>CACRXP010000027.1:15765-32524 GCA_902702965.1 Spirometra erinaceieuropaei
ACTGACAGCGACTTCCTTTGCACGAATTATCCGTATCCGTCACTGCCTTTGATGACGAGTTTGATTGTGAATCAGAAACGCCAGGTCAGTATTGTTCCAGTAAATCTCATCTTCGCTTGTACCGATAAAGATTAACCCAAGCCATGGCTTATAAACCGTCTTCATTTGGAGCGCAAGCCAGCACTATCTGCTAAGGACTGTGTTGGAAATAGAGCAGCTTGAGCACCTGCAAGTAAATGCCGCAAGGGTGTCTGCCAACGACGAGCGCTGAGACGAGTGTTTTTGAAAGGCAATCGTTGCACGCTTTCTATAATAAAAATACGAGATCTGAAAGATATTAACCCATGCATACCGGGAGAGACGCCAACATACATACTTAATAGCAGGAAGGGTTAGTGAATGAAAGAAAACCCTCATACTGTGAAGGGTTGCTTTAATGCAGCACGGTTTATGATGCAGTTGAAATAAATTTGCTGAAAACGCAAAATGGATGGTTTGAACCTTCATAAATATGTTGATATTTCCATGTGTTAGAAGGCCTTTTGGGCTAGTGCGTTTTCCAATATCACTCGAAATCTAGCCACCTTACCACTTACATATTAGACGATAGAGTTTAAACGTAATTCACAAATATTCAATTGATGCTGAATGTACAATTATTGTGTTGATCAGGCAAAAAAAGATTTTGCCAGCAAAAGGGTAGAATGTTCTTCCATAAAATGCATGTGCTTGCTACTTTTCCCGAAGAGTTTACACAAAATGCGACCCAAGTCTTTATGTTTGCCATTTATTTAGAGATGACGGCATGCTCAAGTATTCTTGTAAAATACACTCTCTAATTCACGCAGCTGGAAATCTGCTTTGTAAAATACAAAACCAATTTTCGGAAAATGCAGGTCATCCGTCTACTAAAGTCTGGACGGGGACATACGTTTAGTAGGTATTGGAAGCACATGCCAATCAGGTCAAGATAGTATCCACGACGGATCGCTGTTCGGCATCCCATTTGGTGGGTATGACAACTATTGTAACAGCAAATATTGAACTTTTAGTGAAACACAATAATATTCTTCATGTTTCGTTGACGGTAGTCTCGTTGATAGTTGACTACAAGACAATGACCGATCCCTTAGATTTGCAGAAGCACAGCAAGTACACTAAACGGTTAGTGGAATAATTGCCAAAGATCGCACCGCGGGGTGTTCACGAGATAAGTCACCTAACATAATGTCACATTACTTTTTGCGAGTGAGTTAATGTGCCCTGCATAATAATTTTTAGCAAGGCAGTGGATGCATGCTATTCTGTGCACATTTTTTTGAAATTTCCCTTGGATTGATTTTTTTCCATTTCTTATTAATGTATAAAAACATTTCAATTTGTATGTCACATTTAAAGCGCGAAATGAAGACCGATTTGATTTAATAACTTAAAGGCTGTGTAGATGCAAGTTAGTGCTATAGGAGACACTTTCTCCTGGGTATCCTACGTGGATGTTATGTGCTGGGATCCTGAATATATTCATGCCCTTCCACAGTGTTACTTATTGTGTTTCCGTTTATTATGTTAGATATTTATGAAGAGAACTTAGACTCCACTGGAATAGTCAGTTGTTTTTCGATAGGTCCATGTAGAGCGCGATTTGCAAAGATTTGATTAAACAAAATGTTCATACCATGTATTACTGACCTGAATAATAAAAAATCCGTTTTATTGTCGACGGCAAAATATTTAGAAACTTTGACATATTATTCAGCATACAAAATTGCCAAAACTAATTCCATCAGTAACGCTTGCCCCGACACAACTAAGGGTCCATGTAATAAGGCACAAATAGCTATTCTCAGTTCATGCCGCCCTCATTTGTCTTCCATCTGTTCATATTTTTGCTCATGTTTTAGTGTGCAATTACTTCATCAGAATCTTTTTCGTATCTGCTCCAACACATTCGCGCACGACGTTTGCAGAATATTTTCTCAGGATCGATGAAAGAAAATTGTTTAAGATGTAGGACATTCAATATCGGTAATAGCAACGCTTTCCATGTCGCATTGTTTTAAAATGCCTAAATGTACGTTGCAAGATGCCGACAGGCCTTATGACATTCCTTGTTAAGAAAGACTATTAAGAACGCAAAAAGTACCCTCAACAATAAGAAAAACACTTGCTTAAGTTGAAGGCAGCGTCCATTTACCTGCATACTTTCTATTATAGTATCGAATTTAAATATGGTGTCAAGGGTACCGCAATATTCTTGGATTTGGATCGCTGTCAACATAATGCTGTAGCAAACCAATTAAATATGGGTTAAAAGGAGGATAAATGAGTGATCGATCTTATGACACTTTGGCTAAAACTCTGAAAGGAGTTTTTCATTTAAAAAAATTACATGAAAGTGTTTTAAATATATACTATTCCACGATATAATCATATAAAATTTCGGACTAGGCAGAATGTCACCTTTTGAAAACACTGCATTTCAATCTCATCTCGAAACTGTACTCGGTAAAAAAATGACAGCTTATGTAGCAGCATTTTCCCGTTAATTTTTGATGGTCTTGCAAATTCAAATATACCTTATAGCCATAGTAACCAAATATGCTATCTTTTTGTCAATTTATAAAAATGTACGCCTTCTTTATGTCTTTACTTAGGAAAAGGTGTTTAATTTGGTGTTTTGAAAGTTTCCAATTGTGTTATTTTTTAAGATCGCGCAATGTCCATTGATATAGCATCGTACCTGGCCGTTTTCCATTACTCGTCATGAAATATGCAGCCGTGTCCGCATCTATTGCAAACTCGTTTTTATCAGTCTCGGTCGACCATGCTCAGTTTTTAGTCTTTTTTGACCCATCCTGAAAGCCTTTAACACGGGGACATTTT
This sequence comes from Spirometra erinaceieuropaei, assembly GCA_902702965.1. NCBI lineage: Eukaryota > Metazoa > Platyhelminthes > Cestoda > Diphyllobothriidea > Diphyllobothriidae > Spirometra > Spirometra erinaceieuropaei. Next base: position 18,649 of record CACRXP010000027.1, read on the forward strand.
CGTCTCCTCTCCTCCCCATTTCATGATGCATTCCGCATTTTGGAGTGTCCGAAACAGAATTAGGCATGCCATTTTTGTAAACACGTTTCTACGATCAGCGCAGAAACCTAATCACGGATATGCCTTCTATCGTCAATTTAAGATTTAGGAAGGTTTAATTCGATAAAACTAACGCACAAGTGCCAGTTTGCTACAATCTCTCGATCATTTGCCATTTTGAACGGCAAGATCTTTGTTTGCGCTGTACCCAAATCTTACTACCTTGTCTGACACTCTGCTCCTTTTCAAGGTGCTTTGAGACACCTTTTTGTTCGATACGATCCCGTCTGCCCATCTTTTCTCGCACAACACACTGGTTGTCATTCTGCTACCTTTGATGCGAGGTGACTTGACAAGGATCTAAACAGAGTAACAATCATTTTTACTTCAAGTGCAAACAGCAACGAACAATAAAAAAGAATAATGAAAACCTAACTTTAATTGGCGGAAGCTGCGTTTCTTAAAAGGAAAATAACGATCGCAAAATAGTGTAAGATAAACGCCAGCAGGTAAATAAGTGTCTAGACTCAGTAAAAAACGCATTAGGTTTAAAAGCAATCTTCGTTTGTTTCATAATGCGTCTGCAACATTGACAAGAATTCAGCATTACCTATTCTTTCTTTTGCGTCACCTTGATTTCAAAAACACGACCTGTTGTTTAAATATTAACATTCTTAATTCGATTCCTTTGGAGTATATTCATTGTTATATTGGCTGCTCCAAAGGATTGGGTTAAAAGTTTGGTTTGGCTTGAAAAGAACGCTTATTTTCCTGCAGTAATTTGGAGTTTTCAAGGCTATATAACAGATACAAGCGTATAACGTTTCCTGCAAATCGACTGGATGCATATGCTCAATTGCACGCTATTCGAAACTGTACGCACTTTAAGTCAACATGACTTACGCATTCTATTTAATTTTATAATCTATCTAATAGCGATGTACAGAAGGTCAGCGACCAGATACGTCTGCAAAAGCTATTTTAAACTTACTACGTTTACGTTAATCTATATGTCCGCCATTGCCTTAACAAGGCGTGCGTATTAATTACAGAACATTCGGCCCAATCATGTTGTTGGTTTCATAATTCATTATGACCTATAAATAATAGTGCTTATTAAGCCCACCCAAGAATGAAACTCCTCATGGCACTTTCTCTCCTCTTTTATTCTACTGAATGCTGCATCCCAAAACAAGTTAAATGTTTAACTATGTTTACTGTTATCTAATTAATGTAGGAGGTGGAAGTGTGTGAATGATGGCACTTTTATTTTATTGCACATACTGTCTGATATAGACTATATATGCTTTATATGCACAATTTAACTGAGTTTATATTAGGCTGTCGTTGATATATCATCAAGTGTCCTAAAAACCCTACGTATTGTATCGGCACATCGTTTGCTGGCAAATAAATTAGGCGGACTTTCTTTTATTAAACTCTAGAAAAAAATAGTAAGGAAAATAATGCTAATTCCTGTGTAGACGTTTTTAAACATCAATCGGACTGTTCGTCACGCTTATGTTAAAATGTTCGGCAAAAAACGTCTGCTTATTATGTTAAATGGAATAAAAAAAGCCAACGTCTTGAAATTCACTCATAAAAGAAAGAGGTGGAGGAGGGGGAGGAACACTGGCTTAGGTAGAAATGTCGAAACTTCAATTACGTAGTATGTTCTGAAATGTCACATCAGTCAGACAGCCCCATACTACGAGTTTACGCGTGGTCAGCACTTGCTGCACCAACACAATATCACAGTTTTGTTTGTAAACACTTACTGTAGGTTATCCAATGAATGTAAATGAATTAAATGGATCTTTTGCCTACAGATGTCCCAAAATGCCCGCGTAGCATCTATGGCATTAATTTAAATGCCGTTGCTTAATATCTGACTAGACAAACCGATTATCACGGCTTTGAGAAAATACTGGAAGATAGAAAATGGCGATTATACATCATAGTTACAATCATTGAGGTGAATTTGTCTTTCGACTGCACATTCCTAATGGACAACCGGACAGACATATACTGGCAATACACCTGCTTTGCTCCTATAGCTGACGCCGACGTTCATAAAGTAAAACAGGTAAGATGAAGATGGAAGTATATGTTTGACTATGCCAGCAAAAATTTCAGATTGGCTGTCTTGCCACGTCTCCCATTTATGTTCTCAGTCCATGCCATTTTTAATTATTAGACATCGCAGCCGAAAAAAATGGAAGTTCCGCCGAACGGCTCCCGATATTTCACTTTTAAGTTGCGCAATTTAGCACTGAGAGCTACTATCGATTTTACCCACTGGAATGTGACTACTAACTCACCGAATATGATTCGACTGTCCTCTTTGAATCTCTGTAATGCATGTGCAAATGCTCCAGACCGTTCGTATGAACCAGTCAACCCCTATTTATTAAAGATTATAAATGTACGTACTAGTGAATTGGAGGACTTTTTGCATCCAGATCTTTTAAGTGGCCAATCCGTAGAGTGCCAGCAGTAACAATCAGCAGTCCGAAACTGCAAAACCTGCAAAACTTGCAACGTGTTCTCGACGTGAATATTTTACTCCTGTTTCCCGTTATAAACCAAATGCCTTATGTATTTTTGTGTAAAACAATATTCCCTGAAATAAATTGCTAATCTTTTGGCAAATACGTTTTTTTGCAGGACTGGGAAGTAAAAAAACAAATGCTTTCCTTAATTCCACAGTTTTTCCTGCTTGTAATTTACTGAAAAATTAAAAGCAGAAACTTTCTTTTAGCATGATTGCACTGGGATAAATAATTAGCATCATGTGAATCCAATTCAGCATACTATCTTCGGCATATTGCAAGGGTTTCATTTCGAAATGTGAATCTACTTCTAAATGGAAACGCAATTCATCCTCTAAAAATGTGCCATCAACGGCGAAATGCGAAAAAGCAGAAAGAAAATTCTTCGTTATTGCTGGCTGTTCATGCCATTTCCGTAGTTTCAACTCTGCCTTTAACGTGAGTCAGTACAAATAGATGTGGCGTGTTTGTACGAGCGTAAGGCCTGGCATTAACCGCAAGTACGTTTGCATGAGACATGACATCAGAACTGTTTACTACGAAGCATTCGCAAACCGCATACAAATTTCTTTAAGGGCTCACACGAGGGCCACATTCTTTACGATGTTTGCTGTGGGAAGCCAAAATCATGAGTATACTAGAAGACCCGAATAACGGGTGAAGATGAGTGCAAGCTATGCTTAATATTTAAGTGCCCTTTGCAACAGGTACAGCTCTTGGCTCCGAAAAAAACGGTTCGTGGTGATAATAAGGAAATGCAGAAATTAACGATGCACCTAAAGTTCGAGCGAGGGCTGAAATGAAGAGCGATAATAAAGGAGTTGCGTACATTAAAGAATGCTAATTGAACATGTGAGAATATGTCTCACTCCCAGTGCCTTCAGAATCAATTTTTTGACTGTTCACAATTCTTCACCAGATGCAATGTTCTAAGGTGCCCAACTGGCCTTGTCTTTGCGGTCTATTTTGGGACGTAAACGACATAAAATCAAGGAGCTTAGTGCCTGTAGGACAAGTCAGAAACAGATCATATGAACAGAACATAGGCATCGCCAATTGCATTATAGTAACCACTGAGAAATTGTCAGTTATTCGAGAGACAGAGAATTATATCCCTTGCATATGGGTGGGAATGAATATAGCGCGGATTTCATTGAAGGCGCGCGCTTTGTCCGTTAAAAAAGGTCTAACGTTATTCTGCGTATAGATTAAGAGCGAGAGAACGAATGAAAATGTTGATGTGTGTAAGTACCAAATATTCGTTTATTGCTATTTTCTTGTCACGAATGAGGGTCTGTGGTTGACTGGTGGGAAACAGTATGCAGGGCAAATTGCAAGGGTTCCTTTTCGAAACGTGAATCTACTTCTAAATGCAGATGCAGTATGTACTTAAAAAAGGTGTAATCAACGACGAACTTCGAGTAGGCAAAAAGAAAATACTTGTTTACTGCTGGCTGTAGATGACGTTTTTGACATCTGCTTTTAGCATTAATCTCTACAGGCACAGGCAGCCTGTTTGTAGGAGTTTCGGGTCTGGCCTTACCCACAAGTAAGTCTGCATGAGACTTGATATCTAAACTGTCTGCAACGGAACGTCCTTAAACGTCATTCAAAATTGAATTATCCGATAGCCAAATTTTTAACGATAACTGCTGCTGCATGTTACAATAGTGAGCATAAAAGATGACCACACATAATGGATGAAGATGCGTACAAACTCAGCCAAATGTTTAAATCTGCTTCCCAACATGAAGATCTCTTGGATCCGACAGATACATATTTTGAGTGTCATAACGAGACACAGAAATGAACTACACATGTGAGATTCGTGCGAAGGTTGGAATGAAACATTATAATAAAAGAGGTGCGTACAGGAAAGGATGCTAATTAAACATGTAAAAATATGTCTCATTCCCAGTGCCTTCAGAATCATTTTACTGATGATGCAATAGTTTAAGTTGCCCAATTGTCCTTGGCATGTGTTTTTATGATTGGCCGTAGACGAAATAAAATCGAAGGGTTTAGTCCTTGTCGAAATAGATAGAATCATGAGCAGATCATAGCCACCGCCAAATTCAATACAGGTTCCACTGAATTACCGCCAATTATTCGAGGAAGAGAGCATCATTTTCCTTGCAAATAGCGCGCCCTGCACTGTGAGCGTACGCATTGTCAGTCGCAAAAAGGACTTGCGTCATTCTGCGTTTAGATAGAGAGCGAGAGAACGAAGGAGACATTTGATGCGAGTAAGTAACAAATGTTCGATCATTGCTGTTGTCTGGTCAGGAATGAGTGTCCGTGAGTGGCTTTTTTGGAACGGCATGAGGCACCAACAGGTTAGAGCCGAAAAGCCAAGAGGAATTAAGGACAGCCACCGATAATGGGGAGAGTCATTACATCCCCGTGAACTGCCACGGGCAACGATTTGCTGATTCAATATCTTTGCAGTTATCCATGAGTACGGTAAAACCCGCTTATTTAGTGACCTTCGCCAAGTTTTGCTTAGTTCTCTCGTCAGTACAAAAATAGTGACAGAATAGATCATAAATTACTTTGGTCTACCGATTGGCCGGATGCTAGTTACTACAGATAATCCTACGCGTATCGGCAGAGTGGAAATCAGTTGAATAGCATGCAAGCTGCCGGTTTGGATGCTACTGTTTACATTTATGTGTCTGCCGGTTCACATAGACGCATTCGTTCGAAAATATTTTAGACTATATTAACATCTTCAGATTGCGCTTTCTGATGTCTCTATTTTCATTTCTTTTTCGGCGTTTTTTGAGTATCATATTACTAACGGTATTATGTGAAAGCATGCGTCAGTCCTGGTCATTAAATTCGGCAACATTTAACCTGCAATTGTCTTCACTAACATCATATTTTAAATCTCTGGTACACGCCATTAAAACCTGCTTTTTCCTTAATTTTCCCCTGTAGTCCCTGTGCAATTAAAAATCACCGATAAGAGACAAATCCGAGCGTCTAGCCATACATTTCGCAAGTAATGGTAGAGTTGCGCAAAGGCATTTTTGCTTTGTTTTAGTTTTTAGTTTTTTGGCGGTTTCTTTAGCTTTTTTACCAACAGTACCTGCTGAGTTGAACGCAAAGCAAAAATTATTTTTTATTGCACTTAACATATAAACACCTCAATTCCTGATGAGGTAAGGCATTCGAATATACAATGACATACAAATGTGAAAAGCAGCCATCTTTTCTGCTACTTTGCAACATATCAGCCAATTTTGCATGAAGAGTTCCTGTTCATAACAGTACCTGATGGCTGAATATCCACAATATTTACTACCAACGTAGAATAAACACGATTGGACAGTGTACATTTTTATTTAGGAATGTGTCAATCTCGTTCGGCAAATGACATTTTAAATAAGTCATTTCGTATTTCAGTTGTTCCGCAATTATAATAGTAATTGATGGCAATTTTGCGATAAAGCGCACAATGAAAATTTTTCGCGATACAAATATTTGCCTTTGGCAGTCATGCTCATAAAACAGAGTAAAAACTGAATGGAGTACGCAGGTGCATAGAAAAATATAAGGAAGAAAAAGATTAGGAATAAGAAGAACAAAGTGAAGAAAAAGAATAAAAGGATGAAGAAGTGTTAATTAATTTAAAGGACCAAAGCACATTTGAAAAATTATGTCCTTTTCTAAAAAGGCGATATCGACAGTTGTCATTTATGCTTCTTTCAGTAGATTAGATTTAAAATATTCAACCGTTTTCGTGACATCGGTAAGCCGGTAACGGTTATAATGTTGTCTATGTAAAAAAATCAACCACATGTGAAGTTACACAGTCTTCAGCCCACCGATTGAGGTTTAATTTGTTTTAATCAATGACTGTCTGAAGTTACGTAGCCGTAAGTGCAAATGTTCTGCCGGTGACGTCCAGCCTACACTTTCCTCATTACAGATGCGATAAGGTGATTTTCCAAGAAAACGTCTATGAATAGAAGGACTGTCAAAATTCCTACTATTTGCTTATTGCTCTGTATAAGTTGAACGCAGTAACTGCATCACTATTCTTTTCGTAGTCGTTTTTTTGTGCATTTCGGAGTTTTTGGAAGCTTTTTAAGTTATTCTTATCGGTTTTTCCTAGATAGTTGACTGCAAATAATTTTAATCCTACCTTAAGTATAAGATATAAAAAAGACGTAATTCTCTATTGATTGACTAAAAGGAAGCATCTTTTTGGTCGTGGTTTCTACAAAAAATATTTGAATTTCAAACACCATCGAAAATCAATGGGGATAGTGTATGATACATACGTAGTCCCTTTTTACAGAACACGCTTTCTACAGGAGATCGAAAAGAAGTGCATTTAAAAGCCGAACTCCTGCCGAGTCCAAAATGTTATAAGAGTATGCCTTAAGATAATCAATATCACAATCGCGACCAAGTAATCCTTCCTAATCGAAAACGCATTTCAGAAGTTCAGCCAACATTTCATGAGAGGGGTCACGCACTGTAATAGCAATTTATGGCAATTTTGTAATTCAAACGTTTTATGAAATATTTTCATGATTACAGTACTTTACGCTTGCATTCATGTTCAGAAACATAAAAAAACTGCCAAAGTCCGCAAATTTATAGAAAAAGATGGGAAACTTAATTGTAATGACTGGAACACATCTAATTAATTGTGACCTCTTCCCAAAAAGCACTATATACAGTTGCCCATTATGTTGCTTCCAGTGAATTACACTCAAAATATTCAACCGTATTCGTGACATCGGTAAGCAACTTATCTGTTATCCTCCGCAATAAACTGGTTTATTTTAAAAAAGATCAACCAAATTTGGATTTCCACAGGCTTTATCGCATCGATTGAGGATTAATTTGTTTTGATCAATGACTGTATGGAGGTACGCAATCGTAACTGAAGAATTGAAGCAGGTAACATCGTTGCCTACACCGCCTTCGTTACCGATGTGATGTGGTGATTCTTCAATAAACGTATGTTAATAGAACGAGTTATCAAAATTCCGTCTATGGAATTTGAGTGGCAAATTGTGAAGCATACGGTATATTTCGATAATTTCTCTCGATCGTTGTATATCTATATTGTTGTTCAAGTAAATTATAAATACGGTGGGCAAAACGATTTTTGCACTTCAAGCTGTAGATACGGATAAGGTAATAATAAATTATTATTATTTTCAAGTGTGATAGAAATTATGGATGCCGGAAATTGCAGTTACGTGCTGGTGTCGGGTTAGGTGGGATCGGCCCATGTCCAGTCGTACAGCAATGTGTCAGTTCATTTATTAGTGCTTTCTAAAAAATGGACAATGTTGTCCAAATAAATGTAGAAATCCAACAAGCGCTTCATTTCTCGTTTATGATCGCGACCGGAAATGCATGACTCTGACTGTAACAATGGAATACGGCATGCTTTTATGAACCCAAAATGCAATTTTAACAGCAGGTCGGATTCAAATGTATTCGGAAACTAATGATTTTCATCAAGCCTATTATTAAAAGATGACGGTATTTTACACCAAATGGGTAAACGATAATAAATGTCCCTTAAACTCATCATCAACCGCGTTTACCATCACAGGAGGACGCTTGCGGTGGAGAATGGACAAAGGAAAAGTTCTCTTTGCAAAAAGAATACACCGTGAAACGTAGTCCCGCTGCAACTTTTTCTCTGCTACTATGCAGAAAATATGAGTTGCAGCCATTATCGCTGATGCTGCTCATCCCTGCGCTAATGCCCCAAGAGTACGAATGCGTCTTCTGTCTTAAATGTAATCGAAGATGGCAAACTAACAATAAAATCCGTAAGCGGCCTCATAGCCTAGACATTGGAAATCAGGTCAGGCATACCTCGGTATGAAGCCATGCACCTTGCCACGTCAAACTGACAGTTGGTTTGTAGGTCGATTATACTGACCCTAAATATCTCAGACGTCACTTATAAGCGACAAGAAGTGTGGATTCTGCTTGGGAAAAGTCTAAATTACACCGTCATAAATCGATTATCGGAGAAAGTGGACGTTGATGTATAAGCGGTTAAATGGTTGTGTTTGCAATGAAAAAGGACGAACCTTATTTTACATTGCATCGGGCGGAATAGTCACGCACGTTTGGTCCATGTAGAGCGCTTTGCTGATGACAGGTGACAAACAATTACCTTACCTGCATGAACTGTGGCTGCAGTGAGCAGGCGATATTTAAAATGTAAACATGTGAGCTTAATGAATACCACATTCCGTATCAGTTTTTGCATCAACAACTAAATACTCAACAATATCAGTAGAATTCAACTGCTATATTATATCATTATTTCAACTACCTCATGCCCTAAAACCGGACCTTATACACCAAGACATAAAGGTTTTTGTACATTCTGAAAGCAAGTTTGACGTTTCAGCGACTTTGTGGATACGTTTGGGCAGAAAATGATTCCCTCCAACGTTCAAGTGACACTTAGCAGTTCCCGGCATTGTGAAGATTCGAAAACAATATGCTTTAGTCAGCCTGAATGGCCTTAAAGCGAGTTTTAACGAAACACCCATTGAAGACCAATAAATAAAAAGCAGGAGAAGAAAAATCAATCATGCTAATTGTTGTCGTCTGAGGAAACGTTTAGTTCAACAGCACAAAGTAAATCTTCCAAAGAGCGCTCCAGTCCGGAATAGAGAATTTCGGCGAACGCCAGAGAACAGTCGTTTGTCTTTCTTGCAAGACATTGCAGCGTCTCGACAAATAGTTTTTAAGCTGAAAATCTGATCAACACTACCTCATACAGTGCTCGAACTCGTTTGACAGATATTTGATTCGTTCCGCCGGCATGTCCACGCTGGTGTCCGAATGTTATTGGTGAGGGAAATCGCGATTAATCGGCACCCAGTCAAATAAACCAGTACTAGTTAATTCATACATACAGACCACATTGTTTCCGAAACTGTGTTAAAACAACCCATAATTTGTTGATCATAATAACGCTAACGCCATATCTTAAGGCTTGCAAACCAGTTCAAATGCATCAAACATATCGCATTGATATACCTGCATTTTTTTAGCTAAATAACTTCCATAACCATGCATGGAAGGTCAACAATATAATAATCGAATATATGTCTTGCTATGACAGAGGTTGAGTTACTTAATCGACAATCAAGCGTATCTGCAGAATAAAACTCCTCGTCAGAAGCGTCTGAGGCATGACAATGCAAAAAGGGAGTAGCTAAGACAGCGCAGACATTACAGTAATAAAAACAATTCAATTCTATAATTCAATTCAATTCTGCAAGACATATTATCGTATTCCATCCAACCGCGTATACAGCCAAATATTCGGAAGATTTGTTTAAAGTGGCAAATACATTTAAGATAGTGTTTATTTTTCGAGCTGTTGGCGATGATTTATTCAAACCGGTTTTATGTTAAATGATTGAAAACAAATTGTTAAAACGCCTTCCCTGGTGGCCACTTGACTGCCTACAAAGTATAAACATTGAACCCCAAGGCAAAATGTGATAGGCAAATACAATCACAGCGATATAGCCATGGCCTGCAGTTGGGTGATTTGAAACATTATGCTTAACAACATTTGTTGACTAGTTCGTCTCGTAGAAGACCAAAAATATAAACAGGTAACAGAAAAAAATTAAGTTATGCGCATTTTACTTTTCTGTATGGCAGAAAACAGTCAACTTTGCAGCACATTATAAATCTTCCCGAAAACGCTGCTGTACCTAAGAGAGGGTCTGCCGCGCACATCAGAGGACAACCATTCGCCATTCGTGCAAAGCATAACAACTTTTTCACACATCGTTCTATGCTTAAAATCTATCGACGACTCCCTCATAAATAGCGCGGCCAGAGTCGGCGATTATTTGTTCTTCTTCTCAGGATTATCGATGACGTTAATGGAATCGCGATGAATAGACACATTGGCACATACACCAGCAAGAGTTTATCCATGCATGCAGGCCAACTCAACTTACAAATTGCATTAGAACATCTTAGCATCAGTTACTCAGGATAAAAGTAATATCATAAGGCATGCGAACAGTTCCAAATGTATTAAGCGAAGCACAATAACAAAGTGCATGTAGTTTGCGTACAAAGACCTTAACAATGCATTGAAAGTCAAAACATATTACCGGAATACAAATCTTGTTGTAGAAGAGGTACAATTACCAAAACGTTTAACACACGTGTCTGTAGAGTTAACCACTTTTCTACAGACGCCTGGGGCTTGCTAATGCAAACAAACAGTAGATAAACCGCACCGACAGCGCATAAACAAAAACAATTCATAACGCTGAATACCTTCAAGACTTATTTTCATATAACATGCGGTAACGTAAACACCGTAATGCTCGGCCGATTTTCCTGTGCGTGTCTTCAAGCTGTAAACGATGTTTTAATCCGGGTATACCATGTATAGCGCCTGGCCACGGTGACGGTGGGGGGTGAAATTAAAAGACTAAAGTCAAATTGTTGAGACACTCCCCTTCTGTTCGATATTCGACTACCTGAGGTGGCTCAACATTGAGTCCCAACTCACAAGGGAGCGAGCAACTGCGATCACAGGCGCCATGACATTGGCACGTTGTTTGGCTTTTAAATACATTATAATTAACAACGCTAAATGATCAGTGAATGCGTGTTTGAGGCAGAATTGAGCACCTTAATATGCTTTCTCTTTGTCGAAATATCATCACCTGCTCGTGTTTATTTAAAGGCGTTCATTTACGCGAAATGGTTATGTATTCGCTGATGGTGGCGGAGTCGGGTAGAATTGTGTTCCTCCTATGAAAGTCAACTAAAGCATTTTACGTTGTTTGATGCTTCGAAACGATAAATGCTCATATACTGGTTACATTATTTTTTTAAGGAAAGAGACATATTGGAAGACATTTAAATTGCGGTACGCTGGGCTACGCTACGCTACGTTTAGGCCATGTTTATTAGTTAAATTACATTTGCGAGCAAAGTTAATATGTTTAAAATAAATAGTGTTTGAAATGCTCCCATAAGCGATATTGAACAGTCATCCACTGTAAGCAAAAAAGTCATTTTTGCTTACGCAATTATAGCAAATTGTTCAAATGATAACCATGTTAATGATGCCGCTTTTAACACCAAGCAAACACTTGCTTTCTAGTAAGTTACTGTCGGCTAGGGCGTATTTTTTTCCTTTCAATTGCTCTGTGGTTATCGCACAGAGATTAGTAAAGTAGGCGAAGGAGAACGGCTGGCAACGTAATGGGAGTTTGTAGTGTGAACGGCTGACTTATTACTCGTCAGCATTCTACCATAACCAACCTCATGGTCGGGTAACTTGATGTTCCAGCATATCATCGTTTGGACATTGAACATTAAATCCAATGGTTTACCATTTTAAAAAGACCTCATCGTTTTGCAGATCGCCCTCTGAAACATTATTTGTTGTATGCATTTCATTTACGTTACATTTTTACTATGTTAAGCCCGATGCCATGGCCTACAGTGCCGGTTGCCAGGTACACGTTAACCAGTAATAGTGCATTAAAAAGGCGAACGAGTTTTTATATGCTTAGTTTATAATTCGTGCGTAAGAGGAAACTTCACTCCTTCCGAATACGCGGAGGCGTATGCAGAGGCAAAACGGAATACATTATGTCAGGTTATCTCACGATTTACACTACAATACTTGTGCACGAAAGGAAAATACCGCTCAAATAGAATCAACTTGGCCACATCAGCATAATCACAAACATAATAAATAAAGAAATTATTGTGTTTGTCGAATTGGAGCGTTTGATTGTTTCAGCATAAATATTTCCAACACATGTCCGTTGGTGTGTTGGACGTGACTCTTAAAAGAGAGACAGTTGAAATAAGTGACTATCAGGCAGCTCAAAGTTCGCACATTCTAAAACTACTGTCGTACAAATAAGTTTTTCGCACGCTTTAGTGCAGGTTTCCTGCTGCGCTTGTCACGGCATCTCCTCCTGACACCAAATGGCCACAAGTTTCGACAGTGGACTGGTGCACTGAATAGAGATCTGCCCCGAGGAGAACATTTCATGCCAATTAGCCCAGTAGTTTTCGAATAAGTATTTTACACTTCCATATGATGACAGGACAACAAGCTGGTGGCCCAGCGGTTAGAGGCGTGGACTTCTGACTAAGAGGTCGCGAGTTCAAGCCTTGAGTGTCCCACGCTTCGAGGTCTGGTTTGACTGGCCAAGGACGGCTAATAAGCCTGAAATGGCCATTCTAGTTTCTCTGATTTTGGTCGGTAATGCCATACTGCTTAAACTTCCATTTATCACGTCCAGGTGAAATTTGTCGCTTGGACGGCTTCTATTTGAAGTCGTATATTGGTTTCAATCGGGCCCTAGAATCAGGTCCACATGACACTAGTTTTTAAGTGGCCTTTGATCCACCCTTGTGAACATTCAGCGCATTGCGCGGGAACCAACGCGTATGTGGGACGCGAAACAGCGATTTAACTGTGTTAGTCACTATCCTGAACCGAGCTCTTATATACCGTATACTATCATGTCAATGAATCCAGGCGAAAAACGGAGAACATTAATGTGGTTTAAATCACAATTGCGAGCAAAATTGCGAGTTTTTAGCTCGTATTGAAAAAAACAGTAAACCACGATCACAGAGTGTGTTCAAGCATCTGTCTGGGCTTTTGCAGAATGCCATTATCATATACGAAGAGGATACAACGTCATTTAAACAGGGAGGTATAGCAAAATGTTTGCTGATGGATTTAGCGGCGGACACATAGGCTTTCAGCAGTCCCCGACACTCCTCATTGCTTGCAGGCTGGCCAAGATGAATCCGTGGCCTTCCTCCGGAGTGTAAGTAGCGAACTGAAATACTGGGTCACTCCATGAACTAACCGCTTGTGCTCTATTCCTTCTGAGTTAATTCATCTTCTTATATGACCTGTCTAATGGTGAAGACGGATACTGCACGGGATCTGACAAACGACATCAGGCTGTCCTCCTGCATTTTGCCTGTGTTTCATTTGTGTGCTTTCGATTTACACAGCAGCTCTTACACGATGAGAATGAACGATAACTGGTAAAACCTATGTATCCGGCAACGCTGTCCTGCAGACTCAGATTGCAGCGATATATTAGCCCAATTCTGCATATATATTAGATGGACATTGTGCAATTTTTCGATGAGGATAATCCCGTCCACAGACAAGCAGACAGCAGCTATCCCAAAGTAGCATTTGTCATTGACAACAGCATCTGGGCTTGCCAATGCGAGCATATGCACTGTCGTATAAAGCT
>CACRXP010000027.1:34314-81043 GCA_902702965.1 Spirometra erinaceieuropaei
ATTTCTGTATGAGGATTGCGTTTTCACAGTCAAACTACTTATCTATAACATCGAAAGTAATGGTCCAACATTCTTTTGGATTTTTTGCAAACCATGCAGCCGTTTGCACGCCGACTAAATCATGTTACTACTTCATCAAAGATCAATAACACTTAGAACGAACATATGTAGTGAGAAAACTCTAACGAATGAACAAAAGTGATATGCACAATTTCATTTCAAATCTGCTGAAATATTCCATTTTTCTGAAGGATACACAAAAATGGTCAAATGATCGACAATTTGGCTACGCATATTATCTTCTTTACAAGGAGTGCCTGTTATTGTTAGATACGCAATTTTCATCTCATCGGGCTATACCCATTGACTCCCTTGATTGGATTTAAATTCCTAAGTGTCAGAACACTGTACATAATTATTTAAGACTGTTAATGTCCAGAATATATAACCTTTCCACTAGTCATAATTTAAATCACAGCTGGACAACACTACAGCTTCAAAGCATTACAAAGTCTAAAATCAATCGATTTTCCGTGATAATTGGGATGTTGAATCCCTCTTTAATAATCAGTAATTGGAAAATACACGCTGAAGTACGATGCACGTTACAGTGCATCTACATGTGAAAAACGCAAGTCTTTAGTCAAAATCTTTTACCCAAAATGCTTAGACGGTTAAGCATACGCAAGCCTTGTGCCGCTTTTGCGTGTTCAACCTCGGTCGTGACTATCGGTCTTTTCACGAAAGTGTGTTAACTGTATTTTCTGTCATAGACAGAATAATTTCCCTTTCTGCAAATTGATGACATTTTTTCAATCCTTTTGTTTTAAGAGTCACCCTCAATCGTCTCAAGAACAACTAAGAGGTAGCATATATCGTCAGATTTTACGAAATGGTAGCAAATATATTGAATCGTAATGTCAACTAGAAAGGACAAACCAAGTAAAATTTTAAAACTGATATCTATCGTTTCAAGCACGTAAAGATGTTAGCTTTTGAATGTACTCATTTTGATCATGTGCAACTTGCAATCAGTGAAGATTATCCAACTCAATAATATGATTATCCTTCGGCAATAATTAATGGCCTTGTGCATTAAAACGTGCCGTAGTATATGTTGCACAAAATGTTATTTCGGATGCTTGTTTTTTTCAGAATTGTTTGTCCTATTTACAGTGGTATACATTGTCAGAAGTAAACAGTCTTTGCGTGTTATCACGTCACATAATGTCTTCTCAAAAAGTGTTATATATATGTGTATAACAATGTTTTAATAAAGTGATTGGCAGAATCCACATCCACTGAAATATTTATGGGCTCAATGGCATACAGGACGTCATAAAATGTTATTTGGCATGCTTATCTGGCAGGAAATCATGTCCAATTTACATTGAAGCGATAGTATCAATTGTCATAATGTTACTGCCTATGCGGTTCTGAACTCCACGAAATGTCTTCCAGAAAGTATTCTATATATTATTATGATAATACTCTTCATACACCAGTTTACACTATCCACATTCGTTGCAGAATTTATGGGTCTCGTATAGTAATTTTCAATGACAAACAGAAACGACAAGTAAGCGTGCAAAACGCACTGCAGTGATAATGACCTCACTCTCTTCTTTACTTCCCCAATATAGCTGGATGCTGTCAACAACGAACGTTGTTTCATGGGATACATATAACATAACTACGTCAAAAATGATGCAAAATGAACTGTCATGCAACAAAATCGTTGATTATGTCGGCTACACTTGGTAACCGCTTTTGAATAAACTACTTTTGTCCATTTGAAAACCACATTTTTCAAAAAATACTCCTTACCTCTTCCTAATGGGCTTTCTTTTCGCTTGTAAATTCACAAATATTTCATAAAACATGCACAAAACCATTATTGTGAATGCTAACGTGACACCGGAGAAGTCTTTTTCAAGTTATATATGGCTTTAATTAATGTTCTATTTATGGACTTTTAGGACCTGAATTGTCCACTCATACGACATCACAATACTACGTTTCGAGTTGATATGTATGAAGTGTACAACGTAATCCATAGCAATTGGACAGATTTAGGAAACATACATAGCTGCGTTCTAACATCTATGATGAATTTGTGGTATTCAACTGACAGACGATAAGAACCTTATTTACTTGCAAAAAACTAAAGTATTCTAGGATTATGCTGCATAGAATTAAACAATACAAGCTAACCTAGTGAACCCTTTGAAATCCAAGCCATAATTTTTTTATAATAGTCTCAGGATAGCATATTAACTATGATGTATTTGATTCATTATTCTAAGATCAAATATATTCATGCTTTAATGGGCACTGATCTAAAAAATTGAGTAGTAAAATTTAAAAATTCCTAGAGTAAAATACTTATGTGACATCTACTGATTGATAAAACGATGTCTAAGTTTGTTGGCTGCAAGAGTATTTTCACATTTTTACAGGGATTGGTGCTTCGTATTATCATTTTTACTTTCATTGGTCCGCACTGCATTGCCCAATGAATTCTGCATAGTTTTTCAGTGCTCTTCGGTATAGTTGTGGGTTTATAATCTTACGTGGAACTCCCGGCAGAAAATGATGTCCATCTTCACACACTTACTCTGGCCTGTACTCTGCGTTTACAGTTGTAAACAGACATATGGTAGTTGCTATCTTAAACGTCTTAAAGGCTTACCTTTTTTAATTAAAATGATATATTTTGCACAACTAACTTTCAAAGTCATGCTATTGGACTGTAATTTTAATTTAATTAAATGTCTTGTTCATGGTGCGCATTATGTTACTAAGTCTTCTTTAGAAAATATAAGGTGTCGTCTATCTTCTAGAAAATATCTTGACTTCAAATGACGCGTTTTCCCGTTAATATATTATGATTGATATTTAAACAGTGCGTTTAAAAGTCAGCGCATCTGGACACCGTTAAGAAGCATCCCCAAGTAAAATTTATAAATAGCACTATTCTATATAAAGTGTTTAAATTCAGTGAACGTGCATATGTAAGTAGATTTTACGTCTTTTAAACGCATTAGAACAGTATTTGTGTTTTCTTGATTGAAAGCTTTACAAGTTATCAGAACAGTTAAGTAAATCAATAAGGCCAGCAAAGCTCAAATAATCGTCGAAGACGATTAGGTATCTTATTGATATTATCTAGGTCAACTTTTTCAAGGGTAAAGACAGAAATTGTGCGCGTCAGAAGTAAATGTTTTTAGTCCAAACTTAAATTAATTTCTGGGGGAAGATGCTGCAACAGCAGTCAATAGTAGGAAAGCAGGGACAAATGTCCTACCATTTCTTCAGGTGTTTACCGTTATTTAATTGGTCACAAGCAGCAGCGCCGCCCAAGTTACTGGATATGGAGAAATCATATTACTGAGATGGAGATTCGCTTGTTTTCATTCGTTTTCGCATGATTAGTTATTACCCTTAACGCATTCGTATTAGTATTTTACGTATTTTAATTCATGGGTTTCTTTTAAGGGACAGTCGATACTAATCAAGACGATATGGATTTCAACAGC
Organism: Spirometra erinaceieuropaei; assembly: GCA_902702965.1. Classification (NCBI taxonomy): domain Eukaryota; kingdom Metazoa; phylum Platyhelminthes; class Cestoda; order Diphyllobothriidea; family Diphyllobothriidae; genus Spirometra; species Spirometra erinaceieuropaei. Next base: position 37,854 of record CACRXP010000027.1, read on the forward strand.
GTACTTCGTCAAATTTCGCCAAGGAGCATATATATCCACCATGGAGAACGTAATTGCACACGATGTCGATTAAATGTTCACAGTGGTGCCTACTTATACAGATGTCATCTTTATAATGTTCGACATAAAGAGCAAGGAAATATTGTTTGTGACGCATTCTTCCCGGCCGTCAGCTACATTTTGGAATTATTGGTTTGCTAAAAATTTTATTCTCCGTGCATTTTAAATTCAAACTTTTAGTATTATTGGTGGATGCGTGAGCATAGACAAAAGTCTGCCGTCATTCGATTTGCTGTGATGACTTCCTTTTTCTTTGTTGAATAAGATTTTGCCAATCAAAGTCAACTATTAAAATAGTATAGATGCATCTACCAAACATCATAATACTCTGTTATTAGATGTTCTTTCTTTGGGAATTTTTTTTAGAAATCATTTTTGGTTCACAGAGTTTTCATTTACAATTATAAAATAATTTGTTATTTTGAGAGTTTTTGACAACCTGAAGGCTTCTTTTGTGACCCTATTCAATCTTTCGTTACGCGAAGGAACCGCAAATGGAAATAGACGGAACGTTTGTCAGAAAGGATCTTCTGCATATCCGTTTGAGGCGCATGCAAGCAGTTGTTAACTTTGACTATCGCGCGCAATGTGGATTTTTTCTGGACTCGTTCTGGATGCGACTTACGAACATTTCATTTTTTGGGCTCAAGAATGCCGCAACCTACGCCGTTTTGACGAGGGTAAAAAGGCGACCAAGTGTTTGGTCCGAAATATCTTTATCCCATCTTCCCATTTACACACAGTTTTTATTCGAAAATACTCCGTTACCGGATGCCACTCTCCATTCTCCCCGCTTCCACATGTCAAACTTCAATATTTGTTCAAAGACAAATAGGCAAGATGACCTCTACCACATTGGATAGGGTCGAGCAGTTAATCATATAAATTAACAGGCGTTATTCTTCTTTTTTCGTAGATCCAACTGTGCCTTTATGAATTCATTCTACCAAAAAACACGCCATTTGGTCTTTATTTCTCTTACTAAGCGTCAGGTTAAAATGCAAATTATGTTGTTACGGTATAAAATGGCAAATGCAGATGGTAAATTCAGTATGTGATACATGTTACCTTTGGAACTCGTAAGGTAGCTCATTGTCAATAAGCAAAGACTCTGTGCAACCTTAGCAAGTATTATCAAGACCAATTTGTAGGTTTGTTGAGAGAATGCCTGCACAGTCACTAACAGTCTACTGACAGATCGATATGTTCCCGTTGAGTGCCATTCATTCCACATCTGGTCACAAATTCGATAGTCATTCTAATCCAAGATTCTCGCGCACTCGATTCGATTTGTTGCTTACCGAGAAACGGTGTTCGTTTATCGTCTCACGTCGAGCTCATTGACAACCAACTTCACGCGGACCCGTTTTTACGGTTTCACAAATAGAGTTAATTTGAACACGGCTGCACTGTGTTTTGTAAATGACATCAATGTCATATAAACAAATGTCAAATGAGACCCTGGAACCAATGACACCTACAAAGTGCGATTGTTGATCGGATTACCTGCTGCTGTAAACTAATTTGTGCTCGGTAGATGATCATATGGAATTCAAAGCGGGCAACTTAATGCTCCTGCTATAGAACTAAAAAGCGGGGCTCCCAGCTATCCATTTGATGCGGTAGTTAAATCGAGATCAACGACGAGAGTTAGATAACACGTTTATGTAGCGTCTACGGGGAAAGCGGGATGAACGAGTTGTCAGCTAACCTCTTCAGTTGTTTTCGCTTGGCGGGGTTTTATACCTCGACTCATTTCCAACAGAAAAAGACAATTGCGATACCTTCGACAGTTTTTAGTAAGTGAGCAATTAATACATATTATAATACGAACGTTTGGACTTTGCCAGTTGAAATATTCTGTCATGCGAACTTACACCCATTTTAGGGCACTCACAAACTGGTTACATTTGGATGTCCCAGAGACAACTGCAAATTACTTAGAATGCGCAAATTACTGAGACTTTGACCGATGTTCTGCGTAGGTGATTTAAAAGATTATTTAAATAATATTTTCATGTGAGTCGCCGCGCAGCGAAATCTTATATTAATGTAATTAGGACGGAAAAGCAGCTATTGGATGCACTTCCATCTATCCGTCGGCAAAAAAAACTTCCGTTATTATATGACTACGTGCGAAGTATTAATGTTTCTGGTAGATTTTTGACGCCACAAAGGATTTGCTAGCAAGCATTTACAAAATATTCGTTCTTTTACCAATTTGAAAGACTTTTGCGCCTTGTTGAAATATTATACTTAAAGAAAGTATATACATCGGTGTTAAAAACAGTTTATTTTCTAAAATAATTGGGACCCGTCTTTGCGTTACTCGTGCATTCAGGATTCTTAAGTGCAAACGAAAAATCATGCTTTCTTATACAGTACTACGAGGAGGCTGTAAAAGGTTCATACAATTTTGCAGTGAATTTAAGCCTCTTTATGAACTTTAAGAGCAATGTCGTTATATACAGTGACACGATGTTGCATAAACAGATTTTACACGATATTTATATACCTTATTTTTAGAAACATCTAAGACCGAATTATATTCTTCCTTAAAGGATAAAATTTAACGAAGGCGTAATGTACGTCCAAATGAATAAAAGGATGAATATTTTATCCATGTTATCTATGAGGCATATTTGGATTCAAAAGAACGTCAAAAATCAATGAAAAAAGTCATACTGCAAAAAAGTCATTTTATCCAGTGCAAGTTTTGCAGATGGTCAATTCGATTATCATTCAAGAACAGGCATTTTGAGATAGTTGGATTATTTTGGGATTATGACGCATGATGTTGAAAATCACAACTCTATTAATTTTTTAGAGTCGAAACCCTATATCACAATTTAAGTTAACATTTCGTGAGTTACCAAACCTACTATACTTGTTTTTTAACAGACGGACAATTATTCTAGCCATTACAATGACACTTGCATACACCAATGAAATGCTGATGGAGTCTTAGGTAATGCGGGTTCTATCAGAGCGTATTAAAGAAGGACTTCTGAATTTCAAATTTCCCGTTGACTAAGCTGAATTTTACAACCCAATCAGTACTAAACGTCGTGCCTCTGGTCACCCTAAGTGGTTCTAGTCTGTGGTATAATGCATATAGTAAGTTTAAATTGAGTTAACTTCGATTGCTCGGAGATTTTGTGAAAAGTCGTATCTGCTTTCATATCTGCCTTCGGATTTAAATGATACTAGAAATGGTGACCTAAGTACAATAGATAAGTTAACAAATGAATTGCCAGGTGAAATGTTCAAAAGCGTTTTCGGCACAGAAGTATTTTAATACAGAGTTGTAATATTAATCAACGTACTTCTACATTTTATAATAATCTAGTTTTTTCCAGATGTCAGCTTTCAAATGAATGTTATGTCAGCCGCCTACAAAAACATCATTCCGTTTAAAATGACTACGTAAGAGTCGTGACTTAATCGCTGATTTTACATAATATGGAAGTACACTAATGATTCTTGTAGAAAACCTGCATATTTATTTGCACTTTTTACTCAAATAGTAAAAATGTGTCTTTGTTAGATTGTCAACTTTATGCAATACTAAAATACAATTTTGAAAAGTTTCCAATTATATGACATTTTTATAGCGCGCATTGAACGTTCATAAAACCTCATGTCTCTTCAGTTATCGGTATGGTTTCCTTTAAAAACTCTACAGATATCGCTGCATTTCTATAAAAGGAAAATATACAGCCTGTAGTTTTTAAAACCCAGAATTCAAGTGAAACGGAAGTCGGTTTAAACATAATCGTAAAATGAAAATGTTGAGTAAAATCGGATCATAACTCACCGTTAATTACAAAATTTAAAAAGTATGTTATTGTTCCTACTATGTAGGAGAATCTATAGGTATAAACACGTTAGTTATAAGGTCACTTTCAATATTTGGGTGCATTGAAAATCACTGAAAATGTCACGCTACACAATCCGTCATTGTTTTCATAACATGGCTTTGCCGGCAGTAGGAAGAAAGCCCGTTTTTTTACCCGGCATCCTAAGCTAATTAACTTATAATTGAAATTCTCTGCATGTTAATATATTTTTAAGGCGAAAACCATTTCGGGATTTCGATTAGTGTTTTCTTAAGCAGCAGTCATAATGCTTGTCATATGAGCTGTGTACCTTGCGCTCTGAGAGATGTGGTGACAAAAATACTACTATTTTTGCGAAAATCAATATTTCATTGAAGTTTCTGAATAAACCGTTTGGCCTAATTTACACCAATTTTACCAAAACATGCGAGAAAATCATGATTCTGTGCAGTGAATTTAGTCTGGACTGGACCTTTCAACATACGACTTTTGCGAATTAAACAGACCGCTGTGCGGGTATGGTCAAATTGCAAATGCAGTTAAACTTAAAAAACCCCCAAAATACAGAGCAGCAGGTAAAGGATAAAATTTTATGAGCAGAAGTTAACCGCATATGCAAGACACTTTCGGCTGTCACATACATGCAGTTGACCCCACCACAGCACACGGCAGACCCTATTAACATCTTGCCTCTTGTGGAGTTCGTGTGGGTAGAATTAGAATGTTCGCACCGCTTTTGTTGACGGTCTGTCGTGTACTCCATTATGAAAGATTGTTACCGCAAAATGTGCCGAAATCTTGTTCAGCTGTGGCTAGACATGTAGGAGATCTTCGATTATCATACAAGCCGCGTTAAGTATTTCGACATGAGATCTTACAACGTACTGAATTTCATCTTATTGATATTTACATAGTTTGTGTGTACTACTGGATGTGTAAAAGATGATTTATTAATGTCTTAATTTTGAAAAAAATCCGATGGCCGAATAACTGCTAGGCTGTCCACTTTTTCAGTGCATTGCCACATTATTTAAGGAGGTAATAAAAATGAACTTTCTGTGATGATGCGCTGGTTGCATTTTAGGTGATAAAGTTAAAGACAACTAAAATAAAGTACGCGAATTTGTGGCCGGGTCTCATTAGCCCGGAAAAAATGTGGGAGATGGAAACAACCTGTTTATTGGGTGCTCGTAAGTGGCAACAATTAAACAGAATCACTGAACGTATGGTGACAATTTAGCCACGATATATGCGCTTCTAATTTGCAAACTACATTTTCAACGTTAACTTGTGGTGTTTATTGGCGTTATATGATAGCAACTGCACGGCATTTTTACAGTATACGTACTGTCTCATGGAATGATAGCCGAACTACTTAGGTAGGTCTGTAATATTGATCACTGTGCAGCATAACTCTAAGATATTTCGGAAACTCGAGGATGCTCCACTTTGAATGATCTTAATTTCGGCCACCTGAGAAAAAACACTTTATGAAAAATAAGCGCATTTAAGGTAATTTTTTTTCTTCTTGATCTTAGATTCTACTATAAATTTAAATTTAAATTTAAATTTATCTTATTGAAAACATGCAACTCATTACCAATGGAAGAAAATATGCGCATCCCAGGTTCATGTTAAAAAGAAGTCAAAGGCACGACAATTGGGACAGTAGTTTTATTGGCCTGATCTTTTGAACTCGAACAGGAGTTGATCATTAGATACTGCTAGAGTGCAGGAACGTGTGAAAATTTATATCGCAGTTCCATGCGGGAGGATACTTTCGTGGATAGGTCTGGTTTGTGCCGCCTGTTACGCGGTGGTCCACCGGCATGGGGACGCCGTTTGTACTTCCCGATGATGTGAGCTGCATCACCTGGCTGTGTGGGCGGAGTGCATGATAACGCACCTGAACGCTACCAGTCTCTGATGATGAACCCCAGTTCGAGTTGGAAAGCTCAGGTCAATAAAACTACTGACCCATTGGTCGTGTCTTCATCTTCTTTTATGCATATCATTATTGAATCTCTGACACATTTGGTAGAAAATTATGTCCTCTTTAAATCGTATAATTAAGGATACGCATAATTTTTTTTTAAAAGATCTATCTAATTCCCGAATAATTTTGATCCCGACCTGTGTTACATTCGTTTTTAGGGCTTCCAAAGAACATGTTTTGAATTTCCCGCGTACGGTAGTATAGGAAAAATTTATAAAATATAACTTATCAGTGGATTCGAGCCAAATTGTACACATTATTATTGATCGCGGTACAACAAGGCTTTAGGAACGACCATTTGACGATCTAAAGAATCCCATAAATAGAAATATTTTCTAATATCGAAGCATTGCTTTTCTTTATAGTATAACGTTTACAGAAAACGTACTTGTCTGCGAAATTAGCAAAAAAGTGAATATATTTACGGGTGTTTTATAAGGTACATTTAACCTTATAAGGGCATCAAAGGGCAATAAACTAAATTCATGATAATAAAGTAGTCATTTTGTAGAGCACAACTGTCCCGACAGCTATTACTAAATTTGATCGAGAACTGGTATTTGGGTGGTAATTGATGTATTTTGCTGGGTGATTAATATCAGAACCCTATTTGAGTAATTGTTCAAGTCGAAAAACATTATTGAATTTCAGCTTACATTTTATGTGTTAGCAGATATACTGTACCTGTCTTGCGTGTGTAGCAACCGATTTTAATAACTTTGCGCTTATTTGTGGTCACTCTCCGCTATCTGTTCATAAACATTAGGCAGGCTGGTTACCATTGTGTACGTACTCCCACCATGCCGTCGGTATATACAATATAGAATCAACCTTCTGCCACCACGTGGATAATGCCCTGGACAATACCTATGGTCACATAAAGGTTTGGCGAAGGCTTTAGGGGTGCGCGCCGATAACAACTGTCAAACGTAGGGGTTGTGCAGGCGCTTCAAGATGCAGGCGCATGCCACGCCGGTCACACCAACACGATTTCATCTCATGTTCTTAGGACAGATAGGCGAGAAATATAGAAAGCAGTGTATGCAGCGCTGTCTTGGTGAAACATAAACTAGTTCATGCACAAGTCAACGTGCCTGCGTCCAGGCGACCGGGTAACCGAGTTCATGAATGATGACTGAAATTATAAAATGCGTTTGTAATTAGGGGGGAATATGTAGAAGCGGTTGTTATAGTGATTATCTTGCTACATAATCATATAATAGTTCGTACTCGGTAGTATATCATCGTTCGAATACACTGCGTTTAAATCTGCTGGTGGAATTGCACTCGGTCAAAATTTAAGATTTATAAAAATAAAGTTATCCGTTAATTTTCGATGGTCCTGCAAATTTAATATTACCTTATAGAAACCGTAAACAAAAATATGCCCTCTTACAGTCCTTTGGTGGAATATTACGCCCTCTTTATATTTTGTACTCACAAACAGAGTGCAGTTAGGTTTTTAAAAAAACTGCCGAATAATTCTGGAGTCTGCACGTTTTTTACCTTAGCGCTTAGTTATTTCAGCCTACGTGGTCCATGCGCTACTCGTAGAGACAATCGCACATTCTTCTCTGCCTCGCATGTGAGATGCATGTCGTTTTACTCCCCCCCCCCACTTGTGTGATTCCGCGATACTTGTGTTTGGGGGCCAGGCCATACATGCGGCGCGCGCAGACAAGGTCAGTAAATAGGCCGTTTACCTCGTCCATTTCCAGCACCTTTTAGCTAACTTTACGGTAACGGTGGCTGGGCCACAGAGATGAGAAGGGAGACCTAGGACGATGGTTCAGCACATTTTCATCACTACACACAATCTGGTATGCATGAAGCTTTCACGATGTGTTAAAAGCCTTGGCTTAGAAGATCGTTAATTCATGGGATAACTTAGACCTTGCAGTTCGCCAGATGTTGTGTTTTTGAGTGCATCGACCAACTAACGGCCTAAGAGACAGGCTGCACTGGGTCTCTCTTAATGTAGCATTTGAGGCAATCTCACGCCTTGGGAGTTATGCCAGGTGTGAGGGAACACGTAGGTACGGCTCCGCCTGCCCCAGGCGCCCTTTTCGTTTATGGTTAAACTTCTATTAATTTGCCGTGTGACTAAGTGGTGTAAAGTGGAGCGCCAATGTGCGGGCTTCGCCAGGACAAACATCAGTGCCCTCCACCGTCTCCAGTCTTCACGACTATGTCTAGACACCAGCTCCAGGTGGTGAAGGAGGAGAGCTTGCGATTGACGCTACGCAAGTCCAGGTTCACTTTGAACTAAATCACATGCAAGTCTACGTGCTGTAGAGCACGCTGTGGACATCATCGTCGATGACGGTCCAACTAAGTAATTGTTAAATGCTAGGACGTACAGTGAATATATTTTTTATGATGGAAGCTAATTTTACCCTAACTTTAAAAATTCATTCAAAAATAAACTCAGCATTTTGTCCGGAACTTCTTCCCCTCTGCGTAATTGGAAACCCCCCCCCCCTTGAAGTCGTTATGCCAAGAAGGACTTAAAGACTGTTGCATTCTTTAATTTTCGTATTAAATAATGCTATATTTTCCTTTATTATTCTTAATTTGGAGACCACGGTTGCCTTTTTGTATAATATCTGTCTAAGTGGGTGTCTGGATGCTTTGATGATGCAGTAGAGTTTTTGTTATATTGACAGAAAAGATTATAGAAAACAAATACATGCGTGCATTATCAATTTTTAAAATATCCGCCCTGTTTAAATCTGTAAATATATCCAGTCACGCCGGATTCGGAAACTAGTGCTTTTGGGCGTCCATGCATTAACGTTAACTATTTACGATTAGCGAACTGTGACTTTACTGCATGTGCTTTTTTATCTAGTGTGATGACATTGGTTTGCACACACAGTGCAGTAATATGAATTGAATGTCCTGGTAAAATAATCGATCAACTACTGAACATTAGGTGATTTCTAATGCGACTGAAAGCCATAGTAAATGAAGAAAATCACGAAATGTTGTAATCCGTATTTGGCTTAGTTTTATTTAGTTTGCTGGATTAATGTGCTGTGCGTACATCGTTTTGCTTAAGATGATTTCATAGTGGAAAAATAGGCCACGTTTAGGCGAACATGGACGTTCTAATTCTATTCAACTATTTTTTTGAATTTTAAACCTGATGTGTGGGTGTTTCTTATAACGGATCAATTAACTTCTATCCAAAAATGTGAAGCGCGACATCATACTCATTTTACCTGCTTGAGTCTTCTATGCATAATCGCTTAATTATCAGTAAACAGAGAAATAATAATACTCTAAAATTTTCTCTTGCACATTTTTGATTTTTTACAAAGAATGAAGTGACACACTTGGTTGATAGTAGTTTTTGTTATTACACTGAATAATGATAGGCGTAAGTAATATATATATATATATAATGGTAGGTGGCGGTTATGTCATTCTGCCTATATATATATATATTGAATACACGCTACATGTTGTCCCTTGTCTATTTTATGCCGTACGATAAAGACGTTGAACCACTTCCTGTCGGACCTTGATTCCAACCGCATGCAATAAGTGACGGCCGGTTGGCTGTCGAGTTAATAATCGAAAACTATTAACAATATTAGCCAGGTTGCTTGCCTGCGATTTATTAATGAAACAGCGCGTGGATTTGAGTACGGTAGATAAAAGCCGTTCATAAGCGTGCATGACGCCGATTTTGACGTCGTTCTCTTGACTTCACCATTATATTCACCTCAAGACTATTCACAGGGAGCATTCGTCAATGCTTTCTCTGGGGATAATGAAAGGACGTGGGGGAAATTGGACGATCGCCAGCAAAACGGTATAAGAAAGCCCCTTATAACTATGCAACTAGATAGAAAACGCCTTTGTTTGCAGGGGACTATATTTTTTATGAGATCTTATTTTCGGACAAGCCCAAACAATCGGTCGAAGTAGTCATATGAGCGAAGAACCTCCAAGAATAGAGTACTGTATCAGAACATTTAACGGCTGACGGTGCGGAAGACATTGCAATGAGGAGATCGCCTACTCTAGCGTTTCACCACGGACGCCGCAAATAACGTGGCGTTCATCGATATCGTAAAATATTTTTTTTCGGTTACGACGATATTAATGGGCGATCAAAAACTGTAGAATACCCACGTAATGTCTATTCTAGAAGCGACTTGTTTTACGAATAATGTGAAACACATATAACGAACGTATAAAACGAAATTCCCGGGATGCGTACTATTTAATAGCCACGAGAGTTAACCCCATGTTCAGCAATGAATTCGTTTTGAAATTTTTTCTCGATCATTGTGTTGTAGTCGTTATTTTTCTTATCATTTCATCGCTGTTGTTTTTTATGCTTTTCCGCCAGAAGCTATATAAGACCTTCACTAATTGATACTTTAACAGCTTTGTTTGGTTGGGTGAAATGTGATAGAATTAGCCATTTCTAAGCTGAAAACTACAAATCCGTGTCTTTTTTGAAACGTGATCGTTATTTTTACGCAGGTAAACTTTGGTGGATATCGAGTTGCCGACTCATGTGCCACAATGATTCCAGTCTGCAGTCCGTAACCTTTCATCACATAGGTCGCAAACTGTACGTTAGCGTGTAATGCATAAGCATGTACGTTCATGTATACAGTTAAGAAAACCTCACTCATTATCATTATGCATTACTAATAAAGCAGCGCAAAAACTCCGACCACTTGCAATCTGTCACATCTTCAAAACTTATGCATGAGCCTTCCATGTGTCCAATTGTTTTAACTCGTACATATAACGATTTATTTAAAATAACAACTTTCCGAAAACGGGTTTCTATTTATTTAACATCGTTAAAACGCCATATTATTGTTAGTCATTTTTAATGCCAGAAGCAGTTGGGCCTTGTTGCATGAAACCTTCCGATGTATCATTTACGTTCTATGAAACGCCGAAGCACAATATTTGATAAAGCTGATAAGACAAGTGTTATATTTAAAGCAAAATTATTGGTGTAAATTATTTAAGAAGTATGACACGACCTCATGTTCACAAAAATATCACTAGATTCCATTTTTAAAAGCCAGTGCATTTTTATAGGCTACACATATCTGTCTGTGCTTACAAGTGCGATCTAATAATGAGTTTTACACAACAAGTGATGTAAGTTATTTGTGCTTTGACCAAATGCCTTTTATCTTGTAGACGGCATGTTACCTATATAGAATAAACTCGTGCACATGAATGAAGCAAAATAAGACTGTTAAGCATAAAATGAACTCTAATAATAAACCTCGTGCGTATAATCGACTTTTGCGTCTGGTTTTGAGCGTTTACAATAATGTTTTAAAGCTTTTGCATATTTATTACATTGAGATGAAGCAAAACACAACCATTTCGTATCATGATGATTTCGCAATTAGTGATACGTTTGTGTTTTTGCGAATAAATAATAAAGACGTGCATCTATTGCGATATCGTCTTGTAAAGATCATTTACAATATAACGAACTAAGCAAGCCAGCTAGGCAATATTCTTGCTAAAGCACTTCATCTGCGCAGTCGTGTTAATGCTAAAATTAGGAATCGTATACCAAAGTCATATTCAGAGAATATTTATTCCCCGTTATATAATCCATGTATTGTAAGTGTCCACGTCTTTAAAACATACCTCACATCGGTTGTAATGCGCTAGCATAAATTGCTTTCTGTTAGCTAACTCTATTTCTGACAAAATTAATCGCTTTTGAATTCAAACACCATGTTTTTGAGTTCGTCTAAAAGCCCCTTTTTATGTGCCTCTTCCTCTTACCGAAACACGAGTCACAATTCAACAAACTTACTCTTCTTGCTACAGTGAAGAATATTTTCTTATGTCAGTTAGGTTTGCAAATACGGGTTATTAATTTTATAGCTTTTTGAAGTAATCCGAACCCTAAACCAACGTTTTACTGTAATCAGAATACTCTACACATTGTCTCTAAGATTTAAGCTTCTCAGATATCGTCAATGCACAGGTATATGCTAGCATTCGCATAGAGTTTTAATGGTATTGCCCGGATACATCCATAGAACTTCAATTCCTTAAGCAGTAAGAAACACCTACAAATATCCAAATGCGGTCTTTAGTTAAGCGGCCAGTCACAAACGCAAATGGACATGGTTTATTCAACATTAGACTTATGTTGTAATCCCCGGCAAGGCCCAGCGTACATCTGCTTACCAGTAGAGTTTGCGTTCACCAGGTTGCAAAGTCTAAGGTCAGTAGATAGCAGTCTGAATCCAGGCTGCAACCGTATTTGACAAACTGGCCTGTATCACATGCATGCAGAAGCATCGATTCTGATTAAGAAGGCAGTAGTCGTGCAAAGTGCTTGTTGCTGAGCAAATTGCTCGTAGTAGAATCCACTATCACGTGGTCATCTAAAACGCATTAAGTGAAAAAAACGTTTGGCTAATCGCTGCAAATGGTGAAGACCTTATGATTTTGTTAACGTCGTAAGAACACTCACTCTTTCGTTATTTATTAGTAACTACTGGCTTAAAGCAGAGCGCTTTGAATAGAGGGAGGAACATAACTGTAAAGCTGGCTTTAAATGTATTCAACCATTTAGTTTTTTGAACATTGACTTTATTTTTTAACCCTCAAGAAAGGTCAATTTTGGCCGGACTTGTAGTAAAGTTAATATTGTTTTCTGTTATTTACATAATGCTAAAGTTGTAGATACGGTTACGGTCTTTTTAAGTCAGCTCTGTGGTTACTTTTGACACCAGATATCTGGTAAAATTAATTATTTAATCTGGTTATCCGGTTGCATGCCAAACCACATGCGAAAAGCTTATGAAAATTAATCAATTATTTATTTTTCTTAGTTCGGTCGGATGAAGTTAAGTAGCCACGTCTGAAGTAAACAAACATCAGTCAACATTAATACGGCACAGGTAATACTAGGGGTTTTTACAGGTGGACCCAGGGAACGCACGGGTGACGAGGTCAATTAGATGTATGAAAAAGAAAAGCCATTAAAAGTGCTTGGTTTTACTTTTAATGATTGAGAAATCGTTGCGCTAACCCCTAACCATAACCCTAGTCCTATGTACTTTGAACCGATGGAAGGAAGACTTTACAGACTAAAAGAAATCACACACGTTATGGATTGTTAAACAATTGTGCTTGAATTATACCTCAATGGAAGCCAACGTAATGCGCATTAAATTCACATTTAGGAAGCGTTACTCTTCTTCATAGGTGACACCGCATTGTGGAAATTAACTCTATCATAACGTTCATTGCTCGATATATTATGGCATAAGAGATTTTCCATGAACTCACGCGCATCCACTGAAGTAATTCCCTGCTTGAATTCTTCTGACATTGTCAAGAACTGTATAGTTGCGACAGGAAAGTATGAGAATTATGGGATACACCCAAAGTCGAATTTGCACTTGCTGACTAGGGCTACAATTCATGCAGGCAATGCACTTGCTCGACATTTGACGTCAAATGGGTACTCTGCAAACATTGAGCGTTCTTGGTTATTATCACCGCTGCAACGTTAACTCGGGTTCGTCATTTTTCACCAAAAGCACAACCATAAAAATCACCTCACTCTAACGATCACTGTCTCCCTAAATCCCTTTAAGACAGTGTTAGTTGGCCTTTATTCCAAGAAGGGTTTACACTTCGTGTCGTTTAGAAGGCTCATTTGAAATCATCAAGACAAGTACAATTGACGAACAAACTTAACTGTCAGTTTCAAGCAACAGACCACATGGTCTCAGACCAAAGCAGGCTCGACCTGATTCTGAATGTGTAGACTGTGAGTTAGCTTACGGAGGAAACTGTCAGTTTACCGTCGGTAAGTACATTTGAGACGAAAAACACGGTTGTTTCCATGCAGTATAAGGTCACCGATGTGCGAAGTCAGCGCAACCAACTGTCACTTTTAACTGCTGCATAACAGCAGTAAATATATTGCAGCGAAATTGCGTTACAAGGAGTAAGCCTTTTACAAAGATATAGTTTTTTCCACCCATTTCCGACCACAACCGTCCATGAACGATGCTCATTGCGTCTGATTGCGATTTGTAGTCTAGAAGTGATCTTACACTAATGTACACGTTTTCTCGCGAACTGGAGATAATAAACTAAACACGCATGACCTGTCGTTGATGTCTTCGAATGTATGTTTGGTTTACCATCGTAAAGAACAGTCAACTCATAAATGTAAACGGTACCGCGAATAGTGTGCCGAGATTATCGGCCTTTGACAGATTATCTTTTTTCTTATTTTTTTGCCTCTGCTCAGTATAAATTTGGAGTTCTGAGATATTCATTTGTGCCGCTTACGGGGTCATTAGCAATGTTGCGCACATTTTCTTTATGTTGGAGAATTCACTGTCAGATAGCTTGCCCTCGTGACCTAAATAAGCTAAAAACTACTCAAAAGCATATCTGTAATCAAATAAAGTCATTTGTTCGGACAGGATGTTTCTGTTAACGGCCTGATAATAAACTGTCACCACACTGATGAAAAGTCCCTCATAATACCTATTTCGTTGCCGCGCATATTAAATATCCAAGTACACTTAAAGTCTAAAGGACAGTATTACAGTTAGCCTGACTAAAATGCACAGTTTTAACAGGTTTTAGTAAAATTAACTAAAGTCCAGATTAAGAAATCTTTTTAAAAATAAACTGAGCATTTGCTTTCGAATATTGTCTGACTCCCGCAAAGCTAATTATCTGGTAAATAAGTTTTAAAAAGGGGGGGACGACGAATACCACGGCACTCTTCGATTTCCAACGTTTTTATGACTATATTGTGTTCAATCGCAGTGACTATAAGATTAACCGCAGATTTGCTCTAAATCGCCTTTCCAAGTAGCAGCATGGGCCCTTAAACAATTCATTTCGGGGTAATTTGAAATTTTTTTTGATAAAATGATAGCACACATAAACACAATTCGGAAGTCCGTTAGCCTAATTTTGTCGTTATTACTGCGTACTTACTGGTTTGCTATTGATCAAACATACAATTTATTGCTTTTGCTTTATCAAATTTACCGAGGTATGCTACTCATACTTTGAATGCCACCTGACTATCGAAAGGGCAAGATTCATTCGCAAGGCTATATTTTATCTTTAGACGACTTCAGCTGTGATAGGTGGTCGTACTTTAAAGTACACTTAAAAGAGGTCATTATAAAAAAAATTGGAATTTAATTGAATGCAACTGCGTGTATATTGCAATCAATGGATAAATTCGCAAAATTGGCAAGTGTCCGCTGGCGAGTAAAGAAGGATTGCAAAAGGATAACGAATAATTAGCTCCAGTTTAACATCTAACCACAACCTCTAACTCACAATTCTTACCAAATCTCCTTACTCCTATAACCTTAACTTAACCCCCTTTTTCTACTCCCTAACATCTAAATCCTAAACCTAAGCCCCAACGAGTGCCCCTACGAAGCACAATATTGCCCTAACTGGATTATTTACCCCCAAACGTTTGCTGAAAAAAATCCAGGACCGACTTCTTAGTCCCACCACTAAATAGTTTTTGAATGTCGAAAGCATAAAAAAGACAGTAAAAAATATTGATTTGGGGTTAGCCATAAAGAATATAGCTTACTCAGCTTCAAACTCGCAGTAGAGTTAATTAACTGCTCTCTAAACATACAATATGTTCTTTGGCGGCATTATTTTGGATGAAAAGTGCCTAAAGGAGTTCAAGGCTGAGGAAGATTGACAATTGTTTGTTGATCAATCAACACATTTCGTCCTTTTTCACACATCTGTCCAGGACTTTGATACATATTTACATATTCAAATAATGATTTCCCTTTTTGCACATCGATGTTTTAGTTTTTGCATAAATGCACTTTTATTAGAGTAAATAGCACATTCCGATGTCTTCTTTGCTAATTTTTTACAATGTTTGGCAAGTCTGAAGGTCCATCAGAACATAGCTTCTCTAGCAGTTAATAGCATTTACCAAAACAGATATTGAAGACAACTATTAAGTTTGACAATGCGAACACAAATAGCAATGCTTACACAGAGAATACCTACTATATATCTAATATTCGATCTTTTCCTTACATCCACTTATCTCGGAAGCATTCGGGACATTGGAATTTAACTTACTTTGGTGGCAGACTGTTGACTATTATACGCCTGGTCGGACTCTGGCATACACATTCGGTTTGCAAAAAAACATCATTGTATGCATGATGTTAAATAAACTCATTAATTGTTGTACCGCCGTCAGTAAAAGGATGGTTGTTTCTTATTTGCCAAAGAGTTATTGCTTTTTCTATGCATTACTTCAAATATTTGTCATTTGTACATGTCAGACGCAGAGTATTACGACAGTAAAATAACGACCTTGGAGATCTGCGTACCCTTGTCAGCATATTGACCATGAATGCATGCCTCCATATTAACCTAATACTCTTTTGTTTTGTTAGTTACGGCCTTACACACGCGTAAATGCTTTCAAACATGCGTTATCCTGTGTACTGGCCTGTAACGCGTATATCCACATACCTGTACTGTTTGTCCTTGATGCTATGCAAATTCTCAGCTTATTGCTTGCCAGTTTACAGGACCATCCGTCGGAGATTATAGTACATCCTTCATTTCAAAAATGGCCTTCTTCACACACGTATAGGAAAACCAACCTAGGTTAGGAAGGATAAGGGCCGCGCTGATTGCAAATTGCTGAATATGTTGTCGACATTATTGCGTACATTCAAAGTTTGAACTGTAATGAATAAGGCGATCAAAAATACGGGAAACTGGAATCGCGTTTCATTTCCAAAGGCAGCAGCGTGTGTTTTGCCTAAGGTATTGATAACGATATTGCGTAATATAAACATTAAATGAAAAGAAATCATTAATATACATATGTTTGTTTAAGGGAAGGTATGTGTTACAGTTTTTGATGTAATAACTCAATTTAAATCAGCAAACTATGTGTATGGGAGAAAGGGAGCAACTGTGTGTAAAACAAAAATTAACAACCTGGCATCCAAATTATTTTGCAATTCAGCACCAAACGACTATCCATCGCAAGTAAATGGCAACTCATACGCAAAAGAGCCCCAAACAGGCGCATGTCTTTTAAGACCTGATAAAATTTTTTTGACGATTTCGCATATTTTGTATAACATCTAAGTTATTACATGTTCTGCAGTAATTACAACACGTCCTTCAGATTCTACATGATCTCTGTCACACCCTGGATAGTGTTTTAGTTGCTCCATATATTTTTATCCTTTACGGGACAATCTCAAGTAAACGTGACATAACTCTGTTAGGATTCTTCAAAGCATCCCATGTTTGTTGTAATAGGTGAAAATGAGCTTTGCCTGACAGTCTGTGGACTGGCAAAATTAACGATTGTCGGATATATTAGGAATTCACCTCTCAACCGACTACTATCGCGCAGATATACATTTACGTGTATCCTTTTTTCTGGCGGTGTGGTTTTTTATTGACAAAAGAAAAATGAATGATGATACTAAGTAAATATAGCACCATGTCATATGAATAGTTCATAGTACGAGGGAAACAGGAATACCTAAAATATATAGAATTTTCGTACGCAAAATGGCTAATGTTAGGTGCAATTTCCTGTCAGTATTTTGCCTACCTGGGAAGAAACGATGGCTCTGAGGACGATTTCGCTGAAAAAACGCATTTCCGTGGTCCATATGTCATTTTACCGCCAGCCGACAAGATTTTTTTCAGATAAAAAACAATGAGGATTTTATGATCAACATGGATTCTCGCAAAAGAAGCATTTATTTCTCAAAAAGCATGCTAATTTGCACACGGACGGACATTAAATGCGTGCTTTAATTTGTTGACTCATTGCCGACAGCCTCGAACCTATTGTTATCGAAATATTTTTAATGTTCCTCTATTATGAACCTCACTTTAGACTTCGTAAACCCTGTAGTATGGAGTTGAAGAAGAGCTTAACTGTGGTAAGACATCAAAAAACTACCACAAATCCTCACCTTTTACGACATTTCGAAGGAGAATTTTTTTAAAAACGTTAAAAATGCATATATGGCAAACTAACTGCCCATGCCAAGATATAAACAAAATAGTGCCTATTTTAGCTTTTATTACAACAAATACACCAATCCAAAGGTAAATTATGCTATTTTTCAAAGTTTTCGACTTCAAACATACACGCGGAGACATCCTGTGTTTTTATATTAATCAGCAAAATCATATTTTTAGACGCCAATAATCTCTTGACGAAATCTATTGTGTTACGTTTACGGTAGAAACATATTAATATTGTTTAGGACCGTGACGGAAACGGCCAAAAGTTTCACACTTTGACTTAAACTCATCGTGCAAAAATTAAAACTACTAAGAGATCGTCGATGAGTTAAATCATAAAACACTTCCTATAGAGGTTACTGTTTAAGCACAATTTTCTTATGGATTGAAGTCATATTAATCAGCGACTTTGGTTGGGAACAGATATTTTCCCGAAAATGAAGTATGATGTTTAAATGAGTCTTCACATGTGATTCAAACGACCATTTCTTTACAAGGGGCACGTGAACACTCAGTAATTGGATAAAGGCCTTTAAGAAAAATCTTAGTTTAAAGTTCTCAAAAGACAGGCAATTCAGAATCTCTTGTTATGGGCGATCGAGTAAAAACCCTGCAAATCATGAAGTATTCAGCAATATTTCGAGACCGATCTGAAACTAAACGTAATCCAAAATGACGGAATAGTGGAAATAAATTGAACGAAAGAAAATGTCTCTCTGTAAAGGACCAATGGTATGTTTATCACCACGCCTGTCACTTCAATTTAAATGTATTATACACCGATCGATCAGGCAGCGTGTGCTATATGGAAACTTGTGTTCCTGCGGCGTACCCATTGGTAACATCAAGCAGAATTATCTTTCCTTTGTTGAATCTTATCTCATTTAACTGAAAATGAATAAAGGTAACAGAAAACGCTGGAAATCTGTTTTAAAATCTACACTGGGAATATAGGCAGTTAACGATCCGTGCTACATGGAATAAAACTAATAATGATACTTAGATGTAAACTTCACCAAGACGTGATTTTATGTCTACTTTCATATTTATGGCCCCTTTGGTACGAGAATACATTCTATACATCTAAAAACGTACTTTAATTAAGAAGAGCCATTTCTGACGCTTTCGAGATATTGTGCATTTCACAATAAATCGACATTTCTAAACAACGCAATAATGCGTGTAGCATTTTTAAATTCTCTTAAAAATATTTCATTAATAAAGAAACTGGAATCATGAAATGTTGTCGGTTTGCGAGTGATTAGCAATCATTCTAAAATTTCGACACATTTCTTGAGTTAGGTCACTATCTGTATGTCGCACTAGGTTTAAAACAGTTGTACACTTGGGTGGTCAAACTCGTGCGCTAAAAAATTCCTTAGTTGATTAATCAAAACCTTATGATGAATTCAATTGACTCGGACGTAGGTTAGCAGCTCAGCGTTTAACAGCTATCCTAATGACACGGTTTTATTTAAATCCAACGGTAGAACGAACGTGTCCCTCTAGTGTCCACACCTGCTAGTCAGTCATTTATCTGATCATTTGCCTTGTCATAGCATTCCTCCCATTGTGGTTTCGACTATTCCATGCAACTAACACAGATTCGCTGGACAAGATCAGGCATTTACGAACGTTTTGTTAAACAGGAAAATTGCTCCAAGTAGTTTTTATTTGGTTCGACATAACAGCATTTGCCATTTTCTAAATGGAACCGACTACCCTTCATAAGGTCCGCAAAGCACGGAAAACGTTTTCTATGCAGATAACCATTACGGACAAGGGAAAGTACGAGCGAAATGGAAATTTCTGTCGCATTGGTCGTTATCAGCTACCCAAACACGACAACAGATAGGTGGACATTTTGGCGTTCTGATTCGTTTTTAGCCTGTATGTAGATTTTTGACATGACTTTAAATGCAATTATTTGTTTAGTATTACTTTGACACCACCACTATTGGAAATGTATCCCGTCAGGCTCGGTTAGGCAAAATATGATGTCGCACCTCACGTCCGTCTATACAAAGGCGTGCATTGAAGAAAAAATCACATAGTCTGCCACTGATTTAGCGGTTAAATTATAGGTGGGGTCTTCCAGGAGGCAAGAATATGTTTTGATATTTTGTCTTAATAAAGGCTTTCTTTCTTACACTGATCAATTTGTAAATTCTCGATTGTTGAGCGTTTATAAAGCAACAACGTACCCGTGATGTTTCTTGAAGATAGTTAAAGAAAACGGATAAAGTCCATCAGTGGTGTACACGGCAGTTAAGAACATGGGAGCCGTAAGATAACATATTTTGCTAATCAGGTTTATCCTTAAAAACGCCGACAGCACACTGGCCTTTTATTTTATCTGACATTTCGCGCACAAGATATTCGAGGAAAATCCAGCTTCAAATTTCAGCAGTATAAGATTGTCATGGTTGCAGCCTACTGCAGCATTCTGTGAGTCATGGCTCGTATCCTGCAAGACAAAATACGACTGTGAGTCGTGCTTCGTATACTGCAAGCAGAAGGAGACTTAGTCTGTCAATGACCTTTATTTACCGTATCTTTGGCAGCGCCGTCTGGCGCATTTCGTATACTATAAACATAAGCTGAAATATGCTACTAGTCGAGGACAACGCTTTTGTAAATCAATGGGACTGTTGTAGGCAGTAGTGGTTTTATTTTGGCTTTCAATATGCACCAACGGCTGCAGACACTCTGAGGGTAATTGTGTGCCATTATTCACTGCTTGTGTAAAGTTCACGGTAATATAGAATCTTCAATACTTTCCCTTATTTTAAGAAATCAAAAAACCTTAAATTGATCAGAGTCGTCTGAGGAGAGTGTTCGTTTAAAAACAATATAGAACATAATATGAACTTAATTTTACCCGACGATAGAAGATCGTACCTGAAGAGGACGAAACAATTCTTAAGACATATTTATACAGTATGTAATGATTAAAAAAACGTTTCTAGGACATGTTGTGCAAAAACATTAAACCAATTTTCCACTGTGTGTAAGCACATATTAGTTCTTGGCAGAGCATGCTTATTCATGTTAGATAACGGCGTCCGTAAACACACGTTTTCTTCAAACGTTTCTAATTTTGTTTTAATGCCGGCCACGGTCTTTTATGCGAGGGATGATCATTTATCTTGTTTTCTGGATAAATGTTTGCAGTGGTGATTGCACAAAACATAAACTACATGAACGTATCCAAAGCAGAATATTTAGCAGCCTTTACATTTGAAATGATTAGGCACACCTATGATCAGCTGTTACGCCTTTGTCGACACTGATTGGTAGGCGATTGATGGTAGGCTTCAAGACGGATGTAACACAAACCTATATTAGCATTATGGTTAAAGATAAAGACGCAAATATGGTACAGTATGAGAAAGCTTAATTATGGTGTTACTCACACATACTTAAATGCATCATAATTGTGGCTTAGTTATTTCAATATTCGATGAAATAATTGGGTGAATGAATGGTGCGAGATCGAAAGGTATTAGTCACGTCTGCAAGTCATATTTTAAAGGCATACTATGGAGATTGATAAGTAATATATTCGTATGTATATGTTACAGCATGTCATGGGATTATTACAAAATTTATAGCCCTTAATTTATAACCTGTTTTTTCATGACCATCCGGACATATACAACTATACACTTTAACTGTGCTGAAAGTTGTGTAAATTGCATAGTATAAGAAACATATGAATATTTAATAACTGGATTTTACGTAACAAATGAATTATTAAAACCTTTTCAAATCTTCGGACAGATTATTCTTCGGAAATAATTTGCCACACCCGGTCGGTTGGCGCAGTTCTCACGAAAATAACTTGTATAGTCAACTGAGTTCACTGATTCGACCTTCCAGTCATTCATGCGATTGCTTCTATTCTAACTTCGAGATATCCAAAACACTCATCTATGTTTGAATATCTAGAAGAAATAAACAAGTATGTATTTCACCATCTAATTATCTGTTTGCATACATCGTCTTGACCATCATGCTGGTTACGGTAATTACCTCGTATGTGTTCGCTATATATAATGACCTGTCTTAGCGTTCACCTGCAGTTGATACCCTGAGATTTATTGTTAAAATATGGATCTAACGGTTTTTCAGAGCCACTGGAATGCAAAAACAATAGCATGGACCTATATTATCTACTTCAGCGCATTCCGTCAGGTATTTGGAATATTCACCATGGTCCAAATGCCTTCACTCGGATGCACCTAAAATTGCCGGACAAACCTGTCATAGTTGGCTGTCACCGGCTAACTCTTCAGCCGCGTTTTAATATGACAATTGCGTGTCATGTTTACTTTCCGTACATAAGATATTTTTTGCAGCTTTTGGTATGTTTATAAAAATGAGCATATGTTCTGACTGTAGGTTCAATAACTGTTATTATTTGTTGCGCAATTAGTTGAAAAAGGAAGGAATGTAGTGGAAAAACCGTGATTTTTTAATTTCATTTAGTTTACTTACTTTACTGCCACATATACATTCGCAATTTTCTACAACAGTGTAGCTTTTTAAACATATGAAGTTTTGAAAGTATAAAAACGTTATTTTGGAAATAACATTTCCATGAACAACATGGCCTTGTGCAGTAAAAGTCTTAATCATTTGCAATTTGTTTTAGAATTTGGAACACCATTTGTTGACATCCGACCAGCGCCTCACGAAAGAAAAGGCCGTGCACATCCGAGTGTAACGTCTCAATGCTCTGGCTACATTTGAGTACCGTGCGGAATGTGGCGTCATTTGGAACAACTTCCGTTTGAGTCTTGTTGATGTCAACTTTTACGATCTGAAAGCGGCTGTCTCCCATACATTTTCAACAAGAACGGGAGAACCTCTTAGTCGTTGGGCCAATGCATCCATATCACAGATTCCAGCTTACACAAAATTAGCATTGCGAAGCGAGATATTACCTAGCTGTGCTTACGAAAATCTGCGTGCCCTCGTCACCCATGCAGACAGTTTAACCTGTCTGGAAATATAGACATGCTTGCAAATGCGATTTTGAATGTTATATATTTAGCAATACACGTTATCTTCCACTTTAACGTCATTGTGATTTTGGCGGACACATGGATGGCTGAATCTATGAGCAGTGTATTTTATTGAGGTTTACTTTGCAAGTTATTTGGATTCAATATATTATAAGGCTAGACGTGATAATGAGTTTGTGTTTGCAAGTAAGTTCTGCACGCAGAAGCGTACGCGGATAACAGTGAACGAGTGAACGTGATTCTTCATTTGTACATGATTAAAAGAAAGTAAGCAATGTGGGCCACTAATAAGGCATACCGATTAAGTATATTAAATTGTCATAAAATAAGTTCTGAGTCTGCTCAATAATCTCGCGTCTATTAAGATGACAAATTCTTCTAGGTGTATCCATATTCATATGCCAAAACGACTGCACAAACAATTCTACTATTTTTGTTGTAATCCTGACATGTTCTGCTCTAGTTCCTAAATTATAATTTAGGTAAAGGAGGCCCTGATATGTAGGTTTTCTCTCTGCAGCAATACAGAAGGCCATCCGCTAAATTAGTTAATTTTATGTTACAATAACCGCGCAATAATTTTCAGTAAGGAGTTCTCAGCTTTTGCATGTGCGCACACGGGACATAAAAAACGGGGAAACAATTAATGTTTTTAAACCAAACTCTAAGCGAACCTTCCGTAATTTCGGTGGTATTGACGAGGAAGTCGTAAATGAGGCTCGCTAAAGGCCTAGAACCTGCAACGCTTTCAAATTATAATTAAAAATATCGTAATTTGCCAAACACTACCACTGGCAAATTCTAAAGGCAATCAGTCTTCACCCTGAGATAATGACATTTGCATCAGAATTTGTCCAAACATGAGCAATTGACTCAATCCAAACCGAATGTGAATAAGCAAACTCTCATATAACAAACTAGCAAAACGCTATCAACAAGTTTAAAGGACAAGGACGAAATAAGTTGCAAGCTCATATATATGTATTTTAATTATATATAATTTATATATAATGTTAGGGCGCGCTCAATGATCTTTCCTACGGAACTCAATTGTTCCGTTGTGCCTTAAGGGCTCTCTCTCTCGGGCCCAACCAGCAGCCGCACAGCGGCGCATGATATATAGGCAGAATGATATTACCGACAAAGATAAGGGAGACTGGAATGACCATTTCTGGCTTATTGGGCGTCGTCAGCCAGCCATACCCAAGCCCGAAGTGTGGAACACCCGAGCCTCGAACTCGCGACCTGTTTGTTTAGAAGTCAACGCCTCTACTCACCGGGCCACGAGACCGTTGCCCTTAAGGCACAACGGAACGAATGCGTGCCGAATGAACGATCGGTGAGCGCCCACTGCCATTGTCTATTTCCGATCGAAAACCGACAGGCAAAGGGCTCGTGACCCGTGAGTAGAGGCGTTGACTTCAAAACCAACAGGTCGCGAGTTCGAGGCTCGGGTGTTCCACACTTCGGGCTTGGGTATGGCTGGCTGACGATGGCTAATAAGCCAGAAATGACCATTCCAGTCTCCCTTGTCTTGTCGGTAATAGCATTCTGCCTATATATCATGCGCCGCTGTGCGTCTGCTGGTTGGGCTCGAGAGAGAGAGAGAGCCCTTTAGACACAATGGAACGAGTGGGTTTCATATTAACGATCGGTGAGCGCCCCCTAACATTGTATATTGCCGATGAAAAACTGACAGGGCAACGGGCTTGTGGCCCGGTGCGTAAATGCGTTGGCTTCTAAACCAGCAGGTCGCGAGTTCGAGGCTCGGGTGTTACACACTTCGCGCTTAAGTATGGATGGCTGACGACGGCTAATAAGCCAGAAATGACCATTCCAGTCTCCCGTATCTTTGTCGGTGATATCATTCTGCCTATATATATATATATATATATATAGTAAAGTTATTATACCGTACTCCCGACAAAGATACTTCCAAAAAGCACAGACACGTGTTTCGCCGATATTCTGCTGTTGCGTGACACAGCTGCGAGGGGTTCGGCTCTTTAGTTGGACACCCAGCGTTCTCTAGCGGTTTCTGATATATGAACTCCAGAGAATAATTAGGTGAATAATTCCAGAATTTAATCAGTGCAGGACTTGGAGTTAAATCTCTGGGACATGACTATTAGTGTCAGAACCGTAATTTCAATGAACATTTGAGACGGAGACAATCAACAACTGTGGAATAACCGCGTAATGCCTATTTGACAAACACGTAGTTCTACGAGTAGTATGAATTCCATATGGTTAAGGTATTATACCGTTGTGGGCTTTAAGCAATTATCTATGTCTTGAGTACCGTATAATAAGTTTACCATATGGAATTAATACTACTCGTAGTTCTACTTGGATGTAGAATGGGCATACAGTGGTTATTTCAAACTAGTTGATTGTCTTCGACTGAAATGTTTATAAAAATTTCGATTCTAACCCTAAAAAGTCGTGTCCCGGAGATTTATCTCCATGTCCTGCACTGATAAATTACTGAAATTATTCACCTGATATATATATATATATATATATATGTATCGCGTTCATCATCTCCAGCAGAAGACGAAGAAGAAGAGAGGGCGAATTTATGGACCATACTGTATTCGAAATGACGTTTCGGAAACTTCCTCGTTTCCATCATCAGAGTAGCGTAATTGTTGCATTTGCGGGTCTTGAATTGTTCAGTCTTGCCGCTTGCCTCGTATAATAGCCGTGCTGGACGCACGAACTTTGACCTGCCTGTTTGCCGCTGACTGACTTAGACCTCTCCGGAGCTGACCGCTGACAGGCCTTCGTGACCTTTGTTCCCTTTGGGGTCGGCTTAATTGTGGTCAAATCAACGTGCCGCTTGGCCCTTCCCACGTCAGCCGGTGGACTGATCGGTCGTCCCTGTTCAGGTGAGCAGCATTCAGCTTCGCGGGCGCATCGGTGAGACAGCGTTCGCCTTTGGTCACATGACCCCTGACCCCCAATTCCGCTCTCTTCCGTGAAGGTTAACTCTCGGTCCCGCGTGTTCGCTTGCCTTACTTGTCCTGTCCGGACTGGTCCAAGCCTTGTGCGCAGTGTTTGGTACGCAGGATGTAGATCTATAGCTCGGTTGAGTGTACCAATCGAGGACCAAATTTCGAGCACCAGTCTGACCATCTTCTCATTGGCTCGACCAATTACCCTAGCTTTTTTAAAGGCAAAATTGTGGCTCAGATCTCTTATGTGGCCATAAAACAAAGACAGCTTGTCCTTACGGTTGATTGTAAGTTGGTGTTCCTGCAATCTTGTACCGAGACGTTTGCCCGTTTCACCAACATACCTTGCATTGCAACTAAGGCATTGACCCGGCAATATTTTCAAATTTCAAGAGTTCGAAATCCTCGCAAGTGGTGACAGCCACGTGAGCCGAGAGCTGCTCGAGTCATGGTTCTCAGGCCTGCACTCCGTCAACAAGCACAATGAACTCCCGATGCCCTATTCCATACCGCGATTTTCCCTGGGCAGGAGAATCAGTCACGTGGGGAGGGCGCGGGCGAGCAATCATCAGGGTGACAGTGAGCCAATTTGCCGAACAATCATCACACCAGCATCCAGCAGGGATGACGAAATCGCGGTAATTAACGACTCGGACTTTGGACCGACAAGCCATCACCGCATCAATTACGACCCCAGCGGTGATGGCGAGAACCGTTAATTGCAGTGCGCATACGGTCCCACGGCAGCCACGTGCTATAAATACTGCACTACTAGTGCCGCCATCACCTTTATCTGCTAATGTCTCTGATGATGGATTCGAGTGAGAATCCGAAACGTCACGCAAATCAATTTCTTGTTTTAGTGATCGCATCTTCATCTTCTATCAGTAGACTGTGGATCGTGCGATATGCAGATTTATCTTGCTATGCATTTGCAAGACGTTGCAGAACTAACACTGCCGACAACGACTACTTCCCACGAACTCACACAAAAACTCATAAGCTGGTGTTTTATGAAGTTTAATTTTTATTTTTTATTATCCTAATACTTTTGCTTTCGTTTTCGCACATTAACGTATGGTAGGAGGCTGGACATAAATCTAGGTAAATTCAGTGTTTTCATGCATTCCGGCAGCCCAAATGACTGTCTCTTTTTGACATATCCTAATGATATGGCTTTTTGACACCCCCTTCAACAACAAACACATCTCCGGTCTCTAAAGCATAAACTTAGCCATAGCTTAGTATGATTACAGGTAGAAAATATGGTAATTAATAATCACAAGTCAGTGCCATAGTTTATGTTACTGCGACCCTTGTTATGTCCTCAATTCTAAAATGGCCTTCGCAAATGAGGTAGCCACTTCCAGTTACCTTCATTTTAATGTCACACCACGCTGTTCATTTTCCCCAAAATTAAGACTTTTTTCACGGAAATCTCTGAACCTCTTTATGTCGTTTACGTTTAAAACCCCCGCGCCTCAGACATAGGTCTGGTGATTCGTGAATACTTCATTCTTCGTATCATCTCCATTGTTGTCCTGCAGCTTTTCCATTTTTTTCTAAAGCATATATTTTTACTTTAAATCTAGCCCAACGAATGCTTACATCTGTTGCCAAGGTGCTCTTAGCCTTATTGTTTATAACACCATTCAACTGCATTAAAAATGGTGAAGCAAATTGCTGGTCGATGATATTATTCATCATCGATATTCCTTGCTGATTTTCTTTAATTTCTTTTTTACTACGCACCGTTGCTGTCAACATAAGCTCTTCATCTGCATAGGAAAATTATGTTCCTTCGATCATTGCACGCTATCTGATGAGTGGAAAGACAAAGATACCAAAACTAAGACTACATGTTCCCACGCGAGTGAAATTCCTTTTTTGTTTAAACATTTGAAGCTTAATTAACCTGACTTTTAGTCTGTTCACTGAGGAAGATAGTTTTAACGAATTCTTTACCGTGATATTTTACCGAAAAGGGGAATGAAATGGTAAATTGGAAAACACTTATCCCACAGCCACTGTTTCTTCTTTATAAGCTCATTTGTAATCGGAGTAACATACGATGGTCATATATACGTTCTGACCATCTTACTACAACTTTACAATTAATTTAGACTTGTAAAATCCTCCGGAATATTGCCAGACATTTTTCCTAAATATCCTTGTTAACTGAAAAGAAATTATTAAAAACAGCATGCATCATTGCGTTAAATCAGGTTTCCAATATTCTGACGCCTCTGAATTTATGATTATATCCATGATGGGAGGAAAATGATGAATTTAACACTTATATGCTCAGTATAACCGAATGAAATTTGCGTATCCACTTCTCTCGTTACACCTTTTTTACTGAAAACGAGATTTAAAAATCAGATTTCTGATCCTTCTTAAGCCTTGTCCCGAATATAATGTGCTGAAAGAAGATACGAATGTAGTAGCTTATGTTCAATCGGCATGGATGGGACGCATTCTTGCGGGTTTTTAGTGATCTCACGCGTCAGCTGCGTTTATGTAAATATAAATTTGTCCATCGCATAAAGATTGTTTACGTAAACAGCAGCTACGAAACCTCTACTTTTTTTAATTAGAGGTTGTGCGACTGCCACCGGACTGGACACACGGCGCTAAATCTCCAAAACATGTACCACCTGTCAATAAGGATTGGAATTATGAATGCTTCAGCTGAAACATTCTGTATGATCTTAATATAACGCCTTTAACGATTTTAACAAAGAATTCTAGCTTCCCTTATGAAAAAAACAGTTACGCTGTATACCCAAGTCTCATTAGTAGGAGCTTACTTTATGTCTCTTATATGTATAATTTTAGGCGAGTATGCAACTGGAAAAATGCAAAAAAGTAAACTAAGTCAGAATTTTGCATGGTAACAGTTGGTTCATGACAGAGAATTTTTGCAAAATCATTGCGTCATTGTATTGCATATAATCTTCCAGATGAAATCCAAATGGCTATTTCGAAAGAGGAATAGAACAGGCAACCCAAACCAGTTTTCCAAAATATTTCAATTTGCTAACATTTATCTGTAAATATAAAATGTGTCGCTGCTAGGTCTGAATGTGTGTGCAGTGACTAGACGTCGTTTTAACTGCCAGCGAACATTCATATGTCACAATGGTGCGCAATCTGTTTCTTGACTTTGGTTGCAAAGTCAGGACCGCGTTCCAGGGCATTTGATTCCTCCGTTAGGCTTTGACTTTTCCCTCTGAACTGCGCTCATATTTTCGATTATGTTCCGCTTGTATCAAGTGCTACATACGAAGTCAAAAATAACTAGCATATTCGTTTTTTTAAATTGTTAATAAGAGATCGAGATTATGTACACATATTCGGTTACATTTAAATATCTGCTATGTATTATCTCCTCAATACTCTCCGTCGCATAAAAGAAATGACGATTCTGAACGAAACTGAGTTAAGCATTGTTTTCATGTGCAATTTTTTTATTCGAATTTTTCATCAGAAATGGCAATTTGAAAAACAAATAACTGAGCTCTTATAATTGGTGTCATTATCTGTTTATTAAGGACGCATCTACAGATCAGAAAAAAAACCAATATCAAGCACAAAGTCAACAAACATTTAAATAGCAATTTCGATCAGGACGTTAAAGAAGCATAATATTTTGCAATGCATTTTGCATTTGTCGGGTTATCATGCACTATCATAAATGCTCCATAGACATCCAGGACTTCGCAATTTTTTTGCAAAACTAAAACCCTGCTTTATAGCGGCCGCTATTGCTAAAAGCTACTCTGACTTTCTTTGTCCGATATAATTGTGGGTGTTGGTCGTATTCTGAGGCAAAGAAAGCCTTACAGTTGATGTTCTATACAACGAGGCTTGTATAGACATGCTTTTGCCTGCTTCTTTCAAATGAGTACTTCTACGCATTATATTCTGTTGCTTTTAGTTAATACTTGATCCCAACAAACAGATTGATGAATTGAAGTATGCTTCTTTATCTTTATTCCACTCAAAATTGTCACTGTCAAGTTGTTTATTGAAGATAATTTTAAATTGCGTTTCCAGTGTGCCTTGGTTTTCCGCTAGGTTAAACCGGTTCGGTGATTTTGGTCATGTATTTCCAACCATAGCGATATTCTTCAAAATATTAATCAGAATACCATGTTAATTTAAAATCGCCTGTCAGCAACATTTTCGCCTGTCAACCGCTTTCTGTTAAATATTTAAACCCGTTTGAACAACATTGAATGTTCTAATAATACTTACATCTCAGTATGGTCTTGCCACAGAGTCTGAAACAATCTAAGCAAATGAAGAATACGTATACGGAATACGTGGCATTTTCGTCCGTCAACGGTGATCATTCAACAGTTCTGTGCACTTTTATTGACGCGGGCGATGTTCGATAATTGTTCGTGAAACAAGATATTTTGAGTAAGACTGTGTGTACAAGGTGTTCAAATAAGAATTAATTGAACAAAATATGACATGACTTCGAAAACAACTTTTTTTAAGATCCACGTGAATGTCAATTTCCCAAGCATCGCGCATGAAATCATTGCATAAGAATACACAGACTCGGTGACAATAAGTGTAAGAGAGATAAAATAATTTTCTCGGCGCGAGGATTATAGGCACATGTGGATAAATAAAAATTTTAAAAAGTATGGGCATGCATAATATTCGATAATGACAAAATTGCAGGATCATCCTGTCAGGTAATATCACACAGGAAATTAGGCAGATTGTAATGAGGATTATTGTGTGATTGACAATGCTATTAGACAAATATTAAGCAATCATTTAGTATTCAGTAATATGTTCTTAAGTTTGTCAAATAATTTTTAGAATGGTCAACATAATGCAAGTCATCTAAGGCATGCAGAGGTTTATAGGTACAAAACAGTAAAATTATACTAGGTTTCTCAAAACGCACCTGCCCGGTTTCTGAACAACTGTTTTATGATGATTTCTACCACTAGGCAAGTGAATGCGGTTTAAACGCAGATGCTAACGATACATATCCCTATAAAAATTGTTGACGTACTTACATTAAGGCAAAAATACTTATGTTCGACAGAGAAAAATGCCACTTTTGTAATCATGCTGTACTAGACATAAAACGTTTGTATACTTGGGTGGCCAAGAAGTGTGCTAACAAAGTCCACAGTTGATGAATAGACACCCATAGATGACGTCAGTTGCCTCTAAGGTGGTAAAACATCTCAGCATTTAATAGCAATCGTAATAAGAATCTTTTATTTAAATCAAACAAATGCGTTTAACTAGTGTCCGCACTTACTTATCAATTACTGAGCTAGTTATTTACCTGGTCATAGCATTCTTGCTATTGTGGTTGCAACCTTTCAATGAAACTAATATAAATCATTTTGACAGTGTCTTGTTTTACAAGCAAAATACTCCAACTGGACTTCCTGTGATTAGATACAACAGCATTTGTTTTTTTAAATGGGATTGACTGCCCGCATATGGTCGGAACGGCACAGAAAATGTTCGTCTATGCAGTATTAGCACTTCCAAAAGTGAAACTATGATCAAAATGAACAATTCTGACACATCGGCCATTATCAGCTACACATAGGCGGCAAATTTAATTGGACATGCTGGCGTTCGGATTTGTTTTTTTAACGTACACCAGGAATTTTAACATAACATAAGATGGAAACAGATGTTTATAATTAGTTTGAAATTACTTTGTTTGCCGATGCAAGCGATAAATGCGAGTTCCAGGAACTAGTTGATCAGAAGAAGAAGCGATCGACTTTTATTAGAACTCCAGAACGCTATGTGAGGTAAGGCTAAGTGCGATGTCGCACCCCAAGTCCTTGTATAGAAAGTCGTGTTGTTCGACAGCCCACATAGTCTGCCATTGATAAAATGGTTAAATTATAAAACGCGTCTTCAGAAATTAAAAAGTACAGTTTAGTATTTTGTGTTAATAAATACGCTCTTTCGTACACTGCTCAATTTTTTAATGCTAGAAGGTTGAGTGCTTAGAAAGCAATAGCATGCCTGAGGTGAGCCTTGATAGTAATTTAAGAAAACGCACAAAGAGCTACAATGTTATTCACAACCGTTATGCATGTGAGGAGTCGTGGGAGTTGAAATATTGCTCA
Source organism: Spirometra erinaceieuropaei (assembly GCA_902702965.1). Taxonomy (NCBI): domain Eukaryota; kingdom Metazoa; phylum Platyhelminthes; class Cestoda; order Diphyllobothriidea; family Diphyllobothriidae; genus Spirometra; species Spirometra erinaceieuropaei. The sequence continues at coordinate 69,927 of CACRXP010000027.1, forward strand.
TCAAGTTTATCTTAAAAAAACGTCGATTGTAAACTGGCTTTTTTGATTCTAGACTCAGTTCACAATATGTTTGAGGAGGGCTCTGAAAGCCAGCTTCACAGTTTGACAAGACACGTATCTCATAAGCGCGACCTACTACAGCATTCTGCGTGTCAGGCTTTGTTTTCAGCTCGAAGAGGACGAATTATTTTGCCAATTACATTTTTACAACGTCCAATTACTTTGGCTTAACTTTGGCAGCGCCGCTTGTCGTAATCCGTGTACTATAAACATAAGTGAGAAACCGATATTCTCCTGGATCGACGTTTTTGAAAATTGATGGGACTGCTGTCGACATTGGTATTTTTTATTTGGCCTGTGATATGCGTCAACGGCTGCAGACAATCTGAGGGTAATGTTTTGCTATTCTTTACTGGTTTTGTGAAGTTTGCGGTAATCTAGGATCTTTAATACTTTCACTCAATTTAGGACGGCAAAAAAACTTTAAATTGATCATAAACGTCTAAAGAAGATGTGCGTTTGAAAAACATACACACGACAATAGGATGGATTTCATTTTACCCCACAATTCGAAGTCATTTCCTAAAGACTCACAAACATATCTTTATAGATCGTCAAGATTGGAAGTTTTTATAATGTGATCGATAATTAAAATAGGGTTCTGGGGCGTTTTTTGAAAAAAAAATTAAACAAATATTTTACTTTTCGCTAAAACATATTTCATCTTGAAAGAATATTTCAGCAGGAAAGGCAAAGCCGTGTTAAGTGGCTAGTGCCGTAATTGACGGGAGTAGCATAAACTGCTAAATGGGCAAGGATGCTACAGTAAGATGAAGCTAATTTCTAACAGTGATACAACTTAATTGAAAGTATCCTACTTGTAACTTCAGATAGTCTAATGTCTGATAGATAAATTGGATATAAAAATGCCTTGTAATCGACAAACAACGGTCACTTCTCCGACTAAAATTTAAAATATATATTTGGAAAATTCAAAAAAGGTATATTTGTATATCTTATGTAACATAACATAATGCAATGATTTAAAAAGTGTGATATAACCTATAATATTATATCCTGTTTTCTATGGCCTTCTAAATATCTACCAGTATATACAGTAACTACACTTGGCCTTGTCATACCCGGTTTGCAGTTCTAGTGAAACATCGTTGTAAACATCAGCCTGGTCACTGAAGTTTCCTCGTCTGGCATCGCTATGTTGAGTGAATGCATTACAATTAACCCGAAGACGTCAGATGTAGTTTATATTTAAAATGTCAATCCGCCGTATTTTGTAGAGTCAACGACGTGCAAAAAAGATGGCATGGATCATTACTATCTGCTTCAACAAATTCCGTCAGGCAATTGGAATATACATCATAGCCCAACCTCCTACACACGTATGCACATGAAAGTGTCAGACAAACCTTACATCGCTGGCTGTCTTCGGTTAAAGATTCAGCCGAGATTTAATATGACGATTAAGTGTCATGTCTATTTTCCGTATATAAGGTATTCTTTGGAGAATTTGGTAGGTTTATAAAAATTACCATAAAGCATGAATGTGAGTGCAATAGCTATTATGACATCTCTCGCAACAAGGTAAAAAAATATTGCATTAAGGTGACAAAACGAGATTCTTCTATTGCATAATTATTATGTGAAATGCCACGTCCGCATTGGAAGATGTCATTTTTTTCCTTTTTCACAAATACATAACGGTAGTTAATTCTGGGACCTGAACTACTGAAATTGAAACAAAAAAATTTTTTTTTTCAATTTGCTTGATTAAACTCCACGTTCAGTAACAACATGGCCTTGTGCAGTGCAATACTAAACCACATGTAATTTGCTTAGAATTTGGAAGGCTGTTTGCCGACATCAAACGAGCCGCTTATGGAAGAAAAGGCCGTGGAAATTCGAGCGAAGCACATCAGTGCTCTGGCTACATTTGAGAACCGTGCAGAATGCGGAGTCATTTGGAAAAACTTTCGGTTGCGTCTTGTTGATATCAATTTTCACAATCTAGAAGCGGCTGTCTCCCGAATATCTTCAACAATAACTGGAGGACCTCTTATTTGTACGGCCAAATCATCCATATCACACCTTCCAGCTTACACAAAAGCAGCAATCCGTAGCAGACCATTACCTAGCTGTGTTTATGCAAATCTGCGTGCCCCCGTCTCCTCTACCGACGGAAAAACTTGTCTAGAAATATAGACATGGTCGCAATTGCAACCTTGTTTTATCAATAACTACCAAAACACGTTTGCAACCAGTTCATCCCCTTTGATATTTCGACAGTATCTGAATCGACGATCAGTCTTATTTATAGAGTTTAACAGTTAAGGTTATTTGGATTCAACAGATTACGGCGCTATGCATGATAAAGGACATATATTATCAGGTAGCTTCTGTATGCAGCGATGCATGCTGGTGAGAAGAGAACAAGTCCGTGTGAGCAATATTTGCGCATGATCAAAGGGAAGTAAGCATTTTGGTAAAGTAGCATGGCATACCGCTGAATTTTTCAAAAATATAAAGTACAAAGTTACGAGTCTGCTCAGTAATTTCGCGACTATCAACATGCGAAATTCTTGTGGACCTGTCAAAACGGAAGGGCAATTATCGCCGTATTGGTTTACTGATGATACTCATTAACGGTTATGATGTGCTACCTCAAAAAACCCATGATAACACATAACGGTAAGCCAAAAATGATGAAATTTGACGGAATGAATTGGCAGAGTATTCCTTGAGTTTTAAGTAAGGATATCACAGAAATAGGTTCACATAATACGAGCATTACTGAAGAGAGGTATGGGTAAAAGTGCGCCAATTACGACGCACGCATGTCAAAATGTAGTGACCCCGTTATGCCGTCCGAGTCATGTATATCATATTCGGAAGTTGCAAATAGTGTCCATTATATCGCTTATTCGGAGTTCACTTCGAATTCACAGCGCACACGCAGTCCGTTGTCAACCCTAGTCAGCTCAATAAATTCTGCGTTCCTATGTTTCTCGTTTTTATTCTTAGCCACGTTTCGAGATATAAACTTCGATTGGAAATCCGAAACGCTATTCCAACATTTTACAATTGCACACTTCGCATTTCAGAAGATGAAGATGCGATCACTGGGACATCTTCGCATCTTCATCTTCTGAACTGCTACCTGGGACTCGCCTGTTCGCTTCTATCAACACTTCGCATTTTTCTGTGCCACTTACGAATATCATGACCACCTGTATCTGTTCGGTTTAGATGACTGCTAAACATTTGCCTGCTAACCTTGAGGACAGCGCTGGTAGACACTCTGTCACACGGTAGAGCAGACGTAACCCGACAGTTCTAAGCATTTAGGTAACGATTGTTTTTGCTTCTGACATCATCCGCATTACATGTGGCATGTATACTCGTTCTTCTCTGCGTGGGTAATTTGGTGTGACTTGAAACTTTGGCATTCAGTCCCTCAGCGATGAGATGCATTTTGCGTATCACGTATTTCATATATAGTTGAGTAATATTGTATTCGATTTTTTTTAAATTTTCCTGGCTGAATTTAAACTAGAACAGGCTTACTAGCTGCTGATCCATGAAAGATGTATTGGTTTGATTGTATTACGCACCTGTAAAACTGGAGGTACAGGTAAGCTACAGGAAGTATGATTTCACTAAATCCATCTTACGTACAGTTTAAAAGATTGTAGAGTGCCTTATACGGCAGCATTGTCAACTTTACTTAGAGGTTGGAACGAATATTCTTCACAAAATGTAGTATGATGTGTTTTCTTGTTTACATTCGAGAATCCTGGTATCCGCCACATATCGTTAAATTCCAACGAATAATCCTTTTGTAAAAGCAAACGGAAAAGGGCCGCTTTGCAGAGGGCATCCAAGGTAAGGTTCGACAGCCTACAGTCCTTTGGTGACGACCACCCTATAAACAGCGGTAAAATTGTTCTTCAGTACAAACTTTTCTACCTTTCTGGTCTTAGCCATAGTTATATTGGCAAAAGTAATTTCCCGCCAGTCTATGCATACTTCAGAATTCAACAATCTGCAGTGCTATGGCCAGTTTTCAGTTTTATGCTACACGGCCACCAAGCCCAATTCCGCTGAGTTTTACAAAAACCAGTGTCAATTGAACCTTCAAAACGAACCCTCGGTCAGATTTCTATTTAATTGATAAAATTTCAAAAACACATAAGGCAAAGTAGAGGCGAAGCGTGGTGGCTTTATTAGGTTAGTAGATTTTGCTAGACAAATTAGTCTTCTAAAACAGACAAGGCTACTTTGCATACGACATTCAAGGCAAATCATGAGGGCAGGCATACCTGTAGGGGTGGCCGCTCAATCAACAGCGGCAGCATTTCCCTCAAGTACAAACTTGTCTTCCTTCCTGGATTTTGGCTTAGTGCTTTTCACAAAGCTACTTTCTCGAAAATCTGTATACCATTCAGAATTCAGAATTTTGCAGTACTTAAACGTGTTTTCAGTAGTAGGATGTGACATCTGTAATAGGCATTTGATTTTGAGAAATACAAAGGGAATAATAAAATGTGCTGCATGGGCACCAAACCCGTTTTCGGCGAATTCCACCAACGCTCGGATTCACCTTCGCGGCCAGATTTGTGTTAAATTAATAAAATGCCACCACACCCTTAAGGCAACGTAGACGCCACACGTGGTGTTCTTACTTCGGCTTGATAGCTTTTGATATACAAACCCTACGTCGTTCGCATAGCAAACTAGGGCACAAGAGAGTGCACCACGAGTGACATTAAAGGAGACAGAAACTAAAACACATGGGCTCCATAAAGCTGTCAGTTAAACCTAGAAGAGGTCATGCAATTATGTACGACAGACGACCTACTGGATTGTAATTTCATACCGTGGGCTGCCAAGGTCAAAGTAAATAATTTTTTGACCAAGTCTTTATACTCTTTGACTATTCAGGGAAAGACAACCTACCACAGCACAAATATTGCGGGCAATTAATCAACCAGGATTTGAAAACAGATAAGCAGGAATAGACGGAAAAACCCCGCAGCAAACGCCCTAGCCATGTCATCCGACTACAAGCAACTACAGGTGTCTCTTCTTTGAACAGAAAATGTTCGAAACAAGGCTTAAGAATAATCACTGATCCGATTTTTAAGATAACATTTACAGTAAAGAAGGAGTTATGAGAGAAGCTGATGCGGAGCTAGAGTCCGTTTAAAAGAACATATTGCCTTTTCCTGCGTGTTCTCTCTACTATCAAAACCACAATCACAGATTCGGACGAGTCGGAATAGTTCAAGATGAAATTTTGACGCAGTGAGACGTGCTGAGTTCACTGAACTCTAAATGTTAATAAAGATATTCATACGTTTCCTAGAAATAATCCTGCGATATAAAAACCTCGTAATTAATTTCATTATTTTATAAAATAAATGAGGTCGTGTGCATGACCACTGTGCGTTACCTTTATAACAAATGAGGTTAGAAGGAAAAAACATGCGCTGTGCAAAAAGGAATTTTGCAAATTCGCGAAAACATAGCATTTGCCAAATATGAGCAGTAACAAAACAAATGATGCGATAATATACGTGTTGTCAGAACCTCTTTTTAAGCGGCGACTGGCAGCATAATGCATTTCATGTAACACGAGGTTCAAAATGTAGATCCGCAATGGGGAAAAGCTGTGACAAAGTTACAGGTATTATTGATGTGCGCGAGAACTTGCTACTTGAAGTGTCACAGAAAGAACAATTCCTGTTTTAGTTTATTTTGTCCGCGTTTTACGGCAGACCCCTCTGAAGACAATCAGGATTTTGAAATGGGCCAAGACAGACAGGAGTTTCGAATGAAAATCGTTGCTTTTACGATTGAAAAGCGACGACGAGTCCTCAAGTGATTAAACCCAGAGACGTCGCCTGGATCCGATGGAATTATAAGAAATTGGTGGTTACAAATTTCAAACGTAGATCTTTAGGTAACCTCCAGAGTGCGCTAGCACCTTTGCAATTTAGCTGAAATCGCCAATTTTCTTAAAAAATCGGCATGATGCCAACTGCTGCACTTTAAGCCCCGACGTCGCATCTACGGTCGGGGGTGAATAATATAATCCAACATTCGATCTGCAATTTCTCTAACCGTTTACAATGCATTTGTATGATAATATTGACAATAAGGCTTAGATAACGTTGGCAATAGAAGCATGTGTTCGTAGGGCTAGTTTAGAATATCGGGGGTGAAAAATATCATCCCACAATCGACTAGAAATTGGATTGACCTTTTACAATGCAGGCGTATAATAATATTAACAAAAAGGCTTAGAGAGACGGTGACGAACGGTCGTATTACCAGGATATGCAACTAATACACAGTTGTTTGAGGCCTTTAGATCACCAATGCGAATAGATAAAACTAATAGGATAAAATAAAAAAATGGGAACATCACATTCATTGAGAAAGATCGAAAAATTTTCGCATACCGGGATAGAGAAATTAGCTGCCTTGAGAAATGGAATGTCAACGGTATAGAGAAGGACCCCATTTAACTGTCATTAGAGTGTGCATCATGTCATACGATACTTATGTTAAAAGGAGTTTTGATGGTAGGCAACAAGCTAAGCAGTTACCTTAGGAGATGGAAAAAACACAGAGATTGACTGGACCTGTGCCGAAAGTCCTTTTGTAGGCTGTTGTACAACAACGAAAACGAAAGTACTAATAAAATGAAGAACAAAATGTAAACTACATAAAATAACAAATTATGAGTTAAAGTGTAGGTTTTGTGAAGTTGTCGTTGTCGGCAGTGTAATTTCTGCAACGGCCTGCAAATGCATGTCAAAGATAAACTCCATATGAAACGAAGCATAGTCTACCGTTGCCAAAGTAATTTCCGAGCAAAGAGGCGACCTCAACTAGATCGACGCACGCGGATTCTTTGGTAAGGAGAGGATGGTGCTGGACGATATTAAAGGTGCATGGGTTATAAGGAAAATCTATAGATGCATGAATAGCGATCCTCATCGCGTTCTCTCAGTACAGAGTTGACCACAAGAATGACAAAACCAATCGTACTGCGGATAGTGTAATATGCAAATTATAAGCAGTTGGAAGCAATCTGGCACAGAACAGCCTTGCAATGGCTACCACAACTCGTTCAGCAAGCCTGAGAACAGTCGCGAGCAGACAATGGATGAAAGATTTGATAGGAGGTGTTGGATAATTCTTAAAACTATAGATGATGCTTAATGTACAGCAAGAATCAGGATATTTAGACTCCATGTGCACACGTTGTTAAATCCATCTGACAATAAGTAAGTGTTACGGCGAACTTCGAGTGATCTATACTGACCAACCTGTGACAAAACGAGGCTGATTTTACTTACAGTTAGAATATTATGAATTATTTAAGTAGAGTAGGAGTTAAAGAGGAAGTGCTGGACACGATTCTGCAAAGTATTGGTTGATCCGCGATGGTAAAATTTCTCATCGGGATCAAAATATCGATTTTTCGGCGAACACATGCAATAATGTGCTTTATAGGTGCTCGTACCCTAAATATTCCTGCAAATTTCAGCAAGAGAAGAGAAAGGAAAACTAGGGGAGAAAGAAGAATTAAAAAAACAGTTTGACACATGCATTATTTAGTCTCTTATAATTGTCATTAAGACCTTGATTATTAGATGTGATATGCGCCTTCGGAGATCTTGTGAGGTACAATAATATAAATTCGACAGCAAAGGCACATTTCTAACATTGAATTGGCTTGAATTACTTGGCTGAAATGGGCTAAAGTGCAACTAATGCTCGACTATTGAAGAAAACAAGCTAAAAACCCACATGTGTGGTTGAACATTGGTTTAATCGATTCTAATAGAATACAATACAATACGATGTACGCAGGGCAATATGACTAGTTTTGTTGTGAAACAGAATCGAAAACACAAACTAGGGCACACCCAAATTTAGAAGAAAGGAATATAAGCAGTAAATTAGTACAATCAATCTAAGTGACAGGAATTAAAAAAGTTAGACATCAACCTCTGCTCCATAATAATAAATTTATGCAAGTGGCAAGCATCACAAGGAAAAAGAAGTAGCTATCTGCTGATGGGAATTTTCATTTATAAATCTCTTTTGATGACGAAAATTTTTCGTCCCACTATGTTCTTTCATCAGCGGAATTCGTTTCTTGACGTGTGTTTTGTTTATCATGGGAGGACTGGTATTACGTAGGGATCAAGAAGTTGCGAATTTGTTCGTTTGCTAATGCTTGCGGGCGGGGTGCAGACTAAATCGGTGTTTTACGCAGTATGGGCTTCTGTTGACGGAAATTTGAGGACGGCTGCGCGGTAAGACCACAGATGCGAGATAATGGCATAAGGTGCAGCATTTGGCATCATGCAGATGTTTTAGAGAAATTTTTGATTTCAGGTCTTTCGAGAAGATGCGAGCGTATTCTGGAGATGAGCAGATGTTCTACGTTTGAAAGGTGTAACAAAGTTGACTTCAGGGAATGTAAATCTTTTAGTAAAAAGCTGAAGTAGGCAAGATCGGCAGGATTTATTGGTACCAAAAAATTTCGCGACTGCTCTTCAGCTGCTTCCTGTCGCTTCATAAGAGGGATAACGAGTGAGAACAATACAACAGATTTGAATTCATGCAGAAAATCGATGCAGAAACAGCAAGGTTAGGGTTTTGGGCAAAGTTGGCTAATCGATAAAGTTAGTAACACAATCACCGATTTTCTGCATGAATTCAAATCTGTTGTATTGTTCTCACTCGTTATCCCTCTCATGAAGCGACAGGAAGCAGCTGAAGAGCAGTCGCGAAATTTTTTGGTACCAATAAATCCTGCCGTTCTTGCCTACGTCAGCTTCGTACCGGGGACAAAATGCTTCAAATTTTAGTAATAACACATTTACGTGTGCGATATTCTTTACACAATGAGATTTGTGAGATGAGCATGAAGCTTTAAAGCAGGTCACTATTTATTACAATAAATAGGTCATGTTATCAAATATCAACTGCATCTTGACATAGGAGTAATACTCCTTGCGCGGTCCACTTCATTTGACGTCGTTTACTCAAAGGCCGATTGCTTAACTGAATCCGACCTGAATGTCACTGTTACCCGATGTGATCCTTCCTATGTCGGACGCACTCATAGTTGGAGGCCCCCAATGTGCTGTGAAAGATGTTAGTAAAACCCGAGACCAATTAACATGGCGGTTGATAGCTCAGTCGGTGAGGGAGTCGGTCTTTTTGCACATGCCTTTACTCATAATGTGAAAACAATTTTACGGAAATAAATGTCGTCACAGACACCATTGACGACATATTCATACTAATAAGATGCATTGCTCAAACAAGTAGACTGTCAAAAAACGGTTGTGATGGGCAAATGAAACCCGCAGATCAGCGAAAATCATGATAACCTACTCAATCCCAACGCGCAGCAAAGTAACCCATACGTGAAATCAGCATTCCTGTTATAAATCACCTCGCGTATATCATAACTCTCGCACAATACTAATACGTCGTAGACAAACCCAATTTAAACTCTCAATATATTTTTATGCCATTTGTGCATCTTATGACATGTTTTGCGTAATTTTTTTAAAATTTAATCGGGTACAGAAAACTACTCTACATTTATTTATTTGAGGGCCCTTAGTCGATTTTACGGTAAAGACAACGTTTTTCATTAGAAACACATGAGTGAATTAGCCTTTTTCGAAATCATGTTTATCTTTGAGGAAATCCGCCGTAGAAACCGTGCGAAAGAAATCGAAGGTAGTAATCGCATTTTTTGTGGCCCTTTATTTAAACACTTCCCGAGTGTATCAATTAAACACGTGCATTTGTCCCTGTTTTCTTCATCTGCGGATGCGCCTGTAAAACACAATGCATTCTGCTGCTGTCTTCAGGGGACTGCGCAGTAAATACTGTGCATACAAACATATAAGAAAGTGATTTTTATTTTTAAGCATCTTCACCTAGCAAGCTCTCGAGTGTACGGTTAGACCTGTGAGATTGTCTCTGTATTTCCCCACTCCTGTGGCGCATAAGATTCTCCTGTCAGTCGCCTCTTAAAAAAGTTCTAGCAAACCGTATTCGACTGGATCATTTATTTTATTTCTCATCATATTCAGCGAATGATATGGGTTCTTGAGTATGCAACTATTTCTCTCACAGCAAATGTTTCTTCTTTATAAGCTATTTTGTCATAAACGTGATCCGCAGTGGTTATCAGCAGGGCGTCGCTATGCTTTATACCAAAAAAATTAATTTAAAGGTTTATAATCCCGAAGGGTTATTACTAGAAAATGTATGAATATCCTTGCTGACTGACCAGAGTTCATTCAAACCAGTACGGCGCATTGCGTTAAATCCCTTCTCCAAATATTTTCACTTGTGTGAATCTGTGATTGTGGTTTGCACAGGAAAACAGGCAAGTAAAAACAGTATGTTCATATAAGGGAAGGGTATCTTGCACATTCGCTTCTCCATGAATCCTTATTTACTGTATAGGAGATCTAAACAATCAGATCTCTGAAAATTTAAGCCTTGTACCAAATTGTATGTGTTGGAACAAGAGGCACTTGACGTACCTTCTCGTCAAATAACCTGGATGGGGCCATTTCTTTGGGATGGTTTTAGCCTACTACTGCTTATCTCCCTCGAAATATTGTCGCTAAATTGCCCGCACGATTGCTACTATGATAGAATGTCTTTGCTCGACAGTAGAAAGACAAGGTCAAACTAATATTCCAGTTGATAAATGAGTCCGCGTTGCAAAATTACGGTCTAGTAGGCCGTCTGTCGAAAAGCAAAACTGTGCAAATATTGATTTTTTTTAAACTCTATCTTAACAGATATGGCCTTCTTTGGAAAACGTGACATGTACGACCTCTTCTAGACGTGACTGACTGTCTTTTTGGTTCAGCTTCTCTCTCTTCCTTAGTGTGTGTCAACGTCCGCTGTCCAGTGCCCCAGTTTTGCTATGTCAAAGAGGGATAGTTTGTCTGTCAGAAGCTATCAAGCCGAAGTAAATCCACTAAGTGTGGCATTTACGTTGCATTAAGTGTTTGGTGGCAATTTACTAATTAAAGCAG
>CACRXP010000027.1:83074-162938 GCA_902702965.1 Spirometra erinaceieuropaei
GCGTAATTCACGAAGTAGAATATTTGGTTAATATTTTTCAAAATATATACCCGAAAACTTTTGAATTCATTATATACTTTATAAAAATGCCCTATCTTGGCGAAATGCAAATACGTATCTAGGTATCTTTAGGTAAGGTTTCGTAACCTTGGGGGGTATAATAAAGTCCATTTTCTGTTCCACTACAGGTTTTTAAAATAAGCACTTTCTTCAGATGACAATGCTTAATTTTGAACTTGAGACCGGCTGAGACCGAGCTCCAATTGATTTGAGGTTCATTAAAATCCCCAAAAACGAGAGCATTTGACCGTTTAAAAATAATCTGAGCTCATTCACCTGTTGAACAACAGCGTGAGGGTCACTTCAAGGGGGATGATAAACTGTCAAGATATCGTGGCTTTGAGAGGCCGGTGCCCTTATGATCAGCCATATTGATTCAATACAGCAGTTAATTTGGCAGTTTATTTTCTATAACTTGTAAGTCATTCACAATAAATGTTGCTTTGCCTTCACGCCTTCTGTTTTTCGGGTCTCTGTGGACCAGTTGAAGGCCAGGAAGCATGATCTCCTTATCAATAACCTGTTCGGAAAACCGTATTTCTGTTATTGAGATACATTCTGGTCTGAGGTTGTAGATAGATGGTAGGTAACTCACCTGGTTTTCAAAGTACACTTTGTTCGTTAGTCTACAAGAATATAAGTTAAGAATTCATGCGAAGTTTTAGAACCCCTACACAGCCTCAGTTGCATGTGTGGTGATTTGAATCGGCTTGATCCCAATGGGGGGATAGAATGTCGTTTTACTATCTTACTATTATAGATTGTCAAGCCGTGTTCTCTGTTGGTTCGCCGTGTTTCATATTCAAGGACAGGTTCGCGGCGCCGCATTCTTTCTGCAGGTGGGTAGTACGGCTTTAGATACACTCATATTTGTAAATTCTTCAGTCGCGAACACCTGAACATGATTTGCTACGTCCGCTTATTGCTATCTAAGATGATATTAAGCAAGCTTTGCAGCGTCTGTGGATCGGGATTTGTACGACCACCAAGGCCAAACACCTGAAGGACTGTGATATCTTTCTTTGGTTGCAGCATTTCATTTAGACTCTTCTAAGTCAACAGTTAGTCTTTCCCTAGGGGTTCTATCGGGGCAGTCTAAATGACCTCGAATTATGATGCAATGGTCATTGATAAACATTCCTCTGATTAATGTGGTTTAAGCATCATTGGCTGGTACTATGGCCTCGTCAAATTAACCTGACAAGGAAGAAGCATCTTCCATATTGATTTTTCGTCCCTTTGATTTCGTCCGCAGGTCTTGTTAATACATCACGATTCGTTAAGCTTTGTGGTTGATGCGCAATGCTTCCCATTAGGGACCTCTGTGGTGAATTTGACTCACATTTATTAAAGGCTTCCTCAAACTCGGTGCATCAATCTGTTTACGTGGGAATTCGCAATGACAGCTTATTTTGCCCTGCATCCATAACCATATGTGTTTGGGCTAGTTAATATTCTCTCTACTTTTCGATTTGGAAATGTTTATCATGTCTGGAAATTATTATGGTCGAGCTTCCTGCGTCCCATTCCTTACGAAGTATCTGTTGACATATTTTTATCCATTTCATTTTGTACATGAAAATGCTTTGCGGACAAGACTGTTGTCCTATCTTTCGTTTTCTGGTGATATTTACTTGTGGTCTTAAGTATCATTTTCTCCTTATTCCCTTTTTCGTCGGAGACCGCTTCTTGACTATTAATAGCGCATGTCCTATACACCGAATTTCTTCTTTCTGTATAAGCTATTGTCCCCATGCGAAAATTGCAACACGAAGTACATCTGGACTTCAGTTGATGTAATCACCTTCAGCTCAGTGAGGAGAGCGATTGAGTCTCATTATTCAAGACTGCTTTCTGGGACTCCTTTCTTTTCTTCATATGAAAGGGTATGTATTTGGGCGCGAGAAACTTTGATCGGCCCGACCAGGGCAACCCTTTGCTCTTTAATATGTCTCTATGTATTCGCAGATCCCGTTTCTGCGCAGGCCTCTCGACCATAATATGTTGCCGAATTGTGTTTCATACAACCCGCGGTTGACAGGGATTTGGCGAGACGAACAGTATTTCAACATGGTCGATGGATGATCCGAGTCCTCCTCCAAGATTTCCACGCGAAACGTCGCAAGGACCGTCAAAGGATTGACCAAGAAAAAAAATGATGCTGTGAGTTAATGTGGGCGGTCGTTACAATTCTGATACTGCACAGGATAGCTGAACACGCCCGCGAAGAGAGAATGATACGCGACGCAGCACTGAAGAACACATTCCAAAAGCTGCTCAATCCAACGTCGCCAAGAAACGAAAAATTAATGTACAACTTGTCGTCAAAGGAGCTGATGAATTATCAGATGCAGGTTTAAAGGCACGAAGCTTCATTTAACGCAGCTGACGTCAAAACTGTTAACATGATTGCAGCAGTGGAATCAATCCTTAGTTGGACGATGTCGACCTAGGAGACCAAGTGCCTCATCCGACACCAAGTGTCGTCTCACCTAATGGCCCGCGGGCCGCGGGTAGTGCTTTCCAAGTACGGAAGTGATGCCCTTAGAGAACTCAAAACCAAAAAGACTTGGTCATTATGCCAGTGGACAATGTGTGCCACGGGTGTACTGGACAGAACAAACTACCTTCAAAAAGCCAAAACTTTACTGGATGACCGATATTTCTACGTGGGACAAACCCTTTGAAAGTGCTAAAATGCAAAATTAATGCTACAATGTTGGCTATGGAGAACTCAGATGCAATAACACCGACAAACAGGCGCATGGTGAGACCCCAAAATACGGCTTTCGCCAGATTCTACGGGCAGGTGATGGAATTGCAACGATTAACGACTCGAAAGCGAACCACCAAAAATCATTTTACCAAGTGCATCACTCCATAATGTAGCAGGGGATTAGGCAAAAACGCGGCGACGACATTCTTGACATACAGAAACCCCTTGTGCATGAACTGCTGGTTGTTGTCTCGGGCGATTGGCTCGAGCAGAAGTTTGAAACGTCAGACGAATAAAGTAATCCTTTCAGCGATAGTATCTGCTTCTTTGCTATTATCCTATTCGTTTAACAGTGAGTATGCAAGACAATGTTTTAGTCAAAGACATGAAAAGGTCATTGATATAACAAATAAATATTGATAATGTTTATGCGGATAACACAAAACACGATGTTAAAGCCTCAGCATATCCGTGCAGACGAGAGCTAGACGAGGAAAAGTAACGATAGCAATAACACTCGTCGATGAGGCTAAAACATGCCGTGTCTGGTGGTTTATGTGAGGACAGCGATATTGAGATTTCCTTGGCTAGCAGGTCATATAATTGCTGAGGGCGTTTTCAAAGCATTTTAGAGCTCTGCTTATTGTTGCGTTTGAGACTACGGTAAAAGAAAAGCAAACAAACCCAATGTTAAACAATGTGAGATATCAGGGAACAAAATGCATATTTTGAAGGGATTAATACAGACGAACAATGTAGTGCGACAAACTCCATGAAAGCATTGTTATATCCTCACATACACGGACGGCCTACTATCGTAGCCAAAGAAAAGTGGAATGTGGGGATTTTAATCAAACTGCGCGAATTGAGGACAAAGGAGAACATATATACATATTAATCTACTAGTACCTCCAGAAAACCACAGATGGAACAAATATTTGCTTTTTAGTCAGCGAAGAAACGTATCTAGTTCACGTAGAGTGAACGCAGCCATTGCAATCATATAAGTCTACGGACCTAATCACATACCGATATTTGCATATATCGACAGCATTCAATTACAAACTGCCTGCAGTAAGTGGACAAGTGTGAACATTCGCATTTTACGTAAAACGTCAAATAGAAGCCTCATGTCTTTACATTTAAAAAAATTCGAAGGCCTGTCCGAATTTGTTTTCACTGAGGTATTCATGAATGTTTTACATAAAAGAACCCCGACAAATTGTTTAGCGATATAACGAACGTCATTGACCTCTCAATACGGAATCCGATCGAAAATCTGGAGGGGTGTTTTCCAAAATTTGTCAGTCGTTTGGTAGGTTGTAAAATGTATTGACGTATTATAATAAAGCAGTGTAACTAGAGGTTCGCATCAATCTACGGTGATTATCAATTTCATTTTCGCCCTTCTATAGTGAAATGTTTTTGAACAGATTTTAACAAAAATATACTTGATAACCATAAAGGCAAGCTACACACTCTCATTCGCGTCAACTGTCTTCTTATGGTGTCTTTTGTCCGCCATATCTCAGCCATTGGACTGAAAGTCACACACGCTTTTGCAGTTGAGTGTATGAAAAGTGTTCGAAGAAAACACATTCAGCATCCCTCACATTTACAAACATTGCTTCGTTAAATTCCATACGAGCCAATAAAGTTTCATATTTAAAAGAAGACGAAAGCACAATCACTGGGACGTTAGATTTATTGGCCTCAGCTTTCCAACTGGAACTGGAGTTCATCATCAGAGACTGCTAGCGTGCACCAACGTGTGAACATTTATATCGTTGTTCCGTGCGGGGGACTACGTCAGTGGTTTGGTGTGGTTTATGCCGCCTGGTCCACAAAGGTCCACGGCGTAGTGACGCCCTTTGTACTTCGCGGCGATGTGAGCTGCGCTACATGGCTGCGTGGGCGGACTGCGTGAAAACACGCAGGCATATCAATGCGTCTATTGATAGAGTTGGTGTCGGACACCCACGCCTCCAACAGTTCTCGCCCTGTCTTGTTGCCGGCTCACGCCAATATCCGCGTGTGTGCGACGTCGAAATCATGGCCTTCCTCCAGCGTGTGAGTGGCGACTTGAGATAGTGGGCCGCCCGTTCGCTTTCAAGTATTTGCGAGTCGGGACGTCGTCCTGTTTGGCCTGTGTAGTAGCAAGATCAGTTATTGCACGCGATTTGATAGACTACGCCCGACTGTTTACCTACGTCAAGCCGATCGGTCATTTTCCTGATCCAGCTACGCATGGCCGCCACCGGCTGACGAGCGATACCCACCCCTTACTCTGACGCAATGCGTTCTGTATCCTCGGACACATTCCTTATTTAACTGCAACTGAGCATAATTCGGCCGTCCGAGAGGCCATGGGCGTCCCCTCTGCATATGGTGCCCAAGGCGACATCAGACAACTGGCGGCCCTGTAGTGACTATCGCGCCCTCAACAATGCGACCGTCCCGGATCGTTATCCCGTCCCTCATCTTCAAGATTTTGCTAGAGCTCTTTTCGGCAAATCGGTTATCTTGAAGATTGACCTTACTCGGTCCTTCCAACAGATTCCTCTCGTGCCTGAGGATGTTCCCAAAACTGCCGTCACCACACCATTCGGCCTGTTTGAATTTATTCGCATGCCATTTGGTCTTCGCAATGCTGCCCAAACATGTCAAAAGGTTCATTGACCGAGTCCTACGTAATCTCCCTTTTATGCACGCCTACATCGATGACCTCTTGGTGGCCAGTCAAAATGCCGAGGAACACATAGAGCATCTTGCCTAAGTGTTTGACCGCCTCGATCAGTTTGGCGTGGCCAATAACCCTTCGATAAGTGTTCTGAGTGTGCCGTCCCTTGATTTTCTTGGTCTCCATGTCGATGCACAATGTTTGCGTCCCCTCTCTTCCAATGTTGAGGCCATTCGTGACTTTACTCCACCAACCTCCAAGCATCAGTTGCAACGTTTCCTTGGCTTGGTAAACTTTTATCGTCGGTTCCTGCCGAACTGTGCCGACCTTGTGCTGCCACTCACCAACTTGCTCTCTGGTCCCAAGGGTCCTCTTGAGTTACGTGGTCACACGCTGACTGCTTTTGAGAGAATAAAGACCTTCCTTGCTGATGCTACCTTGCTCACTCATCCTGTTTCAGAAGCCCCATTGTCCCTGATGGTTGATGCTTCGACCGTTGCCGTAGGAGCAGTCCTCCAACAGCATATCAACGACTCGACACGACCGTTGGCATTCTTCTCCAAGAAGCTTTCACCTGCCGAGACGAGATATAGCACGTATGGCCGTGAACCTCTTGCCATTTACCTAGCCGTAAAACATTTACGACTCTTCATTGAGGGTCGTGACTTCACAATTTTCACAGAACACAAACCACTTACGTTTGTCGTCCGATCCCATTCTGACAAATATAACCCGAGAAAGATTTCTCATTTGGATTACATCTCGCAATTCACCACCGACATCCGCCACATTGATGGCCCGAAGAATGCGGTGGCCGACATGCTGTCCAGACCTTCCCTCTCGACGTTTCACCTCTCACACGGCATTGATCTTGGTGCTATGGCGGCTGAAAAAGACTTGTTGGATGCCCTGGCGATGAGTTTGTTGACAGTCTTCAATCCTTTGTGACGTACCGACTCCTTTTCATCGCCCTTATGTGCCTGCCTCGATGTATCGAGCTTTTTTTCAAACTCTCCACGGACGCTCCCATCCTGGGATTCTAGCCTCACAGAAGCTCCTCGCGGAAAGGTTCGTATGGCCTGGGTTGAACAAGAATGTGAAAGCTTGGACACGATCATGCCTTTGCTGTCAACGAAACAAGGTTCAACGCTGCAATAAGTCTCAATCGGGCACGTTCCCCAGCCCCGATGCACGGTTCAACCATGTGCATTTAGATGTCGTAGATCGTTTACCTCCTTCCAATGGCTATATTCACCTTCTCACCTGCGTTGATCGCTATACCCGTTGGCCTCAAGCGATTCCTTTACCGAATGTGCAAGCTGAAACAATTGTGAAAGTCTTCGTCTGTCGTTGGGTCGCCATATTCGGTGCGCCATCCATGATTACGAGAGATCGAGGCGCGCAGTTTGAGTCCAAACTTTTTCAAACTCTCCTCAACTTCCTTGGCTGCACACGTATTCGGACGAAGGCCTACCACCCAGCTGTCAACGGCATGGTTGAGCGTTTCCACCGCCAGCTGAAAACTGCACTGCGTGCCGCAGAAGATTCCGAAAACTGGTCAGACAATGTATCCGTTGCACTTCTTGGCATTCGTGCGGCACTGAAGTTAGACTTGGACAGTAGCGCAACCGAATTGGTTTTCGGCACTACCCTCCGACTCCCTGGTGGGATGGTCCCCCAACCTCTCGTGGTGCCGAAGAGACCCTCGAAAATTTTGTGCATCGTCTGGGACTATTCACGCGCTCGCTTTCCCCAGTTCCACCTCGAGCTCCATCGACCGAGCCTTATGTTGAAAAAGGTTGTGCCAACTGCACCCATGTGTTCGTTCGGTGTGATCGTGTGCGGAAGCCGTTTGAAGCACCATACGAAGGACCGCTCTTTGTGCCTGCACGTAACAGCAAGACCTTTCGGATCCTGCGAGGTGACGAAGAGGACGTAGTCAGCATCGACCGGATCAAGGCTGCTGTTGCAGAGGAGTCCCTGGACGTGTCTCAAGGACAAGCATGTGCTCACCCCTTACCTCCTCCCACTCCTTTTCAACTTTCCCCATCTATCCCTCCGTCCCGTATACTTCATCTTCCGTCTTGTTCGCAGCATCAAACTGCAACCTCTTCCTCCACCCTTAACTTGTCCACTACAACACCTACTCAGCTGCCTCCAACAGTACCTCCCGCATATATCACCCGCAGTGGACGTCACGTTCACTTTCCCGATCGTCTAGTTACTCATTTCTTCTAGACCTTTGTATGTCCTTCGGCGTCGTTAACGCCGCCCTCCGGTCTCTGAGTGGGGTACTGTGCTGACGTACCTGACCACTTGACCTTTGACAATCCCGTCACGTTTGTTTTACTGTAGCATTTGTTTTAACGTGACAAGGACTCCGCCGCTTGTAAGCTTCTCGCCGCTTGCATGCTCTCTGGTCAGGTCGTTGCTCATTTTTAATATTAACTTTATTCACTTACTGGCCTTCCTTACCTCTCTCCGTTTATGAGGTTAGTAAGCCGTAGTTCGTTTGTTCGCGGGCACGACATAACTTACGTCACACAATTGTTCCTTCAGATGATATTATTTGGGTTGGATATTTAATGAGCTTTGTGTCCACATAAAGACTGCAACTTTGACATTAAAAACCTTAAGCATTTAGACTGTAGCCATTGAGCCGTTTACCGGATCTGGTGAAGTTACGGATGAAAAAACTATGTCGGAGAAACTGGGAGATTAATCCGTACGCGAATTGCCGAGCACGCAGCAGCAGTGAGGCGGGGAGACGCTAGCTCTCAAATGGCGGCACACTCGACGGGACCCGGATATATTTTCGAATTTCAAGTGACCGAAATCCTCGCAAAGGGTTCCAACCACGTGAACCGCGAGCTGCTCAAGTCATGGTTCTCAGACCCGCAATCCATCAACAAGCACAATGACCTCCCAGTACCATATTTAGTGCTGAGGCTTTCCCTTGGCAGGGGAATCAGTCACGTGGGCAGGGCGGAGGCGAGCAACTATCCCAGTGGCAGTGAGCCAGTTTGCTGAGCAATCGTCACACCAGCATCCAGCACAAATGACGAAATCGCGGCCATTAACAACTCGGACTCGGACCGACAAACCACCATCACATCAATTACGACCCCAGCGGTGATTGCGAGAACTGTTAATTGCAGTGCACATACGGTCCCACGGCAGCCACGTGCTATAAATACTGCACTCCTGGTACCATAATCACCTTTAGCTGCGAATGTCTCTGATGATGGATTCGAGTGAGAATCCGAAAGGTCAGGCCCATAAATTTCTTGTTCCGGTGATCGCATCTTCGTCTTGTGAACTGCCTCCTGGAAGTCGCCTATTCGCTTCTATCAGGAAATTTTTTTTTCTATAACCGTCAAAATATTACGCAATAGATGTGGTGCATGCAATAAAAAAGAGTGCAATCCTAAAAAAGTTAAGTAGAAACTGAGAGTCCGCCTATTATAATGTAATAACAATTTAACTAAGAACAACAATGAAAGCGCTTATATCCCTAAGCAGTAATGACAAACTGACGCTACAGACGCATACAAGCAACTACGGAATTGCAAACCGTATTCGTCGCTGTGCATCTGCAAATGTCTGAACACAGTTTATTTTAACAGTCTTGAGTGCGGAAACAATCTGAAATACTGAAAACGCATGTATTCCGGTTAGATGGTAGTTGGTGGCCCTCCTGGTGTGGGAAACTCCCAGTTACCTGTCTTACAGGACAGGTGGTATTAGAGGCTATATGGGTATTGCAAATGAGTGGAGGCGTAAATGGTGCTTGTATTGTATGTCTGGAATTGACGCTTCTGCCAAACTGAAAGCCTAATTTAAATAAGAGGAAAACTGCAGGAAGGGTTTGCAAATGAGCATGGCTAAATACAACGGTATGCGGCATAAATGTATTTTTGCCCCAGCTTCGAAATAATAGCTACTGAAGGTGAACAACCAATAGGAAGAAGGCAGTGCGTCTGAAGGTCATTCCGCGGTATGTGCTATAGTACTCTAACTGACAGATTGGACAAGAGAACACGAGAATCAAGCAGCGGCACGCACGACGGCATAACGTAAGCGGGGTAAGACTTTAATGCCAAGAATATGTCTGGGCGTAAGAGAAAATCCGCAAATAATTGTTTATTGCCACCGTGGCCACATTTCGGATTAAAACTCTGACAGTTGCAGTGTGTTATTCGTAAAGCTGTATTATACAATGTAAAGAGGAATTATCACTGTGTGTATAGAGTTCCATTTCGCTGTGCTTGCAGAGCCCAGTCTCTTAGAAGGCGAAGGAAAGCAGGACCGTAAGTCGATAGGCCGACAGATTATTCGCGGATCCTGGAAATAATCCAGTCGCCCTACCTAGTGCAGTATCTGCAAACGAAAGGACTACTGACCTGCAGGGTCTTATTTAGATGCAGGAAAGTCATACCATTACAAATACTGCGAAAGCACACGGATGGTTATGCCTTCAAATAAGATCTGTGTATTGTGGTTATCAGACTTAAGATCCGTCTATTGTGGTGATAAAAGAACACTGCGAGTGAACTCAGTGTTTGAGGGGACGCACCTGTCACTGCATAAGACAATGAAAACCTGAATTGCTTTTATTGAAGGCATTGGGGTGATCAGATGTGCAACCGCAGTTGGCTTAATTAACAAAACCGCAGTGGAGTGGTACGGTGTGTGGCGAGACGTCTGCAAAAATGCCCTTCTACAAGAGGTTAGCCAAATTGGTGGACCCGATGTCGAAGTTCAAGTCGATGATTTCGCGGCGTAAGTACAATGTTGGGCGACTTAAAAAGCAGAATTGGATTATAGGTATGTGAACAGGGCATCATTACTCCATCGTAGGTATGTATGATTCGTCTAAAAAGAAGGCACTTTTCGATCGAAGCTAGCCGTCGTTAAGGGCTGTCATAAAGTAACAGATTGCGCCGGGGAGTGTGATAGTTACTGATCAATGGAAGGGCTATACGCGTTTGGTGGATAAAGGATACCGTCATTTAACGGTCAATCATTCGGTAAATTTTGTGGAAACTTGTTAGTAGGAAGCACGCGAAAGCAATTGAAGTCTACTGGAGTAGGCAGAAGAAAAAATTGCGTGAGCACGGTCCGATCCGTGGACGGAACATCTGGGCCCATGTAGACGAAGGCCAATACCTCCTCTAGTATGGCCTGAAGGCAGGCAATTTGCCTCAGGCATGGAAATTGTTCTTGAGGCATATTGCGGACGCCTATCCGGTTGGTGACCGTACTTGTTCAGCTGATGATGAAGTGCAGCTGACTCAGAGGTAAGCATTGGTACTGTTGACATAGCCCATAATGTTAGGTAAATGCAGGCGCATTGATTGCCGCTGCAGCGCAGTACCTAAAGGATGGACAAACCCGAAGGAAACCCGTAGTCGAGTGAACACATTGAAAGCCAATAGAAATTTCAGCCCTTTTTCATGTCAATAGAGATATCATGTCTATTTTAACTGCTGGCCTCCTTTCCTATGCTAAGTAGGTAGTCCACCAACCTGGCTAAGACCGGGCAAAGCGATTCCGCCCCAGTGCGGAACTGGAAGAAGGGGTAGACTGGATAGGAGAAACCGCAAGCTATCCCCGCAAATGATCGCTAGCGGACTAAACTGCAGCCGGTCCTGATCGCAAGGACGGGAAGTAAACACTCCGGCTCTGACTGGCGTATGAGACGCCTTGCTGCTGTAGTCTGAACCCAAGAGGTAGTAAGTGCGCGATGTGGAAGGTTAAGTGCGCCCAGTTCAAACCCAACAGTGTCGAAGCGTGGGGGGAGGGAGGTCGTAGTGCCCTAAACTGGAAGTGCAGGAAAGGACCGTTAATTGGCCATGGCGGTGTTAGCAAGTCGTCCCGGTTTTCACCCAAAACCGTGATACGAAATACAACCCCGCTGTTCGTTAACACGAGGGAGGTGGAGAACAACACTCTGTCAATGCGACTGATGCAGTGGATGGAATAGCGGTAGACACCCTATCTGAGCGCCGGTCGTCCTTTCGTACACGATCTCACCGGACTCTGCAGGAGGTCCGACGTAAAAAGACCCACGGACGCAGGCAAACCGACAAAAGTTAGACCCGCACCAATCCGCCTAGGATGGTAATGAGAAACATGATGAATCCTAATCCGCCTAGGATAAATCTTTCGCCTTTTACTAACGATTTACGTGTTGGGGGTGCAATGCAATGAATCTATATAGGCACTTTTTAAGCGCGTCGTTCTGGGGCGGTTAAAGTGAACAAGAAAGTCACCCTGACAGGGCTTCTGCGCGTGCACTCCCATACATAATGAGAATGTTATCACAGCTATTTAGATAGAGCCAGTAGGTAAAATTAAAAAATCCGTAAGCAGGGCTACGAACTAGCACCCTACCGGAAACCGGGCTGAAATTGCAGACCCGTCTACGTGAGCACAAATTGGCAACTCGGAGACTGAACTCAATCTCACAGATTGCGGCTCACATCGGGGAAACTGGCCACAGTTTTGATTTCCAAGGATCAGCCCTCGTAGGCAGGAGCAGCCCAAGCAAAGAACGTCTCACACTTGAGGTTTGGTACTCAGATGCCAACTCCATGAACAGGCATCTAGACCTTCCTCCGGCATATAAAGTCCTGCGTCACTACGTACGCCGAGACGAACACAAGACAGTCATACGTCGCCTAAGTCTACCAAAATGTCGCTATAGTCATCAGGCCTTATACACCAAGGAAATGACCTACTCGACGTTGCCAGTCACAATATTGTTAAGTTGTAAGTGGGCTTTGGATCGTCGATGGGCAACAAGACGCAAGCAAGCTGAATGACCTTTCTCAAATAGGTCTCGGATATAGGCAGATCGATAGGTAATAGCTCAGGCCTAGTATGTGGAATCACGAGGCATTCTCTATGAAAGGGCGTAAGCAGGCAGACTGTGTGCCTGAACGACTAATCTTTATTGACTAATCGGTCGGACAATTGTGTGTAGCCTGGACTGTGCAAGGCGAAGGAGAGGTTTCTGTCTTACGGGATCGGTGGGAAAGGGGGTTTTTAGGGTGGGGTAAATGGGGAACCCATCGAAGAGTAAGAAAAAAAGTAAAAAAAGGGCTTTAGAAGGTAAATAATAAAGTTTGTTTCAGGTGAAAATGTGCCGAAAATTCAAAAAACGAAGCCGTAACCAATAGGAGCAAGATACCCAAGGCCCGGGAAGACGGATTGCCCGTTAGCCTAGCTGCTGGTTACCCGGCGCGTCCACGGTTGGCGGATAGCTGCGAAATTAGCAGACCCAGGTATGACGAATAAGCAGTCGCGGACCTGCAGCGACATTGCTACCAGGGTGGGGTGGGCTGAAGTCTACCACGCTGAAAGCCTTATAAAATGCCGCAAAGCCCAATGACGGCATTGTGACATGGCGACCATAAACCGCCATTAAATAAGTTTACTTGCCACCGCTGCCTTGTGGTTAGGTTTTTAAGCCAAAGCGCTAGAGGTGACAACCTCGAACAGACAATCCGAGCGGGTGTTGGGGACCCGCCCGTATTCGAAATTCCCAAGAAACCTCATGCAACATGTGCGATCACAGTACTACGACCCATGCTACGGCGTCCGCGGGAACCGACGAGCTCCGCAACCCTAGTCCAGTGGTGCGGGCAAATAGTATGCGAGCTGGACTACTCAATCGTGGACGGACTCTCGGTATTGGATGCTGGAATGTACGAACGTTCCTGGACCCTGGTACCCAAAGTCTAACCGCACGCAGCCTTCATCAGTACAACGTGGATGTCTGCTGTTTGTCTGAGGTACGACTCCCTGACTCGGGCTCTCGTGAAATAAAGATCCCGGGAGTCAAATCCCACTTCACTCTGTACCACAGCGGCCCCCGTGATTCCTCTGGTCGACACGGTGTGGCGATCGCCCTATCACAACAAGCCGACCTTGCACTACTTGCTTGGGAACCAGTAAATGACCGGATGGCCTACGTGCGACTGAAGGGTCACTTCATGAACATCTCCATCTTCGCTGTGGACGCACCAACTTCGGCTGCCGAACAGCGCGATAAAGAGGCGTTTTACTCTCAGTTGCAAGCGCTAGTTGAAAGAATGCCTCGCCGCGATCTGCTGATCGTTGCTGGCGATTGGAATGGTCGAACTGGACCTGGCGACCCCACAACCAGTCATCTTCTTGGCCGCTTTGGGCTTGGTTCCCGATGTGAAAATGGTGAGAAATTACTGAAGTTCGCTGATCTAAACCGACTGCTTGTCACCAACACATGCTTCCAACATCGCAAAAAACATCTGCTGACCTGGTATTCAAACGACGGTCGCATGGCCAGTCAGATTGACTTCATACTAGTCAGCTCAAGGTTCCGCAGCTGGGTTCACGATAGCAGATCGATGCGTGCTGCCGAGACTGGTAACGCCCATGGGTCGGACCATGTCCTCGTCCGTACACGCCTGAAAGTTCATCTCTCATCCTCACCAAAAATCACCACGTCCTAGACGCCTCAATGTCGCAAAAATCCGGCAAGCCAGCACTGCCGAGGCCCTAAGCAGAGAAATCCGGACCTTTTTAACGGCTCGAGCCGACGGAGTAGTCAGTAACCAGTGGTCGTCACTGAAGACATCAGTCTATGGGGCAGTTGAGGAAATCCTTGGATACACCCAGCGACGCCGCAGTGACTGGGTCAGTGGAAGAACTCTGCAGTTGTCTGCTCAGGCGGCTAGAGCCACGTCCCGCAACGATGACTTCTTCCGCCAAATTCGGAAGATGACGGCAAAATCGGCCAGGGATGACCGGAAACAATATTGGGCTGAAATAGCGACATCCATGGAACAGGCCTCGAACGTTGGTGACACTAGAAAGCTCTTTCGTCTGATCCGCCAAGTAAGCGGTAAGCCCTCTACACTGAGTGACTCTGTTCGCGATGTGAACGGCGGCTTTATTGCTGACAAATCGGCCAAAGTCGAGCGCTGGCGTGAGCACTTTGAGCACCATCTCAACTTCGATACCCAACCTGCATCGCCCTTGTTCTCCTCCTCAGCGGAGTTTCTTCCCTCTCCTACCTATGCAGTGCCATGCGATCCCCCCCTCCGAAGAAGAAGTCGACGATGCCATACGAAAGTTGCGCAACAATAAGGAACCCGGAGATGACGGTATACACGCTGAAATCTTTAAGTCTTGTGTCCACACTCTGGCGCCCTGGCTCCATGAGGTGATTGAACGAGCGTGGAGAGACGAGGTTGTTCCTGATGACTGGGGCTTAGGCATCCTTGCACCTATCCTCAAGAAGGGAGATAAGACGAGATGTGAGAACTACCGCGGCATAAGTCTCATCAACGTTGCTGCGAAGATCTTCGCTTTTGTCCTCCTCAGACGATTCCAGACTGTGCGTGACTCAAGGACGAGGCCCAACCAAGCCGGATTTTGTGCTGGACGTGGATGCGCAGATCAGATATTCACACAGAGGCGCATTCTCGAATTTCGCCATAGCTACCAACAACCGACGGCCGTCTGCATTGTTGACTTTGCCGCCACGTTCGATTCCGTTCACCGTGAGTCCCTGTGGCGGATAATGGCGCTAGATGGTGTACCGGCAAAAATCATCGCCATGATCAAGGCCTGCTATCGTTCCACTACTGCGAGAATCCTGGTCCGTAACAATTTTTTCCCAACCGTTCGGTATTCGGTCTGGCGTCCGACAAAGTTGTATCCTGTCACCCATACTGGTCAACTACGCCATTGACTGCATCCTCGGGAGGGCCATACGCGACAGTGACGGCGTTGAATTTGAACCTGGACATCGATTGACTGATCTAGACTATGCCGATTATATCGCCTTACTTGCTTCAAGTTTTGCTGATCTGCTGTCTATGGTGGCACGAGTGAACGAGGTCGCTAAATCAGTTGGTTTGTCCATAAACGCTGGGAAGACCAAAGTATTCTCAAGCTGCATCCTCGACCAGGAGAAGGCACCTCTGGGGATTGATGGCTGTCAACTTGAAGAAGTGGACAGTTTTAAATACCCCGGGGCGCGGCTGCTGCCTAATGGACAGAGTAAGGACGACATTGTCTCCCTAATCGATGCTGCCCGCTGGGTTTTTTCAAGCCTTCGGAAATGCCTGTGGAACCGACGTGACCTCTCCATCGCCACTAAGATTCGCGTGTACCATGCATCTGTCCGGTCTTTCCTTCTCTACGGTTGCGAATGCTGGGCTTTGCGCGTGGCGGATGAGCGAAAACTGGAGGTATTTGACCACCACTGCTTGAGGATCATCCTTCGAGTGAAGTTAACCGACTTCGTCTCAAATGAGATAGTCCGCGCTCGCTGCGACAACATCGAGAGGATAACTCAGGCCATCCAAGAAAAACGACTGAGGTGGTTCGGGCAGGTTCTTCGTCGTCCACCTCAGGAGCTCAGTGTTACTGCCCTCGATCCGGCTCCGTTGCCCCATTGGAGGCGTCGAAGAGGATGCCAGTTCAAAACCTGGCTCGACACTGTTTGTCTAGACATGGAGGTGGTTATTGGACCTTCGGTATTCGGTCTCCGTCGTTGTCGAAGGGAATGAGTTGAGCTGTCTAGATATGCTGCCGCGGATCGTCACGCGTGGAGAGGTGCAATTCGGGACATCATCAAGGCCGGCTAGATCAGGCATGATCGCAGCCGTATCAAATGCAAGTACAAGTACCCAAAGCCAAGGCTATCCGGCTGAAGGTGCCCCAGACAATACTGCCACTGATGATGAATCCTGGTGAAATGCCAACGACAAGTAGGGCGGTGGAAAGTGAACCCGAATATTGGTAAGTATGAATGCAAAATACGGAGGACGGAGAGGACGGAAGGCGTATTTATTAATCTGTTCACTAATTACCAAAAGTTCCCCACTTATAGAACGCTGACAGCAAAGAAGAAACGGAAGGCCGCTCGGCAAGCAAATAATCCATCGGAGATTGAACAGATCCTGGATATTATCCAGTTCCCATATGAAGTGCAATATTTACAAGCTAAACGAGTCCTGGCGACGGAAGTCAGATGTCGCTGTCGTAAACCGATGCCGTTGCGAATATTGCGTCAGCACACAGACGGGTTTGTCTTCAGGTACACGAACATATTAATATAATGCATTGCCTTGGTGTAACCAATGTGGTACCAGAAGGGCACTGAGAACTGGTTCGGTGTTTAAGGATAGTCGCCAGACTTTATCGAAGGTAATGAGAACGGCCGTAGCGTTTTTGGAGGGAACAGGTGTGGTGAGGTGCGCAGCTGTGGTCGGCATAGGTGTGACTGCGGGATGTCTGCAGTAAGGCCCTCCTCAACGAAACCAAACAGCTAGGAGGGCCTGGAGTTGAGGTTCAAGTTGATGAAACACTTATAACGCGCCGCAAGTACAACGTCGGACGCTAAAGAAATCAGCATGGAATTTTGGGTAAGAGTCTGCAATTCGATGACCAATCGCAGGCATGTACGATACAAGTAAACGGAAAGCGATATTTGAGCAAGTGAACGATCGCAGCTGGTCCTCCCTAAAGGCCGTTATGAAGAAATGGGTAGCTCCAAGAAGCATAATCGTGACTGACCAGTGGAAGGCATATGGAAGGCTAAGTAAAGAGGGATGCGACACGAAACGGTGAATCATTCAAAGAATTTTGTGAACCCCACCTGCAGAGGGAACACAAACGCAATTGAAACCTATTGGAGTAGGCTGAAGATGAAGTTACACGAACGCGGACCTACCAAAGGCCGAAGGGTATGGGCCCATCTCGATGAAACACAGTACCGACTTTGGTTCGGAGTGAAAGCAAGTAATTTGGCAGAGTCATGGGAAAGATTCCTGTCCCATGTGGCTCAAGCCTATCCGGTCTCAGAAGAGCACTCGGAAACCGAGATATTTAGCAGCTGACCGGAAAGCCAAGCAGTAAGATGTTAATGATGTTGTACACATACTTCAATAATAGCAGCCAGTGGAATAACAGGCAGGGAGAACAACCGAACCGCCAGGTAATTAACATTTTGGCCATTGAAAACTGGTACAGGGGAAGCAGTTTGTTTATTCTGCCATATTCCGCACTGACATAGTGAATTCCTAACTATACCTCGGAACCTTTTTCCCTTTTGTCCCATAACCACAGCCAAAATGCGCCAACCGGGATTGAAATCGTAGTATTTTAAGGGAATGATGGAAAACCTATGAACACTTTAACTGCCGATCATGACCAATCCGAAGGCTACTTCGTAAGTACGCTGACCGATAAATGATGTACGTATAACAGGAAATCCAAACCTACTGCTCAGCGCAAGGCGGCCAAACCGCCCAACCACACGGGCGTACGAAATCCGCCGAAGCGCAAGGAGAAAGGGAGCGAAAGAGACCGCAAAGAAACTCCTAGAGCCGGAATGATACCTAAGCCCGTGAAAGTACAAGGCAAGGCAAAACCCCTATGGTTGGGTAGCTGTTCCAAGCCGTCTGCGGTTGGGTGTAGGGAGGGGAAGTGAGCCGTACGCCAGGCAAAAAAAGCAAACGGCAAGCGGCCTTAGAAGACCGCACAAGAAGCCGGCAACCGGGTTTAACGTCCGTACGGCCAAGCTTTGAAGGGCCATGAAGTATGTTGATAGGACAGGTGCACTGACGGGGCAGACAGGCACTGATTAAGTGCACCCAACGCCTACGCGCCTAGCCAACTCACGCGTTAGCCGCATGGAACGCGGTATGGGAGTCCCCCTCCTGCGATCGAATAAAACCGGGCTGTTTCGTAAAGGGGGGGAATGAAGGGTAGCGGTCTGTTAACACGACTGAAGCGGCTTGCGATTAGAAGCATAATGGAAAGCGTGTTGAATCGCAATCCGCAAATGTTAAGTCTTTCGCCCTTTACTAAAGATTTCCGTGTGGGGGTTGAAATGCAATGAGCCCATATAGACAGTCTTGCAGCGCCTCGTTCTCGTGGCGGTTAAAGTGAAGGAGAAAGTCATCCTGACAAAGCTTGTACACCAAATCAAGCAAACATAGCTGGAGTACCCAGTCGTAGTAATGTAGCAAGCGCGCTAAGTGGCCGATGAGCGGAAATGTGAACGTGAGCAATAAAATGAATGAATTTACAGCATAACCGCCCTTGCCTCGCCCAATTGGCAGCTGTAAGTACATGCGGGAGGTATGGCAATGGCAACACAGCAGCAGAGAAGGCATCCCAAAGCGAGGTCGAGTACATTACACTCCGCGCGGCCGACACGACTGAATTATGTAAGGTAATAAAAGCACGCCTAATGATAGGAAGCAAGTACTTCAACAATGTTGACTCATAATCCCTGGCTACTCGGATTTGTCTCGCGACTAATCTTTCGTAAAGGTCAGGAATCACACGACGATGAAGTATTAGGGGTTGCATTTGCAGCGATAAAATGACATAGCGGGAACCGGGCTTTCTAAAGGTGAAGTCAGGTATGCCCTCAAGTCTTGAAGAAGGAGACACGATCGCCGGGACAAGAGCTTTATTAACCTGACATTTCGGATTCCTACTCCACTCCACTCCTACTTCCCGATTCATACTCCGTGCTTAAAGTTCGCCTAGGCGGAGTAACAAGCCATGCGGGGAGGGCAGAGGTGAACACGTTTCCCAACACCAAGGTCGGTGCGTCAGATTTTCGAGCAATCATCACGCCAACATCCAACGCACGTGCTGAAATTGCAACAATTATCGACTTGAATGTCGGCAATCAAGCAATGATCACTCCAAGTGTCACGATCCATAATGAAGGGAGGGAGCCGTGAATGTTCAAAGGTATGCGTAGCATGGCTACTGCATCCTATAAATACCGCAGCCCCTTGTGCAACAACCACCCGTTTCTGTTTTTTTGTCTCTGATGATGGATTCGAGTAGGAATCCGAAACGTCAGGCTAATAAAGCTCTTGCTCCGGCTATCCTGGCTATTTCTTCAAGACTACTTCATTGGGACTCGTCTCTTCGCTTCTATTGCCAATGCTCTTACGTTCGCATGATATTAGCGTTAATGGGTATTGGGAACCGATCAGTTAGAGTCAAGGCTTCTAGGAATGATAATGTATTGTCGGAAACACTGAGTAGACTTAAGCTAAATTCTGAAATCACTGCTTGGCCAAAAACAGATTTTAGCACTGTAAAATTTCGAAGTAGCAAAGCTAATGGCTGTCTGTGACACATTGACAAACATCCCACGGGCAGATTTCACATCACATACCGCCAACTAAATGTGCTTGGTGATGTGTCTGCATTCATAAAAAAATCGTTTAATTAATCCAGATTCAAATTGTAATTCACCATTTGTACTTTTCGTCTGTCTTGGTGTTGAATGTTAATGCAATCGTTTGTGCGTATCGTTAAAGGGTGACTCATGTCTCCTGTCGTAGACACAGTAAATGCACAGAGTCAGACGTAATATGCACTTACACATTCAACACCACCCAGTTCCACCCATTTAGAGTACAGAAATATATAGCGATCTATTCTAATTTAAGTTCCGTCATTCAACGTTTTTTTGGCATCGCCCTGCGTGAAAGAGAGGTCAGTAATTTAGCGTTTTTTGGCATTGTATTGCCAAAGCTGTACCCGTCAGCCCGCATCTTTCCCTCACCCATCTTGCATGGCGCAGTAAAATTCTCGCATACCTAATTTATTCCTCTAAAATAGCAATGGTCATTGACATTTCGTCGGCATTGTCGATATAAATGTTATTTCTTCCCACAAAATATGTCAAATTGGGCCCAGCAGACCGGAATTCAAACGTATCCGCGCATTCAGAAGTAGACGTATGTGAACAGATAATTACCGCACTGTATCTTTGCACATATGCACAATGCGCATATGCAATTGCGGTTAACTAAATCGTCACCAATTGTTATGGCCAGACCTGGAACGTAGAATTTACGCGAAGAGTGTGAGCACTCAAATTTTGTCCCCAATTCCAACGCGGCAGTAAAGGAGAACACGACCGGTCACAGAAAATTGTATTGGAAAATTGCTGGTCAATTCTAACTGGAAAGCAACACGAATTCATGACACCGTACTGCGGTTCGCCTGCATTTGGTCCAATGCCTTTGGGGAAGAAAATTGTAGACGAACTGACCAACAATTCGAATATACGGAACGATTAGGCGCTAGGGCGGGCCAGCCAGTAGAGAGGCGATATGGCTTTACTGAGTGCGCGGTAGAGGATTATGCATGTGGGCTCTAGTGATTGGTTGATGCTTGTTTTTTTGGAGTGAAGGAAATCTCAAACAAATTTATGTAATAGGAAAACTGCGTTCTACAAATTTCCTTAAGATATATGTGTACGTCCAGGGTCTGCATAATTGCATTGCAGGGATTGACGACTTAGATGCTTCAACTAGTGAAACGGACATTCGTTTCAGATTGAAAGGCGTAATATATTGTCCACAGCGCGTTATCAATCAAACAAATTATCATCTGCTAAATCTCTGTTCATACTACGAATGCCAGAAAATCCAGGTATATTTCCATCGTACAACCGCTCATTAGTTTCCCAACAAATTCATGCAGCAATGACCTGGGCCCTTCAACAGATGGTGATGTACAGAAAATAGGTAGGATAATAATTGTGCTAAAAAACGCAGGTGAAAAATTTCTCACATTAGCAAATGCCAGTTAATGTTTTTTTTATTTAGCAGCAATGGTCTAATAAGTGCCTTTTTAAAGCTAGCCAGAGTTCAAAATAAGCTAAGGCGTTTTTCGGCTTCTCACTAACCTACAAAGCTACCGGTGTAATTAGTGTTCCATCTCACAAGTCAGTATTATATTTTATATTAATCGACAGTACGCTTGCCCGTTCGTACATCATATGGCATATGATTATTTGGCGTTATAAATGTATTTAAAATTATCAACCATAGTAAACTACGTATTCCTATTCTTAGGTGTCCGCTGAAATTATAACTGAGTGCAACATGGAACGCTGTCTCCACTGTTTGTCCCATCAATTAAAGACATTTCTATACGTCGGTAAATGACTAGATGAATACGTTTTTTTCTTCAAGAGAATGTTAATCAAGTACCGTAGCAATGTTTTTGTTGTACACTGTGAGAAATCACGCACCCCTATAAAGCAAGCGGTTGTGCTAATACTCTGATATTTGCATTTTCGTGAATTTTGAGAAACGGTTTACCCAAACCTCTGAGTTGATCAATTAGAACGCAGTGTACTTGCACAGGTCAAAATGTTGCCTTGGTTTCTAACCTTCGATCGTCGTAGGTCGCACATCTCATACGATGCACATGCACATATAAGTACACGGAGAATTCGCCCGCAACCGCACAGTTTGCATTTGCACCCACAGTAAGTTGCAGCCGTAGACTACCATGCAAATATTACATCAGTTTGACTCATTAGTAAATATACATACCTGACTTTCTTCCTGATTAATTTGATTTTAGCGAGCATGTTCATCGCCAGTATCATTCCTGCCCTTTTTGTGTGTGTGCTGGGTAGGTTAAATGATAAAATAATGTTTTAATGTTTAATGTGGTTTGTGATCTCTGATTAAGGTCAACAAATAGACGTTTGTAATACTTCTCTCAACTGAAAGAGTTTTTTTCCTTACAGGCGCCGATGATTCCTTTTTGCATTTAACGCCGAAATCAACTACCACTTTGTCTTTTATTGATATACGGAAGCTGCAAGTAAGTTGTACATTCCTTTGGATTTTTACGCTGAAAAATATCTTACTGTAGACTATGACACTTTATTGTATTGCAGTCGGTCTTCCATGAGAACCTGGAAATT
Source organism: Spirometra erinaceieuropaei (assembly GCA_902702965.1). Taxonomy (NCBI): domain Eukaryota; kingdom Metazoa; phylum Platyhelminthes; class Cestoda; order Diphyllobothriidea; family Diphyllobothriidae; genus Spirometra; species Spirometra erinaceieuropaei. The sequence continues at coordinate 105,296 of CACRXP010000027.1, forward strand.
CAAAAGGGGTCTGCCTCCACGTCCTGTGAAACAGGTGAGACATGTTATCATTTATTAAGGAGTGAGCACATTGCTTCTAATGATCAGACCTCTTAAGCTATTTGCACAATTTATTAATGTTTCCCTAAATGTAAACATTTCAAAAGTCCATAGCTTTAAATTCGCTATTTATACCATGCGTTCGTATATTTCTTAATTTCTTCGGTTGCCGGGCCGATTCCTTTTGGTGTTGTTGAGACAGAGATCATGCAATTTTTACCATAGTCGTCTATCCCGTCTTTTTCCTTTACTGCGATTAAGGTCAAAAATACGCTAATATAATAACTCTCTAATCCGGGTCGCATTGTTTTCATCGCAGGCCGCTATGTTGTCGTTTATCAGTTAGCGCCGAACACAGCCTTCACGTTGCCTTTCCTTGGCATACCGAGACCGCAAGTAAGCCACGCATTCTTTTGAATTTGTTCGATGATAATAATATAACTACACAGTGTGACACTTTATTTAACGCAGTCGGTCTTCCATGGGAATGTGGCACTTAGAGAGGGATCAACCTCAAAACCCTGTGAAATGGGGGAACCATGCTATCAGTCATTAACAGGTGATCGCCTTTTTTCTAATGCTTCGCCTTCCCAAGACATGTAAAGCATTTATTTATGTTCCCCGTAAATATAAGCTTTTAAATAGGCTATTTCTCCAATGCAGCTATTTATGTTTTGCGTTTGTTTATTGTTTTTTATTTGTTCTCAAGATGATTTCCTTTGACGCTTTACAGACAGAGAGTACGTATTTGTCGGTGGATCTCGTAATGGTGGGAAGGGAATCATCGTTGCCTACCCCGTCGATGAAAATAAATCGCCGTCAGCTATAATTCTCCAGACAAAAGGCGATACTTCATCTGGTAGACATCCACGTTTTTCCCTTCAGCATTATTTATGTCATTGGGAGATATGTTGTTCTATGTTCAAATTTATGCAACCGAACGCACGTGATATATTTTGTGTTTAGGACGTTTTGTGAGCTATTCGTGATGGCGGAGTAATCTAGTTCAGCATGTTCAAAGCTGTCTATCTTCCAAAATAATACATATATTTGACCACCATTCATTATGTATGCATTCTATTCACCTACCTTAAACTTGGCCATCTACACTGAGAAGTTGACTTTCAATGTTGAGTCAAAAATGTATGAACGTTTGTATTTTAGATAGTTGATAAGCCAATTGTAGAAATGTTTAAACGTCAGCCTATAAAGGTGTCCAGTTTCCAGTCAAAATGTTACACCAACTTTTAACTACTATTATGGATAAACGTAAAAGGTTGTTTTAGAACAACTGGTACAGCGTGGCCTACTCCGCCTTAATGTTAATTTTCCTAAGAGGGGTGATTACTGCTTGGGGCGCAGTCTTATATTGCGTGAGCTGACAACGATTTATTAAGTATCATTTGGAATTAGTACTGTTCGAATGTGCATTGTGGAGCTCAATAAACATGTTTTTGGCACAGACCCGTCGATCGCAGTAGACGTTGGCGTGACTGAAAGGATTGAACTGGATACGACAGTTTCGGCACCGGTACTTATTTGGTATGCTGAAAAAGTGCAGGTATATAAAATAAGTTAAGATAGGAAGATTATATTGCAGTCTTCAGGTTACATTTGGCTTCCACAAAACATTTTCTCACGTCCAAACTTCTACTTGATTACTATTTCAGAACACAAACATTAGTGAAAATGTAGAGTTCATGCTCGGTGATTATCCGCGTACGAATCGATACTTCTACCTGGCCCCATATCGTAAGTTAGGCCTATGAAATATGCTTTGTGCACAAAAGTACAGATGATATTTTCTGTTTTGAATTGCATTAATTATTTGACTAAATCTTATAGGCCAACATCATTTGGCAATGATAAGCACATAAAACAAAAAACGTAAACGACAGTCTAATGACCACTGCAAAAAGTGTAGCTATTTATTTCATATTTGAAGTAAATTTTTTAACTGAACTCTATAACAGATAAAAAAACTAGGTACAACTTCGGAGCATCGTGGACTACAGCCGGCAAGAGCATCGATTTTACATTCTTTGTGTTTTAAACTGATAGTCAAATCAAAAGTTTAAAATTAAGGAAAACAATTAATATTCTCTAATTTGCTATACTTAAGCTAACAGGAAATGTATTCCTTTGGTTGCGATGTTAACACTGCGTACGTGCCCGTGTAACACCCAAATCTTACAAATAATGTTTGCTCCAATAACCAACAGTGCACGAGGACACTAAGGAACTGCCTTTTCTTGTCCTCACCGGACGACTTGGACAGAAAACGATGGATTACAAACTTGTGTTTTCCAGTTCCTATTGTCCGGTAATAAGACTGGTTCCAGCGGATGCTCCAGATTGGTTCCCTATAGCAATTCGTGTCGCCTTCAGCGGAGTGTTCCATCTAAAACCTTGGAAACTCTTAATCTGTCTCTTGCCAGCAATCATAACAACGGCAATGCCTTGAAAATGCCTCTTTTATATCCCCTGTCTGTGTTATAATATATTTATGTATACACTTATGGTACATATGCGCTGGAGTTGTTACTTCGCGTTATTAGTGGATGTCTAGCTGCTTGCAAGCTTTCAGGGAAACAGAACATATGCAGCACCATGTATTGCCCGCACGGCAAGTAGGGAGGTAGCAAGTGGGTACTACTACTCACCTACATGATTCACACAATCTTAACTGTAGACGGCAAAAGGGAAACATTACACATTTTATATTTAAATATGAAGGAACGCTGTGCCAGCATGACTACATATGATTAAAGAAAGCAAGTCTTTCCGCAATATCACTTGTAATATCCAATTGTTAACACTGAAAATATGCTGGCTGTTTTATTATATTGTGTGATTAGATAAATTATCCTTGTCTAATTTTGGTCGTATGGGGTGGTCTATTTTATGGATCTTTGGCAAGACATTAAGCCTCGCGGATATTGCGAACTGACTGGCAGAAATGTTCAGACCGACTCAGCACAGAATAGCCACACCTAGTACAGGGGCCAACGATTACGTAGTATATATAAGTCCCGATGGTAAAACGATCCCGATCTTAGACGCTGCCCCTTCTTTCACTAGCCGTCCTGTCAAGGAAACGATATAAAGTTTGTGTAGCGAGATATTGCGGTGGGTTTCCTCGATTGCGATTCCGGTCGCAACCTCAAAGGAATTGCCGTTTTGCTACACGGTAACTGTTTCGTTTACATTTCTAGGTCATTTTTACCACCAGATCGACGGCGTTGTGATGAAATCACCACTCGTACCTCTACTAGCCGATGCTGTCAAGGGAAAACTAGAGAAAAACAAGCTCTGTCAACATATAAATGACCCTTATTTTGGAGTTGTGAAAATAAAATATGGTGAGCCAATGTTACTCGTCAAGCCAGTACAGTTATGTTGGACGGGGTACAGTGAGTGAAAAAATCGATAAAAGCTAGCTCCAAAAGAATACGAGAGTACCTCCCCGCATGCCCGGAAAAGGTGAATGTAGGAGAATAGACAGCGCCATTGCGCATTCAATGGATGTAGGGCATCGTGCAGACCCTGCTGAAGCATTTTCATTGATTTTTACGGTCCCATCGAGTTACCCTAGATACTGGGTCAGCGCCTGTTAGCAACGGCAGAAGCGGCCGTCAACAGGTTAACAAACCGACCCTATGCGCCCAGAAGAACCACGTTCAGGCTCTGCGATTAACGTGCTTGATTAACCACATGAAAATATCTGCGTCCTTACGCTCTTGCCCAGCCTGTATTTTAAAAAACTAACTTCTATCGATTTTTTACTCACTGTACTCCGTCCCACATAACTGTACTGGTCTGAGGAGAAGTTATCCAAAAGCAACGTTCGCTCGCTATCTTTTCTTCTGACCCTTATTTCTATGTTACATATGCTGATGCTATTTTGGCAACAGCGGATAAGAAGCCTGATTTGAACACCCTCCTGTATATAGTGAAACAGGGTCACCCAGCGTTTATCTATACTTTGGAAAACAGAGAACGGAGAGGGCCACCTATTTCTGGACGTCATAATTAATCTAATGTTGGATGGAATAATGCATAAAGGTGTAATTCGTAAGTAAGAAGGCATGGGTAGGAAAATTTTCATATCTCCACATTTGTGTAACTCTTAGTCAGAAATAAGGCTCGGTCCACTGCCAAAAAACTGTCAAAACAGGGTTATTGGTATTCGCAATGCACAGGCGAACAATATCCATTCAAAATGGTAATAAATATACCACTGACAGTTCATGCAATATAAGACTACGCCTCGAGCAAGTGATCACCCAGCTTACTGAAATTAACATAAGTGCGGAATAGACCACGCTATATCTGAAACAAGAACGTTCATGCATTTTTGACTCAACATTGCGAGTATACTTCTCAGTATAGTGGGATAAGTTTCAGGTAGGTGAATATAATGCATATATACTTAATGGTAATTATAAATATTATTCTGTACGATAGACAGTTTTCTACATGCTGAACTAAGTAATCCGCCATGGTAACTAGCGCATAGGACGTGGCTAACGTAAAATTTATCATTAAACGTCAGTAGCATAAATGCAAACAGCTGGCTTATAAATCATGGGGTTGCCGTAAGACCAATATCGGTTAAAGATAAAGTTGCAAACACTGTGTTGCAAAATCATGGCAAACATTAAAATATGACATATTGCAAATGGTCGTTACTATAGCTTTCCGTGAATCTATGGCGCTGGCAAACCGTTATGCCGTATGCGATAACAAAGATTCGTTCATTAAGAAACTAATTTTAGTATTAACCTCATTCTGTTATCGATACTATTAAGTGATAAAGCCGTTACGCAACAAGTCCATTTTCCTTTTTTAGCTAGTGAAATATTTCAAATTGCCTGTGGTGCGCAAGTAACGTAGATATGCAAAGCAGGTTTATAAAAAAACTTTTTCTAAATTAACACGGTCTGAGAACTCCGCAATCCTCCAATTTGAGTTACTCCAAGTTCGCGCATTAATTTCCTCGAAAATTAAACAAGGCAAGTTGAAACTGGAGATCATAAGCCAAAAAACACACGGGCAAAGCTGAAGACCCACTGACGAGCCGAACCCCTTTGCAGCTGCTTCCGGCAGCGACAAAAGATCGGCGAAACACGCGTGTCTGGGTTTTTAGCTAATACCTGTGTTGTTAGTACTGTAAATCATTGCACAATGACATGGTTCTAACCAGTGTGCACTGCATGCATATTGACTATCAGAGAGGACATCATTCGGAACAATTGAAGAATGGTAAAAATGTTATATACAGTTTGAAAAAAATATATAAATGCATCTTTTACCACAATGGCCTGCATCTCCAACGTAATTTGCACGTTAATGTGTAAATGAAATACGCATCATACATTTTCGGGTGGCCGTTCGGCCATGATCTTTTAAAGATAAAGTACAATACAGTAGGTTACAAAAGAATTGCAAAAATCAGAGGCTTTCTCTAAAGGCATGACGCAGGAAACCATAATGGCCTAAAGGATACCAATGGTCTAGTAACTAAGAAATGTATGTTAGTATTAACCCCAGTACGTTATCAATACAAATATGTGATGAAGCCGTTACGCAACCAGTCCATAGTATGCATTCGCAAGTTAAATAATCCATTTCGGCTGATGTAATCAACCGACGTATATATGCACAGCAGGTTTATGGAAAAACGTTTGCTTCATCAACACAATCTGAAAACTCCGCATTTTTTTAGTTTTCGACGGCTACTGTTGAGGACCTTGAGCTGAAACATCATTAGCAGTAACATGGGCCAGATTATACGACTAAACAATCCCATCACTTGTGCGCGACTTGCTCTCATCGCACGACAAAGATAATTTTCTGCAAACCTGTCCATTGCGCAGGAAATCTGTCGTTTTTCAGCACAAACTACCAAACGTAAATATTGTCTCGAATTACCTGTTTTATGTTTGAGACAGGACTTGCTATGGTTTGAGCCTATAAGTCCTACAAGGCTTTTTGTACCACCTGGATATTCGTCCGGCATTTTACCAAAAAGGTTTTAGCTAAACTGTTCTGCATTCTCTACAATCTCGAAGGTTTCCGACAAATCCTACCATACGCACAGTTCCCACTAGATTAGGCCCTGGTCAGAGTTGTTTATCCCTTCTCGCGGTTTGCTTTATTTCCATAACTTTCCGGCATGAGTGAAGCACACAATGATATCGAAAAAAAAGAACCAGAATACAGTGTCGATCTCTCGACAACCCTCTAACTCTCCGGCCAACGTAGCTCGGCGGCAAGCGATATCACAGTCTTTTTGACTGCATAGACGCATAAACTAAGGGTCCATATTGTAGTGATCGTCAGGTGCCGGCCGCCGAGTACAGCGAGCTTGAGGAAGAAAATACAAAAGATGAAATCCAAATAACGGTTACATGTACAAGACGGTAAGTCGGGTAACACGTAAGTGTCCTGCATTCTTCAAAACAAAATCATCCAAATTGTGTTCAACTCATCAAGTTTGCTTGCTTCACCTCCTTTTCCGGCTAGAATGAGTGTTATGTCTGTATTGGTATGGATCATTCGGTACTTTTCCCGGTACAATCAGAACGGCTGTCGATGTTTTGACTTTGCAAAGTTTGTAAGTCTTAGTTTTTAACGGTTAATTACTGATTTTTCCACGCACTACAAAGGTGGTCGCCTTGGCAAAATTTCTTTTGGTAATGCAGTCGAAATATTTTTATTGTACTACTTTGAATTTTGAAACACATTTCTCGATCCAAATATCATTGAATTATTCAATATTTTCCGAATGAATAGGTACTATTCAGTTAATAAGTAAGGATCATTTAATTGTTTTTTCCAGGAATTGTCTAGGTGGCAAAGAGAGGATAATAATTATGTTTTCGAAATTATTTTTTCGTTGAATCGGCTTTGAATCTGTAAATATTAGCTTTTGTCTTTTGTTAAAATTGAGTGTTTGCCGTCTGTTCCCTAATATGCAGGTAAGTACTTATTTTTTCAAAATAATCTGATGTCGAGTCATATAGCTTTTCCAAGCCATGACATAACACTTGTTTGCCTTTATGCTTGACGCTTGAATCGCGTTTAAGTTTAATCTGTTTGGTCTTCCATATGGTGCCTGATAACTCCGATTTACATCTGTATCATCTTGTTTCTTATGTTTCTTGTTTCAAAAAAACAAGGCTTATATCGATTAACGTCACGGTATTATCTAATTTTCTGTTAACATAGCAAATAACTAATATACGCATACATTGAATGAAAAAATACTGATTATGTTCACGTATCTACCCCCAAATTAATAATTGCGAGACAATTAGCCGTACCTTTTATCGCGTTATATACGACGTTTTTTCCACGTGAAATCTTAATACTTTTGATCCTTTCATTGTCGTCTGCATACACGTATTCACAGCTGTGTCATTTTTTAACTTATATTTTTTCAAATCAAAAAGAGCTTTGTTCTGCTTTTTTTGTTATATTTCACGTCACATTAACAGCCGGTTTTCCGATAGCACAGCAAAAACTAATAAGCGCATATATCGGATGAAAAAATGTTGCTTCTGTTCATGTAGGTACCTCTATTGTAACAGTTTCGAATAAGTGGACGATATTTTTACCATGTTATGTTATTTACCGCAAAATTCCAGCAATATGCTCTCAGATATATCCACAATATGCAACGCTTTAGTTTACTAAATTTAAAGGATGGTTGCAAATCTGGTGAAATATTGACCGTTGATCTGAACGCAATATATGACAATTTATAAAACAAGAGCAACACAAGGCGGTCTACGTAATACTTCAATTCAAGAGGAAGGCAGACCGGTTCGGGATCTTGGTCGAATAAAATGTCACGCAGGCCGCATTTAAAAACGATTTTCTACGTCCGGACTTTTAACATCCTGGTGTTCACTAGCATTCTGCTAAGGAGGTGAAAATCTCAAATAGAAATCGCGCGAAGACAGCATCAAATTTCATACGTTTCCCATGACAATCAGAATTGTAATGTTCTGCTATTGCACATTATATAGAGTTGGAAAGGTTACTAAATTAAGTACACAAAGTACATCCAAATGCGTTTTATTTCAGAAAGACCAGACTTGCCGGTCAAATTAAAAACCATGTAACATTTAAATAGTTTTATTGGCCAAACAAATATTAACATCAAAATCGTTAACAGGGGTTAAGATAATGTGTGCACCAAGATAATCTATTCCAGAGAATATACGAGCAATGATAATCAGTCCTCACGCAATCGTATTTTAATTTGTTAAATTAGCACCTTATTGTGCAATAAAGTTGGGCATTACGAATGATATCAATAATGCAACGGACATCCGTATTATCCAAATTGCGAGTTTTGCATAAACACACCTCGACGGTAAATTTCGCAGTTAAGTATCGAATTTTAATCACTGCTTAAAAGCGAAACGAGCATTCATAACTTGGCCTGCCTTCCGCGTTAAAAAATGCTTTACAATGCAGTGCAATTAGGCATATATTGCAGATTGTAAAAACGCTAAGGTATTTTCAGCAGATGTTCCGTTACCTGGGGTTAATTTATAACAAACAGCCCTAGCGTATGGAGTGCGTTGTTCAGAAAATATTTAAAACATAAATCTTAAGTCAAAACATGCATAAAAGGGTAAGCACGTGACCGATTATAAAACAACAAAGGGAAATGAAGTCAACGTGCATTACATATACATTTATAATCTTGGGGTTTCACAGGCATTGTAAGAGTAAGAGAATGCGGTTTGGCAATTATCGGCCTTTATGTCCTTTGGGTAAATATTACTGTCCACGTGTTACAAAACTGTGTTAACAAGACGAATTTATACATATCTGGATTGTTTTACTCAAGCAGGAACGATAAGTACACTCACAATAGTCATGTTTACTTAATAGAATTAAACAACTGTCTCCAGTATGCTACCTCATAGCTAAAGCCTTCAGGCAGTTCGTGTTTAAACGAACGTTTATGTCCGTAGCTGTTGTACCAAAGGGTGGCCGCTAAGTACTAATAACAAATTGGCACTTTCGTTAAAGAATACCGACATGCCTTAGTTTCAATCTACTAATCCGTAATTTCTGAAGTAAAAGTCTTTATTAGCCGTAACTGGATTATAAATTAATATACGCAAAACAGTTTACGCATCAAGGATTTACAAAGCTAAAATTTTAAAACTAACTTATACAACTGATTGACAAGCAATGCATTTGCGAATTTCTCGCTTTTTAATTTACAAAATGGCCGCATAGCAGAATGTACGATACGCGAAACTAAGATGTAATGTGTGAAACGTGTAATTAAAAAAATATAGGTCAAATAGGCAATATACTCAGTACATAAATGTGAATGACTCACAACCATTAGTTGTAATAACGAAATAATGTAGTAGGAAAATGTTTAGGTAAGTATTTGCTGGAACGCAAGTAATAACTGTAAGGTAGGTCAGTCGAAATAAACCTTCTGATGACAAGACGGCTATAAAATGTAAATAAAAACCAATATAAGCTATTTACAATTACATGGGACTGGTATGGCATGCTAATTAAGTTACCTAGGCAGCCGCCGGACGTGGTGCTTTACTAAAGTTTCATGATTTGATTTCGTTATCTGATTTGCGTACGGTTTCTAAGTTAATTTTACATCACATTTAATCACAAGAGATGGTTTGAGTTGACAAATTTTGGACATTTCTTATTAATACGTCTCGTCCTATCCTAGACCTACATGATCAAACGTTCCCTACACATTGGCCCTGTTTCCTTATCCTGAGAAGATTTATTTTGTATGTATGAAGGTGCACGTGTCAGCTACTAAAAATAAAGTGTGTTATCACCAGTCAGGGGAACCAGAATGTTTATTGACTCGACGTCACGGATTCGCACTCCAACCCGTCCGCGATCGTCTCGGACGATGGGTTTGAGGGAGGACGCGAGACGTCAAGCGGACAAGCTTTGCCTTTCAGTAATCCCAGTTGCTGCAGTGCAAAGTAAATGTTCTAACGCATTAAATGTTTGCAGAAATTTCGAAATGGCTAACGGGTTAACGCATGAGATATTATCCTAATTTCTGAAATTCATTTTCGTGTTGGTCGCAAAATTATTTATCGTGCATAAATTTTTATATAATTTACCCCGGGATGGTGGCTCCGAAAGAACAATTTTCCGGTCTCATTTCGAGACAACGCTAAGTCAAAAGTAGCTAATGAATGAGCGTGAATGCTTTGCACTGATTTTCGATGTCCTTAAAAATTTATTTATATTTCACATTTTATGAAAAACATGCATAATATGTTCATTCTTTCAATGATTGGGTACTGAGTTACATCTACTATCATATTTATAATCGAATAAAGTGCATAACCTGGTTGTAAAATGTTTCCTACCGTGACATTTTTTTATTTCTGTGAAGTGCGCGTTCATAACACATCTCTTTGCTGCAGTTATGTTTGAATTCCGGTCTCCTAGACCAGCTTTTACACCTTTTCTGCGAAAAAGTTACAGACCATTCGTTGATGGTCATCAAATATCAATTTTCTATTGTTACGCATAAAGCAACAATTTAAGAGTTCTTCTGCACAATGCCAGATAGGAGCGGGCTAAGGCGGACTGACGGGTGTAGCATCGGCGATGCGATGACAAAAAAACGTTAAATGACAGACCGATAGATATTTCTGCACATGAAATGGGTGAAACCGGATGGTGTTGAATGTGTGAGTGCATATTATGTCGGACTGTGTGCTTTTACTGCGTCTACGACAGTAAACGCGAGTCACACTCACGATTGCATTACCATTCAACTCTTAGACAAATGAAACGTACGAATAGTGAATTACAAGTTGAATCTGGATATATAAAACCGTCTGTTTATTAATGCAGTCAAAACAGCAAGCACATTTATTTGGCGTTATATAATGTAAAATCTGTCCGTGGGATGTTTGTCAATATAATACATAGAGTCCTTATCTTTGCTACTTCGATATTTCACAAGGTCGCGTAAGTTTCATGTTTCTTAACTCACTCAGTGCTGAATTCTTCTGTTGGGCATCCAGGAATTTCAGCAATTAGCTTAATTATGCTTAGTGTATCTGGCAATTCATTATCATTTATTGTAGCCTTGACTCCAACTGATGTAGTTCGAGATGCTTAAAACCGCTGTTCTGTCAGTCGGTTTCCTAAACCTCAAATTGGTAAGTGGATTGGTTTCGTATATGCTGCAATTTCCTCATATGAATATGAAGATTATTGACAGGTGTCTTTCATAAAGCGTTCCAAATTGTTAAATAGATTGGTAATATAACCGAAAGACATGCTGTCACGTCAAGAAATGTTTGTAGGCGTTTATCGTATCTGATGCAGTTGAGGACAAAGTAACTACGTCGAAGAAACCGGATGACAGCTCCGAACGCGAATGGCCAAACACAGTGCAGCGGCGAGGAGAAAAGACGTCAGCTCTCAAGTTGCGCCTAATTCTACGAGATCCGGTCACATTCCAATTCGACGAGGCTTAAATTCTCGCAAACGGTGACGACCGCGTAAGACGAAATCTGCTTGAGTCATGGCATACTGGCCGACAGTCCATTAACAAGTGCAATGAACTTCCCCATGTCATTCTCGGTGCTGAGACTTCGCCTAGGCGGAGTAATTAGCCACGCGGAAAGCGCACATCTGAAGAATTTTTCCAGCGCCAGTGACGGTGGATCTGATGGTCGAGCAATCATCACACCAATATCCAACGCACGTGATGAAATTGCAGCAATTAACGAAGCGAATGTCGGCCATCACGCCACGTGCAACGTTCCCTGATGAAGGGAAGGGAGCCGTGAATATTCATAGGTATGCGGTAGCATGGCGACTGCATCCTATAATCACCGCAGCCCATTGTGCATGAATCAACCGTATCTGCGTTTGTCTCTGATGATAGGTTAGAGCAGGAATCCGAAAGGTCAGACGAATAAGCTTATGATCCAGCGATCATGTCTCCTTCCTCAAGTAAGAAGGTTCATATTTTGCACAATCCAAACGCCTTTTTTATGAATAACCGTCGTCAAAATATATCTTCCGTTATAACATGGTTATAGATAATGATTTTGTTGTTGATTTCCTATAGGGGGACTCATTTTATTGATTATTGCGATGAAATGGCGCTTGCAGTCGCGCATTACTGGCTGACCCACTCTTGGCGAAAGCGTTTAAATCGCAGCTTAAATGAGCGCAGTTGCGACAATCCAGATGGGATGTGTACACGTCAACTAGATCGAGCGACTCGTTCGCACACTAATTTATCCGCGCGCTTACACGCTCTCCTGTTGATCTGCGCTTACGTCTCGCAGCTATCACCATGGTCTGGGAGCGGGGCGCCCACCCATTTAGGTGACTTAGATAGCCGGTAGACATGCCAAAGTTCAATTAGCTGGCCCTGAAATTTCAAGGTTTTTACATTTTATAGCCAAATTTCCGCAGTTATGATAAAAAAAACGTTTCTATTTTCATTTTTGCCATTGGGTTGTCATTTAAGAATTGAATCGCGGCGAGTTGTACATCTGCCGTCGCAGGCATCCCATGAACTTAGCACGTTTCGCCGGCAGTGGATAGATTGCTAGGAATGTTTGGTAGCCGGCGTCAACCAAGTGAGCTACAACTTCATTTAGCCAGGCAACATGGTGCTCTCGCATCCGCTTGGATAGGTGCATAGTGGTTCGACTAGTATAATCTGTCGGACGGGAGCGAATGAATGCGTATACACGCAGTGAAGATTTCTGAAAAGGCAGTATATCCCTGCCTTCAAGGCGAGATGTGCAGTTTTAGTGGAAAGTAGTCTTTTTGGCTAGATCGCAGTTGGTAGACCGGAATGGGAAGCGAACGACTACCTAAACCTAATTCCAACCTTAACCCTAACTCTAATCTCAATCGTTACAGTTAATCCTAAAGCCAACCCTAACCCTAGCCAAAATCGTAAACGTAAATGTAGCCCTTAGAAATAGCCGTAACTGAGAAGCTTAACCGTAGTACTGGAACCTAGTCTTACACTTAAACCCTAACCATAACCCGAAAACCTAATTCTCAAGGCATAACCCTAACCGGATAATCGGAAACCATTAAACGGTACACTAATCATATCCTTAAACGTAAAACGGAAGCCAAATGTGTCAGATGTGATTATGGAGCCCCATAAAATAACCCAAGTAATCAAACCCCCCAGCCACCTGTAATGCTGATCCAGGCTACTTACTGGGATTTAGCTGTCTTATCTGAGCGGCTGCGTACGTGCGAGGGATACTGGGGTTTAAACAGTGATGCAGAAGCTCGTATGACGATCCCCTAGAGACGCGGGTGAGAAATAACTCGCTATTCTCAGCCTTCGCATGTATTTTCTACAAAGGCGTCCCTACATGTTTTTTAAGTAAACATTTCAGGAATGCCAGTTTCTCGCGGGCTTTTATATTCGCGAGTACATTATCAAGCCCATGCATTGTGCATAATCTTCTAGCACGATTGTTATGACAGTGAACCGAGCCTTATTTCTGACAACGAGTTACATAAATGTGGAAATTTGCACATAATTGTACCCATGCATTCTAACTTACGAACTACACCTTTACGAAGTATTCCGTCCGGCATTAGATTACTTAAGACGTCCAAAAAAGGAGGCCCTCTTCGTTCTCTGTTTGGTAAAGTATAGATCAACGCTGGTTGACCCTGGTTCACTATGTTCAGGGGGTGTTAAAATCGGGCTTCTTATCCGCTGTGGCCAAAACAGCATCGGCGTATTTAACATAGAAATAAAGGTCATTTTGTGTGTATACAGAGCTGATTTTTCTCTAGTTTTTCCTTGGCAGCTTCGGCCAGTATTAGGCTGGAGTGGTAATTCCATCTCTACGCTGTCGATCTGACCTTCGAATGCAAAACGAAACATTCACCCTGCAGCGAAACGGCAATTCTTCGAGATTGCGGCAGAAATTATAATCGGGAAGACCTAACGTAAAATCTCGCCACACAAACTTTCTATCATTTCCTTGACAAGACTGCTGATGAAAGAAGACGCAGCCTCTCAGGACGGAGACTTGTATGTGTAACAGAATCGTTGAATTCCTTTCTTGTCTGTGTGCTTATTGTGGATACTGTGTGTCACATCGGCCTGCTCTTTTCTGCCAGTCAGTTTGCAATATCCGCGAGGCTTAACGTACTGTCAAAAATGCATAAAGGTGAGTAAGAAAACCCAGTTGCTACTTCTTTACTTGCAGCCCTGGCAAAATATGATGTTGCATACGGTGTGCTTCCCTGAAAGCTTGCAAAGTAGCTAGACATTCATTGCTAATGTGTAGTAACAAAAGCGGCGCATATGTACCAATAGCGTATACTTAAATATATCAAAGCACAAACAGGAAATATACCAAAAGGCATTCTCAAGGAATCGCCGTCGTTATGATAGCTGACAATAGGCAGAGTAGGAGTTTCCAAGGCCTTAGCGGGTGTATTCCGCTGAAAGCAACACGAATTACTTCGGCCGAATATGGAGAAGTCTTTGGAACCAGTCTTATCCCCTTACAGTACGAATTGGAATACGTAAATGTGTACTCCATCGTTGTATTTCCAAGTCGTCCGGTGAGGACAATAAAATACATTTCCCCATAGATCTTGTTAACTGTTGGTTATTGAAACAAACATTATTTGTTAGATTTGATTTTAAACTGACACTTACGCAATGTTAACATTGCAAGCAAAGAAATAACAAAGTAACGAAAATTAATTATTTTTTATCTTTTTTAAAATTTCGATTTGGCTATCAGTTTAAAACCCAAAGAATGTACAAATCGATGTTTGTGTTAAATGTTGTGCAGGATGCACTGAAGTTTAACCTAGTTTTTTATTATCTGCTATCGATTTTACCCAAATAATTTACTTTTTTTGAAGCATTTTTCCCCAGTATGAATTGAAAACAAGCATGTACAGCAGAATGTATTGGGGCCAACAAATTTCGTGACGGCTTTTCAACTGCAACCCGTCTCTGCATTACATAGGTAACGAATGAAAGCGCACAGCAGTATGAATTTGTACAGAATGGCGAACGCAAAGGCAATTGGCAACAAGGGCCACTGAGCATTTGCCTAATTGGCTTTTCAAACAGGAAAATAGGACGCCCCGTTCGTCTATAACGAAACACCTGTTAGATAGCGGTCATGTTGTCGACCCTAAAGCATCCTTTCGAGTACTTGTCCGAGCACGTACAATTTGAACCTTGCGTTATTTGGAAGCAGCCTACATACGGAGGGAGAAACCAGACCTGTGCAAGCAGTTAGATCACGTGATCAATCTGCAATTGCCCTGGTAATCTCACGCCTCTATTTTCCTCTAACTGTGATTTGTTGTTAACATTTCGTCTTCCCTTTTTTTCCTTTTTGATGCTTATGTGGACGTCTTATCCGATTATTGATTATTTTGAACTTTGACCTTGCTCCTATGTACTGCCATTCCGTATAAATTCATACTGCTGTGCGCTTTCATTCGTTATCTATGTTATGCAGAGACGGGTTGCAGTTGAAAAGCCGTCACGAAATTTGTTGACCCCAATAAATTCTGCTGTACATGCTTGTTTTCAAATAATTTACATAAAATATGAACGTAATACCGACAAGTTTGTCAATCATTTTTAGACAGTCGCCTACATTTTTGTTTTATGTGTTAATAAGTGATAAATGATGTTTTCCTTAAAAACTGATTATACAATTGATACAATTCGAAACAGAACCTATCAACTGCTCTCTAGTGCACAAATCATACAAAATAGGCAATACGGTCCCAACTTACGATATGGGGCCAGGTAGCTGTAACCCTTCTCAGGCAAAATACCACTGAGTACATACTGTATATTTCCACTAAGCCTTGTTTCCTGAAATAAGAATAAAGCAGATGACGATTTGACGTAAGAAAATGTTTTGTGTAAGCAAAATGTAACCTGAGGGCAACAATATAATGTTCTTATGATAACTTATGTTACATACCTGAACTCTGTCAGCATACCAAATATAAACTTCCCCATCCACTTCAATCCTTTCAGTCAAGTCAACGCCCCCTGGGATCGACGGGTCTGTGACAAATACATGTTTATTGGGGTTCACAAAGCACAGTCAAACAATAAGAATTCCAAGTGATAATAAATGTATCATTGACAGCTCATGCGCCTTAAGCAAATGATCTCCCATTTTAGTAAAATTAATATAAGAGACGCGTAGGCCACGCTAAAATGTTTGCTCTAAAACAACCTTCTACGTTAATCGATTAAAATCGTTAATAGTTGGTGTAACATTTGGACTGCAAACTAGAGGCCTTTATAGGCTGAAGTTTGATCATTTATACAATTTGCTTGTGATCTGAAACATTAACTTTCATGCATTTCGGATTCAACATTGAAAGTCAACTTCTCAGTATATAAAGCTTAGTCTAAGGTAGGTGAATAAAACGTATGCATAATAAATGTTAGTCATAATTGTAATTCTAGAAGCTGGGCAGTTTTCTACGTGCTAAATTAAATTACTCCGCCATGACCACTAGAGCACAGAACGTGCCTACTTCAAAATTTATCAATAACGTTCGGTTGCACTAATGTGAATTTCAAAAAAATGTTTCCCATTGGCGTAAGTAGTGCTTAAGTAAAAAACGTGGATGTCTACCAGCTGAAGTTTCGCCTTTTATCTGGACAATTACTGCTGACGGCGATTTAGTTTTATCGACGGGATAGGCGGTGATGATTCCCTTTCCACCATTAGGAGATTCACCGACGAGTGCCCACTCTCTGTCTAAAAAGAATCAAAGGAAATCATCGTAAGAACCGAATAAAGAAAATAATAAACAAACGCAAAACAGAAAAGAAATGGCCTCTTGAAAAGCTTGCATTTAGGGGGAGATAACTAAATGTTTTATATGCCTTAAGAAGGCGGTCCATTAGAAAAAAGGGGCTTACCTGTTAATCGCTGATAACAGGGTTCCCCTACTTCGCAGGGTTTGGAGATAGATCCCTCTCGAATTGGCACATTCCCACGGAAGACCGACTGCATTACAATAAAGTGTCTCATTACGTAGTAAGGTTATTATCAGCGTACAAATTCGAATGAATGCGGGGCTTACTTGCGGTTTCAGCATGCTAAGGAAAGGCAAAGTAAAGGCTGCGTTCGGCGCCAAATGCAAAACGGACACATAAGGGCCTGCAATGAAAAAAGTGTAGTTCAGATTAAACAGCTATCCTATTCGTTTATTTTTGACCTTAATAAGTTTTCAGGAAAAACAGCGGGGTAGGCGACGATTGTTTCCATTTCACCATTTCGATACGCAGTGAAAATTGCATGATCTCTGTCTCTTAAGCACCAAAGGGAATAAGCCCGGCAACCAAACAAATTAAGATATAAAGAAAAGCAAGCCATAAACAGCAAATTGAAAGCAATAACCTTTTGTTATGTTTCCATTTAGGGAAACATGAAAAATGCTTCAAATATCTTTAGACGTCGGATCATCAGAAGTAATGTGCTCATTTGTTAGTAACGGATAAAATGACTCACCTGGATTACAGGGCGTGGAGGTAGAACTCTGTTGAACTACCACATTCCCAAGCAAGGCCGACTGCTATATAATAAAATGTCATATTACGCAGTAAGATAATTATTAGCGTAAAAATTCAAAAGAATGTACAGCTTACTTGCGGCTTTTGTATACCAGTAAAAGGCAAAGTTATGTTCGATTTCGGCGCTAGATGCAAAACGGACGCATCGGCACCTGCAATGAAAAAAAACTGTTTGAGTTCAGAGAAGTACTACATTCATATCAATTATTAAAACATTATTTCAGCATTTAACCTACCAAGCACACAAGCAAGAAGGACAGGAAGAATACTGGCGATGAACATGCTGAAACCAAATTAATCAAGAACTAATGAAAGAAGGTATATGTATTAATGGTTAAACTGAGTTAATATTCTCATGGTAGTTTACGGCTGCAACTTACTCTGAAATGCAAACTGTGCGGGTGCAGGCGCATTCTCCGTGTATTTGTATGTGCATGTGCGTCATAAGAGATGTGTGACCTATGACAAACGAAGGACAGAAACAAAGGAAGCATTTTGACGCGTGTGGTTACACTACGTACTAATTGATATTCTCCGAGTAAAGCGTGTCTCAAAAGAGAGGAGAATGTGAATTGCAGAGTATTGGTTCAACCGTTTGCCACAAAGGGGTGCGTGCTCATTCAAAGTGTACTTCTAAAAATTGGTAGAGTATTTGAGGATGCCGAAAAAAAAGGAAAACGTCGTTCACTATGTTTGATCCTTTAAAATAGATTAACGTCACCAAATAGTGTTTTTCTATAGGATGCACGGGCGGCAAGCATATTGTTGACGAATATATATTATAATCAAGACTGATGAGGAAGAAGTCTGATTACACCAGTAACTTTGTATGTTCATTGTCAGCCAAATAATGCCTTGTCTTATCTTAAACTCCGACCAGCTTTGGAAGGCACCTTATAGGAATTTGCTACTGAATAAGAAAACATTCACGAGTATTTGCCAATGTAAAATTTGTTTCACCTGTATTTTTCGGCATACGTATTGCCCTAACTGTTTTCCACACACCCCCCTCTGCTAGGATACCCAGTTCTTTGCTGCATGAGTTTGTTGGAAAATAAGTGAGCGGGTGTACAATGGAAATAAAACTAAATTTGCTGGCATTCGTAGTCTGAACAGAGATTTTGCAGATAATGACTTGCATGATTGATATAGTGCTGCGGACAATATATTATGCTCTTCATTCTGATACAAATACCTGTTTCACTAGTTAAAACAGTTATATCGCCAAGCCCTGTAATGCAACCATGAAAACCCTGAACGTAAACATATTTCTTATGCAGAGTTTGACAACAGAGCTTTGCTATTTTATAGCTATTGTAAGCATTGCCTACACTCCAAAAACAAGAGCCAAATAATCACTATAGAACACATGCGTTTCTTCTCTACTGCGAAGTCAGTAAAGTCATATCGCCTCTCCACTAGCGGCTCAGTCCTCGAAGTATCGATCAGTTCGTCATAAATGTTCTTCCCGAGTTGCATTGGACCGAATGCAGGCGAAACGCAGTAGGGTGTTATAAATACGTGTTACTTTCCTGTTAGAACTGACTAGCAATTTTCAAATTCAATTTCCCATGGCCGGTCGTGTTCTCCTTTCCTGCCGCGCTGTTAATGGGGACAAGATTTGAATGCGCATACGCTTCGCGGGAATTCTAATTACAGGTTGGGTCAGAAGATTTGGCGACGCATTTTTATCTACAATGTTTGACGAGTAAACCGACTTGAAGCATATGTTACAGCAGCAACTGAAGCTGGCGAAGGCTCTGAAGGTCAAGCGATCCAATTCATCCATGGGCCGATCATTCGCGACTGGTGGTTTACATTCTGTCGATCACATGGTTCTCAGTCTCACATAACATTTGATTCCTGGTACAAACGATACGTGGACGATTCGGCTTGCAAAGATGGATTGATTGCTTTTCAGGAAACTGGGCACGGCTGAATATGAGTATTATGCCAATTTCTTCCTCCCCAAGAATCCCCGAGAAGTCACTTTCTAGGACACGGTGCAGGCGTTGTTGCAGATTTTTGGTGACCAATCTTCCCTTTTTAACACTCGATTTCAGTGCCCACAACTGCGTAAACGAGATGCCCATGAATATATCACGTATGCAGTCATTGTCCGTCGTGCGTATGAGCGTTCACAACGTCGTTGTCTCAATGAAGACCATTTAAGTTACCTCTTATTTATCTGCGGTCATCAGTCTCTCACAGATGTTGATAACCGTCTTCTGTCCAAAGTGATCCAGATCCCTCCTGTTGCACTACAAGAGCTGGCAGTGTATTGTCAAAGGCTGCCTGATTGCGGTACCAGCATCACTGCGATCTGCTGCACCACCAAGTCAATCAGTCTATTTGGTCTGGACCGGATTAACCAATTTGGTCCGGCCGACATGCTTTGTTTGCAGTCAGATGCAGATTCCTGCTGTACTTGCAGTCCAAGCTATGTTTATTCCTCTACGGTTTGCTCCAATGCACATACACTCAACTCATGCTACATCTGTCCGCTGGACGTCTACCAGTCTTCCGTCTAAACTGACCTGTCTCATATTCAGCCTTACCACTCATCGAGGCCGAACTGAATCGTCTGGAGAAATTGAGAGTTCCAGTTTCTGTAGCCTAGTCCACCTGGACCACTCCAGTCTTCGTGGTTCGGAGGCACCGTTGTTCGATCCGAATTTGTGCTGACTTCGTCACCGTTTTCATTGCTGTGCTGGCGCCAAACTGCTATCCACTGTGGGTTTCGGCTGGCTTTTCACCCTTCTGAATGCTGGCTCTTACTTTGTCGTGTTCGATCTCGCTGATGCGTACCTGCAGCTGCAATTTGCCACAGAGTCACGCACATTATTGACCATCAACAATCATAGCAGTCTGTCTCAATACACTAGGCTGCGCGTTGGTGTTGAGACAGGCTAGGCCTATTTATATAAACGTTAAACTCAATGCTCTCCGGCATCCCTGGGCATAGCTGGATACCTGGACGACATAATCATTGTCCGCCGCACCGTTGCTGAACTCCAGGACCGAGTCTGAGCTGTACGCGAAGGAGGGCTTGTATGTGGCTTCCGCTTGAGGTCCGACAAGTGATAATTCCATCTCGACTCCTTCAAGCGCATCGGATTCGTTCTGACGTTACTTGTCGCCATCTAGACCCTGAAAGCATTCGGGCCAGCAAACGGATGTTTGCACTCAAGGCTGTATCGCAACTTCGTTAGTTCCTTCGCCTGATCAGCTAATATAGCACCTTCCTACCATTGCTGAATGACGTCCGACTCCGCTCAACTGTCTGTTGTAGAAGGATGCTCCCTGGTACTGGCCCTCCGACTGCAAAAATGCCTTCGCCCAACTTAAGTCCTCGCTGAGTTCAGATCTGCTGCAAGCGCACTGCGACCCGACGTTGTTGCTGCAAATGCTTCCAACAACGGGGTTCGTGTCGCCTTACCGAGAGCGGTTTCTATATGAGTTTGAAAAGTAATGTGTTCAAAAGCCCACATCCTGCCGCGTCCGAAATATTATAGGATTATACTGCAGAATAATCCGTATTAAAACCGCGCCTCAGTAATCCTTGTTAATCGAAAACGCATTTCAGAATTTCAGCCACCATTTCATGAGATCGATCACTCAGTGAACTTTTGGCAATTCGCGTCTCCTTGCCCTCATCTTTTACCACGCTGCCACTCTCACACGCCTTGTCGATACGCTGATATGTCGCGCGGGGCGACTGCCTACAGAGCCGTTGTGCACGCAATGCCAAAACGGTAAAGGTTGTCCAAATCACTCCGTCTTCACAGACCTCCATGTCTGGGATCCTTTTCGTCCGCATTAACCATAGGACTCTTCGGAGACAGCTGAAATGACAGTGATTGCCTCTACCGTCTCGATTGGGCTAGGTGGGCAAATTATTCCTCTCGTATAATAACGTTGTCAGGATAATCACCCTGTGCATGTAAGCCTTGTCCCTCGTCGAAGTTTGTTATGCTTCAAGACAGATACCAACTGCTGACTGATGGCCTGAGTGGCCTTGAAGTTACTTTCACTACATAATTCGTAATTGCCTTGTCCTGTGAGTCTGTCGCATCAATCGACTTAATTGTATTCTACGTTAATTTTGACTCGATGTGCTTTATCTTTAGTGCTGAATGACTACTGACGCATGCCAGTTGGTGTGGACTGTCCCCACGAGGATAGCAACGTCAAAAGGGCCATCCTCATTGTTGACATGTAGGCTTGCAGATCTCTGCTTAATTTGTTTAATTGCATCGTTAAATTCGGTCATTGTGGATGAGCATTCGTGCTGACACTAGTGCACCAATGCTCAGTATGTGTACAGTGATTTCGGAAATGCCAGATGGGGCCTATACGCGATGATTGGCATGCAGTAGAATGTAGGCATGTTGAGAAGGAAAAGTAACGACTGCTCATATATCATTCCCACATCATCTTTGCTTGCAACTTCACCTAAAAATCTTCTGGTCAGTTTGTTTTATAATTCATAATTTTCCAAATACAAAAATGATTACTCATGCTGCTTCATTTTTCGCCAGTTCGACTAGGGATGTATATCGAAGTTATATGCAATGCGGTTAACTCGATTTGTGCATTTTCCCCATATAGGCGGCATATTCGGATGTGTGTTTATGGTGAATCAAAAAATTTGTCCACATTCGTTTAAAACCCAAATCTAAAAAATCGAAGATTTGCGTAAATTTTTTGGAGCATTGGAATAGTGGTGTTTGTCGCGTATGTTATTTTGAGGCATTTACTTTTCTTTGATGCGTAAAGGAGAATGATCAATAACAGAATGTAAAATATCACTAAAAGAATGTGCGCGGCGTCAAATCTTGAGTGCGTAAATGATACCGCGCAAGTGGTCATAACATGAATAGGCGAGTAATGTAACAGATTTGCAAGCAACCGTGAGTAAACAATACTCCTATGTACGGCACATGCTTATTTTCTGACGGGGAATGTTGTAAATGTTGTTTTTTGAAGGAGGTAACACATTATGGGTTAGTCTGAATACACTCATTGAATATTGGCAAACGCAGGGATGTATTGACTTGAAAACCTTGAATTCACTTTTACCATCCTTGGCCCACAGAATGTGGTGCAAAATAGCCAAACGAAATCAAAAGGAATCACATAAGTGAATTCCGGTGAAAATGGTCCTCTCGAAATTGATGTTTTGAACATCTGAATGTGCAACGGGATGGTCGGACAGTACAGCAAACGACCGTGTGCGGAAAAAAAGCAAGAAGTTATTTGCTCACATAACCTCGACTGCCAAGGCTTGCTCACATGCTAGCATCCATTAAGAGCAGATTCTGCAAATCTACATATAGCCGATTCCCCGTTTACCTGTAAAATGCAGAAGTTTCGAGGAGGAGAAAAAGTGTGATTCATGATGTCTGTTGTAAATGCTGTCGAAGAAATGACGTAGTCCCCTCCAAACGGGTTTCGTAGGACACGCTCACACACTCACACCTCACCCGAATTGACAAAAGAGGCTATTGCCTAGCACAGGATACGGCAGCTAGCGTGCAGAAACAGCACTTGAATCGATATACTCTATCTTCTCAAGTTCTCATCAGCCCCCTAATTCAAGGAGTCACCACACAGCGTATAAATGCATTATATGTATTCAAGTTGTTACAAGCTGACCCCCTTATGGTGGTACAGATGAATATGGATGCAATCGTTTATGCGTATCGTTAAGGTGCGATTCATGCATTCCGTCGTAGACGCAGTATGTGCACGCAGTCTGTCGTAATATGCGCTCAGACATTCAGTACCATCCAGTTTCACCCACTTAGAGAGCGAAAATATCTATTGACCCGCGCCAAATTGAGGGCCGTCATTCAACGTTGCTTGGCATCGTGCCGACAATGCTACACCCGTCAGCTCTGCACCCACCTGACAATGGGCAGTAGAACTCTTTCATGAGCTGTTTTATTCCTTTAATGCCCACAAACAATCGATATTTCGTTGCCATTAACGGTATGACTGTAATTTGTTAGCAGAAAACGCGTAGTAGTCAGTCCAGAAGACCGGAATTCAAACATAACCTGCATTCTAGTGTAGGCATACGCCATCGAGAAATTTTCATAATGCAAAAACATCAGTGCACGGAATTCACGATGCCTTAATTCGACGTCAAATCATCTTTGTCATTCTGCAGGTCGCTGTGTAACTAAGTTCCGAATTCCAACAGGTACACAAGGATTTCCATGACTGTATTGACGTAGTGAACATTGTCACGGCACCTGTTGTACTCGCTTATGCGAGAGAGCGTCAAAGACCCAAAGGTCAATACTTTCATTTACATTACTATGTGTGTCAACTGCGCTGAATACACGGAGACTTCATAAGTATTACTCTTATGTCACATAGAACAAAGGGATCTCATTCAGTGAGGAGGGTAGTACTATCTGTCTTTTAAGTAATTTGCTTGTAAGCCTGTGAACATTTTTGTGTGTAATTAGGTTTTTAACGATCCGTGTATTTTATGCATGGATGGGGATTTCAAACTGTGGGTACAGAAAAGCCGTTTCCGTCGAACGTATATTAAGCCAGCTTGACATAGTATTGCGCTGATATTTACAAAGATCATGGTTAGCATTAATTTCGTGCGAATTAGGAGAGGACTTTGCCAATATTTGGAATTATCTACGCCCTCCTCGCAAGTGCTTCCTCATTGGCCCCTGTTGACAATTCCCTTCCTCCCCCCTTTTGTAACCCTCTTTAGAGAGTGATCGCCGTTCCTTTAGGTACCTACTTTTGTTTTCTGACCTTGAGCTGGGAATTCGATTTGCTCGAACAGTACCAAAGGAATTCTTTGACTAGGGTATCCATTGTTGAGTTGTGTACGTTTTTCTTTATTACCTTATTCTATCAGTAGTACCGCATATACACTGAAACTTGTTTTGACTTATACGCGTAACTCAATTTTTAAAGAATTCTACAGTACTCAACATCTCACCATAAACTAGAAGAATTTAATTTCATGAAACCCAGACGCGTTCCATGAAGAATGAATCAGGCGTTACGGAACAGTCTCTCAGACTAGACACACCAAGTGCCTTCGAAGGACAGGGAGAACGCTTCTATTAGTAGTCATAGTTAAGGTTAAGAAATTAAAGCCTTAAAAATATTCGAAATAAAAAAGCAGCGAGTTAAACGCGAGGTCGTAGCCCAACGGGCTATTTCTGATTCCGAGAGATGGACAGGGCTTGCTAGGATAGAGGAAGAGACCGGTGAAGAGAAGTCTGTTGACGACCGTCATCCCATGGATTCCGTCGTGCATGTCTCGGGATATTTGAATCAATGCACATTGGATGAAAGTTCTACTGAAGAGAGTAATCACTGCCAACTTGAGAATGTTGATCTGCCCAAAGCAAGCGCTAGGAGCTTGCCGACTGCCAGTTTAGAACTACCCAAGGTTGAGTTGTCCTGGTTTGACGTGTATACAGTTCATTATTGGAAGATTATATGAAGGTTTGAAGTATGCATGGAAAGCAAAGTTGAAGATGCTGGATAGATGATGATGTACTTGATTCACTATTGCAGAAGTGAGGCGAGAGCGGTCAGATAGTAGTGCATCATGCTTCCCTGACCATCGCCTTATTCAAGAGCACGGGAAATATTGAGGGGCTTATTTGTCCAGCCACATGTAATGGCTAATGCTCTTCTGGACAGAGGATGGGATATCACTCTGATTAAACAAAAGCTTCTCGTCGGAAATGGACTGTTATCAACGAGAACAGCATTCGCAATGAACACTATAAACGGTTCAATCAAATGCAACTTGGAAGTCAGGAGCCTAAGGGTGCTGCCCTTGAATGGACCCCAGTCAGGCCAGATTGAAAGGGCTTTGGTGGTTGAAGACTTGCGGCTGCGTGAAGAATCGAGAATGAAAAGGATAGCCGCTTCGTGGCCACACCTGAGCTGCACAATTTTCGACGAGCTCACTGATTGCAAGGTTGGCATACTCATTGGTTACTGGGTGGCAAAAGGGAACCGATCGCCGTTAAAACACCGCTGGACTGGATACTGCTTGGGTCTTCAGATGTCAGGCAAAAGCAAAACGATGTCTGTCACTACATTTTAAGTGAAGAAAATGATGTGACGCACAACCTTAAGATTCTATACGCCTCGGAGTTTTCGGGCACTTCAACAACGACTGCGAGTCACTCGTTGGAGGACGACCGGGCACTGTCTATTGAGCGATCCTCCGTTACAATCATAAAAGGGCATTACCAACTGACACTCTCTTGGCGAAACAGTTTGCAGAATTTACCGAACAATTTCCAGTTAACGCGTAAACGATTAATCTATCTCAAACTAAGCTGGGTCGAGATCTCGAATTACTTCGGAAATATGAGCAAACATTCCGTTCGTACATGGAGGAGGGATACATCGAGCGAGTTGACGGCAACAAAGCGTTTCCAGTTACGAGACAATGATACTTACTACACCACCCCGTTGTCAATCTCCAAAAACCAGACAAAATTCATGTTGTATTTGACTGTGCTGACAAGTGTCAAGGCGTACCTATGAATGACAATCTATGCCAAGCACCTGACCTAGTAAGTGTTTTGTTGGGTTTCCGACTTGAGCGTATTGCAGTTGCAGGAGATATAGAGGAATTTTTCCTGGATGTGAAAGCGGATCCGGTTGATCGATATACTGTGAACTTTTTGTAGTTTGAATATGAAAAGATTGAAGGGGAGCCAGTTGAGTTTCAGTGGACGTCTCACCCATTCGGATTGACTTCTTCATCTTTTTGTGCCGCCATTGCGCTACAAAAAGCTGTTGAAAATTTCGGTTCATTTTACTCTTCATCAACTTGCAGAGCGGTTCACCAGAGTATATACGCTGATGATTGTCTAGTGTCGTTATGTGATGTCGATTCCGCTAAACGTTTTGTGGACAAAAATTGTAAACTTCTCTCACAAGGTAACTTTCGTATGCGGAACTGGGCTTCTATGGGCCGAGGTATACTCTCGGTCGTTAGTGCGACTGAACACTCTTCTGGTATGCGAGATATTGCCGTTAACCCCCTACCTACTGAACGAATTCTGGGGTTGCAGTGGGATGCGCATTCCGATATTCTGATGATAAGTCTCAATATGCCAACAACACCATCTACTCGTAGGGGTAGTTTGTCTTGTTTGTCCTCATTTTATGACCGTTTGGGCTTCGTTTCGCCTTTACTGATACCAGGGAAGTTTTTACTGCAATCCCTATGCAAAAACGAACTGAATTAGGATGAACAACTATCTGTCATCGAGAGCTGTCGTTGGGTTAACTGGATCTCTAATTTACGGAGCCTGAAGACGTTTCAGCTGGCCCGTTGTCGCAAGCCCAACGATACCAGCGATCCGGTGCGAGCCCAACAAAACGTGCTTTGCGATGCCTCGGAAGTAGCATACAGTGCAGTAGCATATGCTCGCTTTATTGACGACAAAAGAAATCTACATTGTTCACTCGTTTATTCGAAAGAACGTGTCGCCCCCTTCAAAGCCGGTTCTATATCACCGTTAAATTTGGCAGCTACTTCTCTGGCTGTGCGCGTGGCTGATCTCATCCGGTCAATCAACGATAGGTACTTCCAAACAATAACTTTCTGGACCGATCCTATGCCAGTCTATTATTATATACACATTGAGCCAACAGGGTTCTGCACATTTGTGGCCAACCGAGTGACAGTTATACATGATCTGTCTGCGATCTCTCAATGTAGATAAGTAAATTCGGACGTCAACCCAGAAAACAATGCTTCTCGAAGTACGTGCAACTTTGCGTTGGTACCTAGATGGTTGGACGGTCCGGAATGTTTAGTTCGACCTGAAAGCCAATTGCTTGTTCAACCTCCAGTACAACATCCTGAAGACTTACAATTCAAAAGAATAGCAGCTCAACTTAATGTATTAAATCAATGGGGTGATTTAGACGAATTTGTTCTGCATTCTGCAAGTTGGACAAGGGTACAAAGGGTTGTGGTCTGACTCCTGCGTGTTAAGCAGTACGTCAGAGTCACCACTGGCAAGGCGTCTCTGGAGACGCTGATGTTGGGTCTTGTCCGACAATCCGAAATGCGCAAAGCTAGCATTAGCTTGATAAAGCTTGTACAAACGAAGCAAATTTCAGAAGAATTGATAGTGTGCAGTTTACACCAGCAGATTTCCAGAAAAGAAAGTCCGTGAGAAATATTGACCTGCTAAAGTTATGTCTGGTTCGGATTGAAGGTGTAATGTGCGTTGGTGGTCGTCTCAATTAATCAATTTTTTGTAAATCGTTAAAACACACGTCAATCCTCCCACAAAATCATCCCGTGACGGAATTAATCATCAATTACTTTCACGAATTGGAATGTCATTGTGCAACAGCCCAAGTTCTAGGTCGATCCGTAAAAAAATTTGATTATAAAAGGAACCGCTTCTGTCAAACGTTTCATCGGTAGATGTTTACTTTGCAGACGTGAATCTCGACAACTGAAGTGGTAGATGCTGTTCGCGCTTCCCTTAAATAAAACAGAGGGCGGTTTGTATCCTTACATGACCGTTGGAATGGACTATTTTGTTCGTTGATGGTCAAACGTGGGCGATCTTCGGAGAAACGTTATGGTTGTGTGTTCAGCTGCTTACAGACGAGAACCGTTCATCCTGACCACTTCAGTGTCTGATAAGATCCTTGAGTAAGCGCGGACGTCCCACTGACATCTTCAGTGGCAACGGAACCAATTATGCTAGAGCGATAGCGGAACTCCGAAAGAGCTTACACAATTTGGACCAAAAGAGATTTCTAGACCAACTGCTAACTCCAGGGATGCAGTAGCATTTTAACCCTCCCGCTGCCAGCTATCGGGGAGGCATCAGGGAACGCATGATCAGGTCTCAACGACGGATTCTTCTTGCTCTCTGTAAGGAGCAGTCCCTAACGGACGAACAGTTCGGCACCCTCGTCGTGCAGCCTGAACGTATATTAAGTAATAGGCCCATTAATGCATGCATTATCCGCCTGCATTACGTCAAGGAGATAGAGACCATTCTTCCAAGGAGGGACAGCGAAAACGCGAGTTCTCCCCAAATCCGGGTGTACCCGGAGTCCAGAGAATGCATTGGCCATTTCATTTAATTGGTCTTGCCTTCTTACTATCAATTGGTCTTCGTGACTGATTGTACCGGCTTCGGTATGACGGCGTTCACAGACAATTCTTTGCGATTCAGCAATCGCCGTACTTCTATGTCTTTCCCCTCTGTGCAAGTCCAAGCAAAGTTTGGATTTATCTGTTCACTTTTTTATCGATTGTGAATATTATCTCTGGGATTGTCGATTACGGAATGTTGTGCAAACTTTCACAGTAATCCTCTTCAAAGGCCTGCATATTGCAAGTACACATTTAGGCGAACTAATCAAAAAAAGCGCGGCCAGAAGATACCGCATTTTGATGTCGTCGAGAGGACCAAAGACAGATGTCTCATTGGAGACTCTACAATGTTAATGGCGATATTGCCGATCGGATGAGCAATTAAATTTCACGCCAGTTCACATTAGGTCATTCTAAACTGCGCGAGCTACTATACTTCTTTTCGCTAGCGGGGCACAAGCCAAAGACCAAGCAAAATCAAAATGAAATGGCCGATTTGGCAAACACGTGTTTTCGGTAATTCGTCATTAGGCCAAACATTTACACAGTTGAAACACTGCGAAGTTATAGAGTTTGTACGTGATTCAGGGGTTATTATCACTCATTGACCCCAAGCCACCCATCGTTCCCAAGCCACTCCATGGCGAGGGGTGTTTTGGCGTGATCACCATGTTGTGGTCATTTAGTCAAGGGGCAAGGGGTATAGGTGACATAGGCTGTGAGTGATGTTTGTGTGTCGGGTACGCTGTGCACCCACCACTGCCACCAGGAAGTTTGGGAGACGTGCGATCATCCTTTTGTTTTTTTCCCTTGTGACCGTTTATATATCGCTTTTTAACTATTCATCCTGCGTCTGTTATAAGGGGTGCTCGCATGCCTTCTCTGCTGAGTGTTTTGCCCTACTTATAGTCAGGTTTCAGTGGAATAAGTTTCATCATTATCTTCGTCTCCAATGCATCGAAATTTGGACTTCATCTTTGAATTTTCTTCCTCAAGCTCGTTGGACTCGGCTGCCGGCATCTGACGATCACTACATCCTGGACTTTCAGGTTGTGTGTTTATACAATCAAAGAGCTACGTTGGTCGGGGAGTTAGAGGGTTGTCGTGGGATCAACACCGTACGATGATTCCTCATTCCCGACATCATCCTGTGCTGCACTAACGCCGGAAAGTTATGGAAATGAAGCAAGCCGCGGGAAGAGATAAACAACCCTGAACAGGGCCAAATTTAGTGCGAACTATGGTTGGCTCTGTCGGAGGACTTCGAGATTGCAAGGCCTGCATCACGGTTGAGCTAAGACGTTTAGGGTAAAATTTCGACTGAAAATCTATGCACGACAACACGCACTGTAGGAATTTATGACTCAGAATTTCAAAAGTCCTTTTCCACAGATAGTACGGGTCGTTCGAGACCGTATTTACGTTTCCTAGGATGTGCTGGCTAGCATCAGATTTCCACCATAATAGCCAGGATTCCAGAAAATTGTTTGTATCCTTTGATTTGAGCAAGTCACGCACAGGTAATAACATGGTTTTGTCGTATTCTCTAGCACAAGCTAAAGTTAATGATGGTTCAGTGCACGGTATTTAACAGTAGCCGTCAAAAATTTAGCAAATGCGGGGTTTTCAGGCTGTGTTGACATAATAAATGTTTTTTCACAACCCCGCTTTGCATATTTACGTTACGTTCTCACGTCAGGAAGCAAGTAACGTGGCCTGGTTGCGTAACGGCCTCGTGACTTACTAGTATTGACATCGGAAAGCAGTTAATAATAACATCCATTTCTCAATAAACATATCATTTGTATCGCATGAGATATAAAGTTTTCCTGCGCTATGACATCAGGAAGAGCTTTTGACAACGTACATTTGCAGGGTCTCGAAATTCAAAGTTTGCCCTACTTTAGCAACAGTGTTTTTTACTTTATCTTTAACCCACCATGGTCTTACGGCAACTAGAATAGTTATGATGCGTATTTCATTTGCACGCTCATGTGCGAATCTTGTTGGAGATGAATAACATTCTGATAAAAGTTGCAATTATCTATTTTTTTCAACCCGCAGATAACAACTTTGTCGTTCTTCAATTGTTCCGGATGGTTCCTTATCTGATGGTTTGTATGCGTGCAGTGTACACTAGTTAAAACCATGTTGTGATCGGATTTGATCTATTCCGCGCCCATCAACTTCATTCCTAGCACTTCCCCATGTGTGTTTTTTCTTAGATCAACTTATTTAGCTTATGTCGAACATTCCCTAAATGAATGAATTCCACCTTCAGCAAAACGCACATTATTAGACTCGTTCTCAAGGCCACTAGCTGAGCAATTCATTTTACCTTATTATTCAAGCAGATTTATCCGTATATCTATTTTATGGGCAAGATTTCAGAGTGAGATAACTTATATACTTTAAATCTTGGGATATTGTTTCGCACCTCCTTTATTGCAATCATGTCTATTTCTTAAAACAACTACTTAACTCATGTGCATTCATTTTATATTTTGCCTAAAACGTGAGGAGTCCACTCCTAGCCGATTTAATTAAATAATTTAGTGTGATATACATGCATCTGTGCTAATTGACAGCATGACGAAAATAACACCAAATAGTGTCCTCTAAGTAAAATAACAAGACTAACGTGTGTCCACTAGCAGAGTGGACCAAACTGCTTTAAACAGATGTGATCACTCACAAAGTCAGGACCGTTAAATAAGAATTGCTGCCTATATTGCGTACAGTGGATGGAGAGGCTTACAGTATTCTCATAACTGGACATCAATTTTTTAAAGTGCTTCTTCGCCTTACGCAGGCAATGCAAGTTAGATTGAGACTAAGAGCTATAAAGAAATGCATAATATCATTTTCAACTTCTAAATGGGCATCACATGGTGTGTCTTTGGATAATGCACACCACTAGAAGGCCCGGCGGTTGAGGGCATGTCAGTAACGCTTATCGCACTGTTTGGAGGGCGAATATGAGTAGTAGAGATAAAGCCAATCTTCAGCACAACGAAGGCATGTGACCTGACGCTGGACGTTATGAATATCAAAGGATAATCTTCCTCCTTTGCCTCAGAACTTCTGCATTCTGAGTAATGGTTGACGGGCGATAGGAGTACAAACGGGTTATCAATGGATATGTGCGTCGTGCAAGAATGAGGGTTAAGTAGATTTGGATTGTGTACGATGACAGTATATATGTGGAATGCTCCCAATTTCACAAAGCCATTCTCTGATTAATAAAACGTACCAATTCCTGATGATTTTGGGTGCGTAGTCCAAATCGAATATTTAGAGGCATTGCAGCTTCTAATACCTTGAAATTAATTCGTCATTTTCAAATCTTACTACGAGACTTTGCGCAATATTGATAACTAATCCAATTTTGACAAAAATTATGACTAAGATTTACGATATCATGAGCGTCAGGCGGCTTAAGGTTTGGGGAGGCATTCTTACCATAAATTGGCGCACTTGATTCAATCCAAACCATATAATCTAAATATAAATTAATGCATTTTTCTACAAATGCTGCTGCAATCGCTGATCATAAACCGTGAACCCGTTTACACTAACCCTTTGACTCTACAACGCGAGGCAATAGGTAGGTGGCCGTTGTTCGGGAGCGGTAAAATACATGTTAATTCTGCGCTACTGCATTGAGTTAAGTAGGAAAGAAATTTGCATTTCCAAATGTCATCTGGTTAGCATGCTTCATCTGAAGTCTTGTACTGTAGTAATAAATGAAAGAAAGCAGACACATAGGTAGCTTTGTGACAGCTCGGCTTTGGAGGAAAGTGCGAAACACTAAAATTGCAGTCAGCATTTCTTGATAGCTTGTCACAGCCTTATAAACCACTGAAAAACCTCGGTGATCTGTGTTTACCCCTTATACACCACTAAAACTATAAACATTGTTTTATTGACCCTTTCCTAACTATGCTGGAAGAGGTGCTTGTGCATTTTGAAAACGGCCATCTCGAAGGACCAATGTGCGCTGGAGCCACTGGAATAAATATACAGTGGACGGGTTTGAGCTAGAACTAGTTATAAACAATGTATGGGTGACAGCTTCCCACACCTAGAGTTATCTGTATTATCAAATGTTCACTGGGCAGATCCTCTTAAAAGAGAACCCTGCCAATAAGCTTTTTTATTTCCTACTGAAGGCATATTATGCGTATTCTCAATATTATCACCCGAGTAGATCCTTCTTCCCCTTTTGTTAAGCATCGCACCATACGAAGGCCACATTAAACGGTACGTTCATAATATGGCCACGAGTTGAGACTGAGAAAATGGATGTTCTGCGTATGAATAGCATGTGGGAGTTGTGCGTTGCTAATGAAGACGAAGATGCGATCGCTGGAACAATAAATTTATTGGCCTGACTTTTCGGATTCTCACTCGAATACATCATCCGAGACATTCACAATATTTCTAATGTTGACAAATACCACTCGTTGACACCCATATATACTTCCATTTCATTAGGGGTCATCAGCTACCGGAACCGTGCAAAAACTCACTGAAACTGAGAGAATTCCAGAAAAATATTGGTTGCCAGTTCCATACCGCACGTTTGGATTTTAGTCACATATTTGATGGTAACTGAATAATCTTCATTTGACTGTGTGTACGTTTTATGAAGCGCCCGATCCGTGTAAATAGATGGTTTGCGGTTGTCCGTGCGTGCTTTTGTGCATGTTGTTTCTTATTCGACAAAACCTTGAAGGCTGACGGCACTGGCCAGATGAAGGGCCAGGCTGCTATGCCGGTATCAACTAATCATGGCCCTCGCGGCCTGCTATGTGCCGGAAGTTCCCTGACACCTGGCAGTAATTCAAAATTTTTTGTCATTTTATCGCCGCTGCTGTATCCGCCAGTCCCCCTTTGTCCTGCACTCATCTGGCATTGTGCAGTAGACCTCTTACATAGCTGTTTTGTTTCTCTAATCTGAAAATAGCAATTGGCGTTCAATAGCATAATAAGTGCTGTTTTTTCCCATAAATAGGTTAACTTTGGTCCAGCAGCCCGGAATTCAAAAATATCCGCGCATCCAGAATTAGCCGTATGTGATCAGAAAACTATCACTGTGCACAATCAGATACACGCCGATCACAACCACAAAGATTTAAGTATTGTATTTCCCATGAAATTAATTGGTCCGAATTTCCATTATTTCATTAACCCGTTAACGAATGATGTGTTAGTTCACTTCATACCTTCTCATAGGCTGGTTTCCCTATCGGAAGGTTATCTGAGGAGTTATTTTGATACAATAAACACTTGTTTATTTATCGTGCACTATATCTTACGTCTTTTGACACATTTTACTAAAACCCCATTCGTGCAAACCATCCTAACATCATTCTTTTATGACAGGTATACGGGTAAAGAGTTTTTTCAGTGCTGCGACACTGAATTCGCACCTCGTGAGCTTTTTTGACTGCACGTTTACGAAGAGAACTGTGCACTGCAACAACTGCGGCTACAGGAAGACAACGTTTATTTACTAAAAGTCCAGCATTCTCACTCGAACCCATTATCGGAGACGATCGCGGACAGGTTGGAGTACGAATGCTTGACGTCAGCTTAATAAGCATTCTGGTCCCCTGACTGCTGCGAACGCATTCCATAGTCAATAGCAGACACGGGCATAGCCATACGTACAAAATAAAATTCCTAAAGATAACATAAAGTGGTCTATCAGCGTGGAACGGTTAATCATGTAGGGCGAACGCGGCACACGATGTTCGAGCAACGAATGTCCAAACTCTGTCAACTTGTGCATTCCCTTGCGATTTGATGTCATGTAGAATAAATAAACACAGCATAGCGGTTCAATGTATTCGCTTACTGTTCATATTGTTTTTCAATTATAATTTATTACCGTCTGACGTCAGTCGGTTTGTTTCGACTGACGCAACTTATCGTTATTACCTGCGTTCGACAAAATACTTCCTTAATCATTTTCGTACTACATCGGTCG
Organism: Spirometra erinaceieuropaei; assembly: GCA_902702965.1. Taxonomy (NCBI): domain Eukaryota; kingdom Metazoa; phylum Platyhelminthes; class Cestoda; order Diphyllobothriidea; family Diphyllobothriidae; genus Spirometra; species Spirometra erinaceieuropaei. The sequence goes on from CACRXP010000027.1 coordinate 140,105, forward strand.
GTTACTTCATTAACCCGTTAACGAATGATGCGTTAGGTCTCTTCATACCTTCTCATAGGCTGGTTTCCCAATCGGAAGGTTATCTAAGGAGTTAATTTGATAAAATAAACACTTTTTCATTTATCGTGCATTATATCTTTCGCCATTTGACACATTTTTCTAAAACCCCATTCGTGCAACCCATCCTAACACCATTCTTTTAAGACAGGCATACGGGTGAAGAGGTTTTTCGAGTGCTGCGACACTAATTTCGCGCCTCTTTAGCTTTTTGGCTGCACGTTTCCAAATTGTGCGGGTCAAGCGTCAACAGGCCTCAGCGGATAGAGCGTGGAGTGGCATCCCACAGAGCTCAGTCCCAGGCCCCGCCTTATTCCTCCTTTTCATATAAGAGTGCGTCATGCAACTAGGCTGCGATGAAATCCTCTTTGCTGACGATATAATGTTTTAGATCACATTGCCAGCAGCATCCTCGATTTCCTGAATGGTCCGCAGGCCCATATCATATTTGATTCCTGGCACAATCGATACTAGGGCGTGTTATTTGTCAATCCGGCCGCCCCAGACGTTTCGATTGCTACTCATGAAACAAGTACCAGCTAAATACGAGTGTTACACCAACTCCATCCCCCTGAGAATCCTTAAGTAGTCACATTCAATGACACGGTGCAGCTTCTATAGGCATCAAATGAGAGGCATGAATCACAAATTATACGCACACACAGCCAAAAACCATCTCCTTACTTGTATGCGATTCAAATGGCCATACTGGTAGCTAGACAGCGGCTTTAGATAAAACCTAGACATATTGTTTTGTAAGCAAATAGAACACTTGCGGTATGGAACTGGCAAATAATATTTTTAGGAGGTCTCCCAGTTCCATAGACTTTCTGCGCGGTTCCCTTAGTCGATGCATCCTAAATAAAATAGAGATATTTATGACTGCCAACGACTGGTGTGTGTCAAAATCAGGAATATAATACTCCCACGTGCCTCAGAGACGTTCTTGATGTACGGGATCGCTCGCCAGAATTTAGCAGGCCAGTGCGATTTTGTCGCTAGTCTCGTTTGCGCTGGCACCGGTTGACGAAGTTGCACGGGTAACCATTTTCTCGAAAAAGCCGTCGAAGATGTTGGGATTTGGCAGCCTTGTCTTCCGGTTCACTGCAGTGCGTCTCAACGCACCGATATAGATTTCTTACGCATTTGTGTTTGTGGCTGATTGGGCGGTTACTGTTGAAGTTCAGTATTTGCGTCGTTTCTGAACACTTAAGTGTTTAGGCCACCACAAACTTTACGACAGACTAGAACATCAAGGAATGCCAGCTGGTTATTTTCTTCCTCCTCCATCGTAACTTGCATGTCCGGCAAGACGCTGTTGAGACGTTCTGTAAACTGTAGCACCTGATCCCGTTCGATGACTACGAAGATATCCTCCGTATGCCAATCCCAGAGTATCGGTCCGTGGTTTTGGAAGACCAGCGACTATTATCGCTCTAGGACCGCCTCGGCGATGAATCCCGAAATCGGGGAGGCGATTGGTGTTCCCTTCACTTGCTCATATGTTGTTCCGTCAAACGTGATGTACGTCCTAAGACAGAACCTAAAGAGCTGAAAGACTTGGGTATGTCCGAGACTATTATCCCTTTACCTGTATTTGTTTCGTAGGAGTAGCTAGACAGGCTCAATTGCCAGATCCTGGGGGATAGAAGTAAAGAGGGACGTGACATTAAAAGATACCACGACCTCATTTGGCAATAGAGACTTACATCTTTAAGCTTCTATAAGAAATGTCTTGACGAGCAACCTGTGATGCCCACATCAGCGGTCAGGCATTTGAGGCATCGAAACAGCCATTTTGCCAGCCCGTACGTTTGAGGGCATTTGAGTGCCGTTTGGGGAGATTATAGAATCGGGCCGAGGCCGTTTCTTGGGCTCTCAGAATGCGTCGGGCAGTCGATGTTATTGCAGCCGAGTTCTCCAGTGCCAACAGTGTCGCATTAATTTCGCGTTTTAGCAATTGTACGGGGATGGTTTCACATGGGACATAAAACTGGCGATCCTCTATTAGGCTTTTGGCCTTCTGAAGTTAGGTTGTTCTGTCCAGTACCACGGTGGAACGCCCTGTGTCCTAAGGGCACGATGACGTTGTCCTTGTCGGCCTCGAGTTCTCTTAGTGCTTCACGATCGAGCTTTGGGTGTATTTCGCGCGGCTTGTGGATTATAAGTAGGGACGAAACTTGGTGTCGGATAAGGTTCTTCGTCTCCTTCGCCGCTTACGAGGGAAATCGACGGCACGTGAGACGCGTCTTGCTTCGCAAATACCGCCAGACAGTTGACGGAGAGAAGGTCAGATGCTGCGAGTTCATGGGCGAGAACGGCACAAAGCTGCTTCAGCAGAAGGTGACTGAACTAGCCGGCGAGCGCAGAGCGATACGCGATGCATGCATCTCACGCGCCCTCGCTTTCCCATATTTCTGTGATATTTATGGGTGTAAACGGCTGGTGTGTGTCAACATTAGAAATATTATACTCCCACGTGATGCCCTCTCATAGTAGAACCATTCTCTCGGTCTCAATCCCTGCCAGTATTATGGAAATTCGGTTTACTCTGGCCATTGTTAAGGGCCATGTTTGACAAGAGGGTAAGAATGATTTACCCAGACGATAACATTGAAAACAAGTTTAATATTTTAAATCATCTCTTTAGCCAGAACGGGTGTCCGGATATATCCATTTCTAAGAACATGACCGAAAGACCATCAAATTCGTCTATGCTTTCAGCAGTAAATGAAAATCTATCGGCAGGGTTCTACGTTAAAGGGATCTGCCAATTAAACATTTTAAAATACAGCCAACACTATATGTAAAAATCAACGTCCGAGCAGCTGTAACGCATACATTGCTTTTTACTAGTTCTCGCTCAAACCCGTCCATTGCATACTTATTCTTTTGTCTGTTCCATGGCCCAAAGGCATATTGGTCCTTCGAGATGGCATTTTTGCAAATGAATAAGCGCATCCTCCAACATAGTTAGGAAAGTGTCAATGAAATAATGTTCATGGCTTTATAAATATGTATGTGGTAAACACATATCACCGAGGTTTTTCAGGGATTCATAAGGCTGCGACGAGCTATCAAGAGGTGACGAAGCAGCTCCTGTTGGCTGCGAGAGGGCTCGTTGAAATGAAGCTCCCCTGTGCATTTCTCCAAATGCATGAGCACATCTTCAAGCAAAGTCAGGGACGTTTTCGTTAAATAATGTTTTTAGCTGTATAAATGTATAGGTGGGAAACAGAGATCGCCGGAACGTTTCAGTCATTAATAAGGCTGCGACAGCTTTTGTTGTCTGCGTCAGGGCTCGCCGCAATGAAGATACGTAAGGCGATCCTCTGCGCGCAGATGAGTGTCATACAAGTTCCGCCTTTGCAATGGATAAAGCCACCATATTAGCCGCACAAACCACCATTCCTTCCTTTCAGACGTTTGACAGAGAATCACGTCATCTCCATTTATTATACTTGAAAAGGTGGGTATAATTTGGTTTTGAATAAATATTCTAATTGCCGAATAATTTGGAGGCGGATCAGTCACTGCAAAACGCCAAGTGATATAAGCCTACAAGGTACGGACGTTCCGCGTTAAGAGAATCGCATAGTCCGTCAGCAACGTGAAGTTACGACCGAATTTCTCGAAGGCAAACACGAGGGCTAGAACGCGTTTACTCTATTTGTTCATAGTTGTTCTCTGCAGGAGTAATTTTGCGAGATTCATGCATAATTGCCTATTCAGACCCATAAGTAAAAGTATGTGATATGACGACACAAACTCCGCGTTTGGAAGCATTTCAGCAACAACGATCGGCAGCGTTGGGTCGCAGTGCGTCTGCAGCATATCTGAACTCAGAAAATATTTAAGCTCGGCAAAAGGCCTTTTTGCAGTTCGAGGATAAGTACTAGAGAGCATCATTTTGCAACATACGATTGAGCAGTGCCCGAACGTTTTCAAGATCTCGATGGCGACCAGTGACGTCAAAACTGATTCGAGGTATTTGATGCAGTCGAGGAAGAATTATTACTTGTTGGATCTCAAGCGAAAGCCATATTTATGCTATCATTCGAGTACAGCTCAGACCCTGTCTAGGAGCTCAGCAGCGGTGCGACCGATGATGATGTCGTCCAGGTACCCAACTGTGCCCATGGATGCCGGAGAGCATAGCGTTAAGCGTTTACAGAAATAGGCATAAATGTGCATTGAGACAGACCGCGGTGGGTGTTGATGGACAATTATTGGGGCGACTCTGTGGCAAACTGGAACTGCAAGTACGCATCAGCGAGATCTAACGTGGCAAAGTGAGAGCCACCATTTAGCTGGGTGAAAAGCCGGCCAAAACCGGCAGTGGATATCAATTTCGTGTCATGGCGGCATTAAGAACGGTGAAAAAGTCGGCACAAATTAGGGTCGAACATTTGTGCCTCCTAACCACGGCGACTGAAGTAATCCAGTCGGAGTAGGATACAGAATCTTGAATATGCGACTGGTCTATTTAGACGGAAGACTGGTAGATTTCCAGCGGACAGATGTAGCATGGCTTAAGTGTGTGTGCAACGACGCAGGGCCTCTTGAACAATGGAGCAAATTGCTGAAGGATGTCCTTGGCTTGAACTGTAATTACAGCGGGAATCTGCACCTGACTGCAAACAACGCAGAGCGGAATGGCGGACGAACCACGTTGGTCAATGCAGTCTAGACCGAGTAGATTAAGTGACGTGGTGGTGTAGCAGATCGCATTGTTGCTGGTACTGCAAAACGAGGCATAGCATTGCAGTTGCATCATTAGCTAAACGAGACCATCACACGCCCTTGTGGAGGACTGGGAAGTCTGCAGCATCGTGGGACTGCCAAGGGACTGCTAGAGTCTCTCAGACATGCTGGCGATGTCTGAGGTAGCGTCTAACTGTAGGCGAGTTACATGGCCATTGAGTAGAATGTCAACAAACGTTCTAGGATCAGCCGCATTGAGCTGGAATGTGACCAAAATACTGAGAGAATAACAAACGGACTGGGATTCGGAATTGCGTTTTGGCCGGAAACGGCACTTTTTATTAGAAGTGGCAGGGTCGTAAATGCCACCAGAAGCTGGTGTTTATTTTGAAAACGCATCATGTAACCCACCCGATTATAGCAATGCAACGATGCTGCCGCTAAGTGCAATCTCGGTGGAAATACTACACTCCACAGTGCCGACAAGGCGATGACAGTGGTCTTGCATCGGACCGGGCTGTGTCAGGGTTGCGAATGACGGCGGAGTCTTGTACGAGGTTAAGCAGCTTTACAATCCATTGCCAGCTCTTGGAGTGCGATAGGGTTGCTCTGGCGTACTTTGAACCGGAGATGTGTCCGGATATCAGCATCCTTGAGGGGACAGTGACCGCAGATAAGTTAAGATAATTCAACTGGTTCATACGCACGATTGACAGTGCCCACATACGTGATGAAATCGTCAGAATCTCGTTTGCACAATCGTAGGCACTGAAATTGTGTTTTGAAAAGGAAAAACGGATTGCTTTGCTTAATTTCCGAGGAAATTAATGCACGAACTTGGAGTAAATCTTTCGAAACAGGCCTTTTCAGGCACGGTCCGAAATTTGATATGAATATTTGAGCTGAAATCCATCAGCTACTGCGGAATAACCGCTTAATATTCACAAACCGCCAACAGGCAGCCAGAAATATAGCATTGTGCAAAAAATTACCGTACTCACAACACAGGTATTAGCTAAAATCCCAGACACGCGTGTTTCGCCGATCTTGTGCCGCTGCCTGACGCAGCTGCGAGGGGTTCGGCTCGTCAGTGGGTCCCCCAGCTTTCCCCGTGTGTTTTCTGGTATATGGACTCCAGTTTCAAATTGCCTTGCTTAAATTCCGAGGAAATTAATGCGCGAACTTGGAGTAACTCTTTCGAAACAGGCCTTTTCAGGCACGGTCGTTGATTTCTAAATCTAGTGTTGACTGTATTCTAAAATGTTTAATTGGCAGATCCCTTTAACTTAGAACCCTGCCGATAAGCTTTTCATTTCCTGCTGAAAGCATAGATGACCTTGATGGTCTTTCGGTCATTTTCTTAGAAATAGATATATCAGGACACCCGTTCTGGTTAAAGATATGATTTAAAATGTTAAACTTGTTTTCAATGTTATCGTCTGGGTAAATCATTCTTACCCTCTTGTCAAACATGGCCCTTAACAATGGCCAGAGTAAACGCTATTTCCATAATACTGGCAGAGATTGAGACCGAGAGAATGGTTCTACTATGAGAGGGTATCACGTGGGAGTATAATATTTCTAATGTTGACACACACCAGTCGTTTACACCCATAAATATCACAGAAATATGGGAAAGCGAGGGCGCGTGAGATGCATGCATCGCGTATCGCTCTGCGCTCGCCGGCTAGTTCAGTCACCTTCTGCTGAAGCAGCTTTGTGCCGTTCTCGCCCATGAACTCGCAGCATCTGACCTTCTCTCCGTCAACTGTCTGGCGGTATTTGCGAAGCAAGACGCGTCTCACGTGCCGTCGATTTCCCTCGTAAGCGGCGGAGGAGACGAAGAACCTTATCTGACACCAAACTTCGTCCCTACTTATAATCCAAAAGCCGCGCGAAATACACCCAAAGCTCGATCGTGATGCACTAAGAGAACTCAAGGCCGACAAGGACATCGTCATCGTGCCCTTAGGACACAGGGCGTTCCACCGTGGTACTGGACAGAACAACCTAACTTCAGAAGGCCAAAAGCCTAATAGAGGATCGCCAGTTTTATGTCCCATGTGAAACCATCCCCGTACAATTGCTAAAACGCGAAATTAATGCGACACTGTTGGCACTGTAGAACTCGGGTGCAATAAAGCCGACTGACCGACGCATTCTGAGAGCCCAAGAAACGGCTCTCCAGCCCATTGTATCGCTCAAATGCACTCAAACGTACGGGCTGGCAAAATGGCTGTTTCGGTGCCTCAAATGCCTGACCGCTGATGTGGGCATCACAGGTTGTTCGTCAAGACAATTCCTATAGAAGCTTAAAGATGTAAGTCTCTATTGCTAAATGAGGTCATGGTATCTTTTAATGTCACGTCCCTCTTTACTTCTATCCCCCAGGATCTGGCAATCGAGCCTGTCCAGCTACTCCTACGAGACAAATACAATGAAAGGGAGAATAGTCTCGGACATACCCAAGTCTTTCAGCTCTTTAGGTTCTGTCTTAGGACGTACATCACGTTTGACGGAACAACATATGAGCAAGTGAAGGGAACACCAATGGCCTCCTCGATTTCGGGTTTCATCTCCGAGGCGGTCCTAGAGCGATAATAGTCGCTGGTCTTCCAAAACCACGGACCGATACTCTGGGATTGGCATACGGAGGATATCTTCGTAGTCATCGAACGGGATCAGGTGCTACAGTTTACAGAACGTCTCAACAGCGTCTTGCCGGACATGCAAGTTACGATGGAGGAGGAAGAAAATAACCAGCTGGCATTCCTTGATGTTCTAGTCTGTCGTAAAGTTTGTGGTGGCCTAAACACTTAAGTGTTCAGAAACGACGCAAATACTGAACTTCAACAGTAACCGCCCAATCAGCCACAAACACAAATGCGTAAGAAATCTATATCGGTGCGTTGAGACGCACTGCAGTGAACCGGAAGACAAGGCTGCCAAATCCCAACATCTTCGACGGCTTTTTCGAGAAAATGGTTACCCGTGCAACTTCGTCAACCGGTGCCAGCGCAAACGAGACTAGCGACAAAATCGCACTGGCCTGCTAAATTCTGGCGAGCGATCCCGTACATCAAGAACGTCTCTGAGGCACGTGGGAGTATTATATTCCTGATTTTGACACACACCAGTCGTTGGCAGTCATAAATATCTCTATTTTATTTAGGATGCATCGACTAAGGGAACCGCGCAGAAAGTCTATGGAACTGGGAGACCTCCTAAAAATATTATTTGCCAGTTCCATACCGCAAGTGTTCTATTTGCTTACAAAACAATATGTCTAGGTTTTATCTAAAGCCGCTGTCTAGCTACCAGTATGGCCATTTGAATCGCATACAAGTAAGGAGATGGTTTTTGGCTGTGTGTGCGTATAATTTGTGATTCATGCCTCTCATTTGATGCCTATAGAAGCTGCACCGTGTCATTGAATGTGACTACTTAAGGATTCTCAGGGGGATGGAGTTGGTGTAACACTCGTATTTAGCTGGTACTTGTTTCATGAGTAGCAATCGAAACGTCTGGGGCGGCCGGATTGACAAATAACACGCCCTAGTATCGATTGTGCCAGGAATCAAATATGATATGGGCCTGCGGACCATTCAGGAAATCGAGGATGCTGCTGGCAATGTGATCTAAAACATTATATCGTCAGCAAAGAGGATTTCATCGCAGCCTAGTTGCATGACGCACTCTTATATGAAAAGGAGGAATAAGGCGGGGCCTGGGACTGAGCTCTGTGGGATGCCACTCCACGCTCTATCCGCTGAGGCCTGTTGACGCTTGACCCGCACAATTTGGAAACGTGCAGCCAAAAAGCTAAAGAGGCGCGAAATTAGTGTCGCAGCACTCGAAAAACCTCTTCACCCGTATGCCTGTCTTAAAAGAATGGTGTTAGGATGGGTTGCACGAATGGGGTTTTAGAAAAATGTGTCAAATGGCGAAAGATATAATGCACGATAAATGAAAAAGTGTTTATTTTATCAAATTAACTCCTTAGATAACCTTCCGATTGGGAAACCAGCCTATGAGAAGGTATGAAGAGACCTAACGCATCATTCGTTAACGGGTTAATGAAGTAACCGACCGATGTAGTACGAAAATGATTAAGGAAGTATTTTGTCGAACGCAGGTAATAACGATAAGTTGCGTCAGTCGAAACAAACCGACTGACGTCAGACGGTAATAAATTATAATTGAAAAACAATATGAACAGTAAGCGAATACATTGAACCGCTATGCTGTGTTTATTTATTCTACATGACATCAAATCGCAAGGGAATGCACAAGTTGACAGAGTTTGGACATTCGTTGCTCGAACATCGTGTGCCGCGTTCGCCCTACATGATTAACCGTTCCACGCTGATAGACCACTTTATGTTATCTTTAGGAATTTTATTTTGTACGTATGGCTATGCCCGTGTCTGCTATTGACTATGGAATGCGTTCGCAGCAGTCAGGGGACCAGAATGTTTATTAAGCTGACGTCAAGCATTCGTACTCCAACCTGTCCGCGATCGTCTCTGATAATGGGTTCGAGTGAGAATGCTGGACTTTTAGTAAATAAACGTTGTCTTCCTGTAGCCGCAGTTGTTGCAGTGCACAGTAAATGTTCTAGCGAAAAAGATTTTTACGGATATTCCTAAATGGACTTTCGATCTCAAAAGACTACATACAGTAGACGGCCTAACGCATAAATGTTAACTGAATCTCCGAATTGCATTTTCGTTTCGAAAGAACCATGAATGTCTCGCACTGATATTCGATACCCTAAAAATCATAATAATTCATGAAATGCGTGCATACTTTTTTATTATTTTACTCATTTAGTAAAAAATTTCATTTTCTTTAAATTGTATAATCAAAGAAATGATATAACCAGGTTTTAAAAGAGTATCTAACCGCGGTATTTTTTATTTTCATGAAGTGACTGTTCATAAAACATCCGGACACAGCGTTTACTGATGTCGCTTGTAAAGTTTACAATATGACTGAAATTAACTGTTGAATTGCATGAACCCCATAGGAACTTCTCTTCAAAGCATGCAGGAATGTACAGTTTTCCGCAAGCGGAAAATATATTGTTTTTGCATTCTAAACCCTGACTGCCAGCCTAAATGCTGGTCAGGTACAAAATGTTTCGAAAATTAGAAAAGTCCATAAAAACCGAATTAAACCCCTTTCTACGAGTGTCACATTGGAAGACGACATGATTTCTTATCCAATGAGTAAAAGGATGATAAGTTAATTGAATATAATGGAATATTAAGGCCATCAAATATCAATGAGAAAAAGTCATGACACTTGCGTAGTCATTGTTTACAGAATGGAAGTTTAGCACGCGTTTGAAAAGAAAACCATCATCCAGATGTAAGTGAATTTCTACAGATCTTTTCTGCAAGACTAATAATTTTGCAACCCTGTTTAATTAAGCTTTTCAAAACAAACACGCATCCAGTGACATCACTCGCGCTGGCCTTATGATGTAGAATAAGGTCTTATTAATTTCCGGGTAAATTTTTCTGTTCTTGTCATGCCGGCGCCTAAATATCGCATTCTGCGAGAATTCGATAGCTCTGTTATATGTGTCATAAGTTTAGTATTATAAAGGCTATGTGTATAAGTTTATGATTGCGTCTTTCACGACTCGCGTCTAATCTCTGTCAGCCCCAATTTCACAGCTGGCTTACTTGCAAACATTATTTTTTAACAGAAGCCGGGTTTTTCTGTTTGAAAGCACAACAAAACAAACACTCCAGTCTCAGTAATTTAGCCACCCTCGCCGGTAAAGTAGTTTTACTAATGATTCACAATTTTGCAAATTTTACATCTAAGTGTCGAACGCACACTTTTCAATGGAAATTCGGATCAATGCCTTTCGTGGTAAATAAAATACTTCCCTTTTTGTTGTTTTGGTCGACGTGTATCTGATTGTGCACTGTAATATTTTTCTGATCACATACGGCCAATTCTGGATGCCCATCAATTTTTAAATTCCGGGCTGCTGGACCACATTTAACCTATTTATGGGAAAAATAACACTTATGTCGCTATTATCAATAAAACGCCGATTGCCTTTTTTGAGATAAGAGAAACAAAACAGCTACGTAAGAGGTCTACTGCACAATGACAGGCAAGCAAAACTATTTCAACACGAGTCTTCTAAGCGCACTTGAGTGCACATAGTTGCGTTTGCATGTCATTTGCTGCATTTTCATTACGGAAGCTTCATTGTAACTATGGAAAAACGTTGTTGATTTAATGGAAAATAAAAACATCGGACATAATTATGCTGTAGTAAGTCATAGGGTCCCACACAGCGATACTATCGAAAAGCGGCATAGTTTCCTGCGCTTTCATATAAAAACGCCTTTATGTATGAATGTGGCTAAGAAATGCACTGCACCGTGATATATTACACAGTCAACGCCTTAAAATTATTATATTGATACATTTTATTCTAAATTGCGGTAGGCATAGACTGCATTGCCTGTTGAAGCAAATACGCGGGTCCCAGGAAGCAGCCGAAAAGGCAAACTGAGCTCTTTTCTACCGATCGTGTCCCCTGCTTCATAAGAGGCTGCAAGTAAGGGCTGAATGTGACCTTACAGTGTCTATGAGTATACTTTAAACCCCATCGCACTTTCCAAAGCGAGAGCGTAAATACATATTGGGTCTGTGCCATCTACCAGCTGAAATTTGACATCATCCAAATGTCTTCTAAATAACGTTATCTGTTTAAGATGATCTGTGTTCTGTCAATCCACTTCCATGCGTCATTGGAATTTGCAAACCTTCCCTTCGTTAGCTTCCGGAGAACACGATATGCAAGCCAAATATACCAATAAATATATAAAAGGACAAGCAGTTGTGGCAAAGTGTGGCTCTGTTCTCATGGAGTTTGCAAAAATACGACTTTCATGACACGGTGTGTCCAGGCAAGGCGCCTGCGCATGGATAAGCTGATAGCTACGTTAAAGTGAACTTGCATTCACCGCACTCTCTTTCTATCTTCCTCACCCACCTGGGTCATCTGACAATATAAAGTCAACAAGAACTGCATCGGGATCGGTCAAAAGTTGTAAACGCGGCGTCAGTACGTGCATCGGTGTGCCAGGCTAGCCTCTTACATTTGATGTGCTAGGTCGTAAAGTGGTGGCCGACATTGTGATAGACGTATTCGACTCAAAAACTTCTCACTCAATGTTAAAATATGTACCGCCACACAACATACATTTTCTAACGATTCGATTACATAAGGACGCCGGCTTTTGAATGGATTCAATTTCGAACGACTGCGATATCTGTATTTTAAAAAAATAGCTGCCATAATAGAGGGACTAACTGTCATCGGTTTTCATTGTCTTGTAGCTTATGTAGTGCGTTTAGAAAATAAATACAAAAATATTTAATTGTTTACTCAGTTAGTGGGAAATTACAATTGATTAATATAATACGTTGAAAAAGGCTACGTTTCGACTTGAATAAATTACCTGACTATAAGATTTTAGGATCGGGCAATGTTCGTCGGTTTGTTTGTTAGGTTTGCTCATAAAATGTTAAGTATGGTTCAAATCCGCTTCTAAACTTCATAAATTCAAAACAATATTTTTCTTAAACTGTTTTGAAATTAAGGATTTTCCTCAAACGAAATCACACAGCATTCACTTTCAAAACCCCGAATATAAATATAACGACAAGTCCTGTCCGACATTATTCTAAAACCTAGCCGGGCGCCTTCTTCTAGGACCACTTTTACGGCAGGTGTAGATTTGTGCCAAGAACGTCAAATAGTGAATATTTTATGCATATTCTCTTTAAAATTTATTATAATTTCTAGGCATTTATAATTAATGAGAAAACAACATACGACCTCACTGGTCATTTTACAGAGGGCAATGTTTCTTGCAGCCAAAAAAGACGTTTATTTAGAAGCAGACATTCTAACAAAACTGAAATATCTTTAGACACAGTTGCATCGCGACCAATAATACAACACTACTTATATTTTCTTCTTGAGCCAAAGACGCATTTAACGATTTCCTTAAATATTTCTTGAGTTATCGCATTTACTATACCTATGACATTTTTTGTCTGCACATATAAATATCTTGTTTTCTGCCTTAATTTGGTCCTCATCTCTAACCCATCTATGGTCAGCATGACCTGATATGTATGCTTACAAATTATTGTTTACATTTTAGGTGACATTGTTATGTAAAAATACCAATATTTTGTGTAGTATCTACATGATATTATTATGCCTTGCCTTAATGAGGTGGCAATGGACAGCGCAGCGTTTGACCCCGAAAAAGATGCTCACTCAGAATTAAAAAATAATGCAGGCATCCTTATTGCGTTCAATACTAGTCAGAATGTCACCTTGTGGGCTAGATAGAATTGCATACTTCAGAGCCTTATGCGTAAAATAAATAAGCAGTTTTTACAGACAGTCAGAAATTAGTTCGCTTAATAACCGGCATCCTCTAATAACTGTAATATTTTGTGCTTATGCTGCTGCGTAGTAGTTAGTAGTACGACACAACTTAGATAATATTTTCGAATTGAAATCTCGCTTCAGAATGTTGGGCAACATTGCATAAGTTACCACATATCTTCTTTTTGCCGATCAATACTGTCATGGATTCTAATCGAGGCGAAAATAGTTTGGTATAGCTTATAAAATATGATATTTATACGGACGTAAATAGTAGATCGGCAATATGAGATTCGCATACATCTGAAACCGAACTGTATCTTTTTGCGCAGAGGCTCCTGTAGTTAACTTTGTTAGGATATGCGTTAGGAGCACAAGGTGCTTTGCAAATTTCGCAAATGTATACTGTAAATATTTTACTTAATTCTCCATAATCTTGTCGTATGTTATTGACGGTTCTTGCTAGATGACTGGCATCGTGATTTGACCTAACCCCCATAGAGTCATGATGATACCACAAGAACTCGTCAGTCGCATAGTTCGATTCATATCGCATTTGTTGCGCCGGACCCTGTTGTTTTGGTAGGAGCTGCTGACAGCAGTCGGATTTGGGTCAAAAACGCTACTCGCAGAGGCCATTAGGATATGTTTTTTTAGCGTTTACAGTAGCATTTAATACACTGACACTCTCAATGTGGTGTATACTCGATGGGGACGACAGCCCCTTTAAATGCTAAACAGTAGACGGCCAAAAAGTATTGCGCTTTGATGAGTACATATTCTGCCGTTTATTTTAAAGTGAGTTGTGGGAAAAGACCTTAGTTTAACCAGAAACCTCCGATTTCAAACGTATCAAATTTAAATCTTTTCTTGAAGAAATATCGAAGTAACTTATTTCTGTAGAGTTTATCCAAAATCTTCAAACAGTACCGATTTAGTATGCTATCCTTAATGCCATTAGGAAGAAGCAAGCTCTACCAGCCGAAAATTTATTTATTCGAAAATCAGGCGTCATCGTTTTGGTTAGGATCACCGACAAGTTTGTTGAATACAAAGGTAATTTACAGACATGCCTGTAATCTACGCGAAGAGGCCAATTCTTAACGGTATCTAAATAAATGTGATTTTACACTAGAAAATCTGATGAATGTACAAGGGAGTCATCTAAACCAAAAACGTAGAAATTACTCATTTTATTAAATTATAAAATTTATCGAAACAAAATCGAAATTAAATATCAAACCGCATACATCTGACATAATTCAGATAACTGAGGATACCGCTTTTGAAATAATATTTTGCAAACTGCATAGATAACGCGTCAGTTAAAAAAAACCATTACGTAGCGTGAATTTTTTTGTTCGTTTTAGGTGCTCTTATAAATTGAATTATGTTTCCTAAGAATCATCTTAAATACATTCATTAAAATATCTTTTGATAGAAAAAATACGTTTTTATTCCACTTTTCTGCTCCAAAGTAGGGCATTATTATGTTTTACATACCTTTTTCGATTTCCAAATTGCTCTAGACCCGACCTGCAACTACGCTTTTATTCAGGGCTTTCTAACAATTAACGGTAATTTTTTGCGTTCGGAAACCATGCATTTCTTTACGGAACTAAGAGGGCGCCGTACAGTGTTCATAAACCTTAGCAGTGGATTTAAGTCACATTGCAACATTTTAATGCTGCCTCAGCAAATGCAAAGACACTTTGTTTTATGAACGGAAATTTTATGAAATTACAAATTTCATAATTGGAACGAAGTTGAAAATACAAATTATGCCGCTTTAAAAGTATGAAATACAAAGAAGACAAACAATTTCACCAAGTGAGTAGATTAATGAATATTTATGCATAGTCGATAATAGAATTTCTAGGATTATCAAAAACCAAGGACAAAAATTTGTGTTGGTAAACTACTCAGTTTAACAAAGCGTGGTTTTTCATGCGACCGCAAAAATTTTCTTTTAATATTTGTTATAGAATTATCCTGCATAATATTTTATTTTTAAGTACTTTTTTGAGTAAAAAACGTATTTCGGAAGTTTGGTTAACAGTTCATGCGTTGGCACACTTATTGTTGTTTTGACTGGAAGACAAGTTATATTTGAAACGACCAGTGTCCTTCACTAGCGGGCTTAGTCTATCTTCCCGGCCACATAACCTGAAAGCAAATGTATGTCAAATGTTGGTAACAAACGAACATTTATCGGATACGATTTTGACAACAATCGATTCATACAACTAAATGACCGAACTTCCGTGAGCTGATTGAAAATCTATCAACAACCTTTGACGTTTCAATCCTTGTTTTTTTCAAAATTGCACTAAAAGTTAAGCCGTCCGCATTTTTTATGCGAGATTAAGGATCAATAAGCAATGTGTGTATATTTGTGTTAGGTGCTGTATTAGACGCATTAATATACAGTGGCATTATCGCTTGCTATAAGAAAATCAAATTGATGTCCACTTAGGCTACGACTATTTTAATATTGCAGAATGATTGATCAATGTCTGTTTAAACTATTTTGGAGACCCTTATGCCCTATAGAAAACAGAAGCAATCCAAACGTTGATATTTTAAGTCACTGCTTATTCACTGTTGCTCTATGGGCTTAAAAACGTGTCTTCTTTTGTACGGGACAAATGTGCTTGCTGGACATATGCGAGCGGGAGGAACGGATGTATGAATAGGGTAACGGATTATTCTCAAACAATAAGTTGGTGTAAATGGAAAGTGAAGAAATTGATTTGTTAATCCATAGACTCAATGGCCCTTCGAGCTCCGTTAAAACTGTGTAGTTTACAGCTTCATCAATTCCGTAGAAAGAAATGTTTGCAAGGCGCATCCAGAAGGCGTTGCGAGTAGAACCACACCGAACGCGATACTCAAATATTGCAGCCGCATGAATGCGCTTTAAATAAATAGGCATGAGTTTCTGACGGTGAAAAGTGTTGTTTGCTTTCAACGGTGGTTCCTATTGGTGAAATAAAAATAATGATACGTTAACCGGAAAATTAAGTGAAATATTAAGGTGTTAAACACAGTCAAATTACCATCAATAACGCTAATTATTTCGATCAGAAAAGTACTTTTACTGAATGTTTTGCCTCATATAAATAAAAAAGCACGTAAACTTGTTATTTAAAAACATTCAAACCGTTGGAATAATAAACCCTCTAAAATAGCTTGATCTTATTTTATATTCCCTTACGCAACCCTAGATGGTAAATGGCTGTGAAAAATTGGAATTCAACATGCAAAAAATATAGTGATAAACAGACCAGTAGTTCCAAAATGTAAGATATGACCGGAAAGAAGGCTTGGCAGACAATAATTCCACTCTGACCAAGTCGAACGTCATTTAGATAGCATCCTCCCAGGTAAGCACCATTGAAAACGTCCAACCGACATCTTGTGCAAGTGGCTTTCCCGTGGTAGATATAAATGCTCCTTGACGAGATTTGCTGTAGTAAACGGTTAAAAACAACGTCACCCCTTATAGCATCATCTGCCTCTAAAATGAAAAGACCGAAAATACCGTCGCATATAGACAAAAACATCAGATTATACAAACCCTGAGTAGTAAGTTGATGAATAACTATGTGCATAGAGACGAAACAGATGGTTTTTATCCTCAGGTATTTTTTCTGATAATCGATAACCTATTAGGGCTGCCTTTGGAACTCAGGTTTCCATATTAAAAATCCTTAAGAAGGTCAGGATAGTCGGCTTATCGCTCACCGAAATAAGAATAAAATCGTAAGGAGCTTCATTAAAAAGACGCAATTGTTGACTGAAAACTGCCATGTAACGTATTGACAAATGTTACTTGCAAAAATGTGGGATAAGCGGTAGAGGGATCTGTAGCCTTATGTCTTCTGGCAAACTTTAGTGCTACATCTTCACACAGTAAATTTAATGGAATAACAAATTATGACATGCACCACAGAAAAGGAAATTGTTTGTGTTTGTCATTGCGATATTATAGTATTATGTGGTATCAGTACTTTAATTAAATGGTATTGGCCACATGTATGGAGTAATGCAAAGCTTGCCAATATATATCTATGTGCACAGGAGTTCCGAAATAAAGCAAGAGTTAGTAAAAAGTGGAATTTTTTCGTAGTTTTAGTGCCTATACATTTTTTCATTCGTACAGATATCAACAAATGTCCATTAGGCTTCATGCTTATTTTTCAGTATTGTCAAGTTGAAACGTGTGCTATAAGCAAAAAACGAAATTTGGTTGTACTCCGTTTGTCTAATGTTTCGGCAATATGTTTTTTGCGATTTTCATGACAATGTCAGATAAACTTCACAACGCTGAGAAAACACACGCTAACTAATACTTTTTACTAGTGGATATTCTGTGTATTCAGGTGTGCTGGCGGCTAACTATAACTCTTATAAACCTGCCTGTTGGACTTTCTGATTAATATACGGGCAACTGATATTCTCAGTTTTACATGCGCAAAGAAGTCTTTTCTGCCCATTTCCTAGCCCACACATTGTTATTACTATTGGTGTCCTAAAATCTCCTTGAGCAACATAGCCATTGGCGTATTTAAATGCAGGTAGGCGAACAAATCTACATGAACCACAAAAGCCTATAGCATTTTTAAAAATTGGAAGACTTGAAGTCCAACATTAGAAGAAGATTTACCATATGAGAATCTGCAACTATACGCGCAGAGTGCGGAGAAGAGAAGAAGTATAAAGACCGACATAATTGTGCCGTAGGAATCGGAGCGATGGTATTTATAAGTAAAATTACGAAACCTACACCGCACTGAATGGCGATAAGAATGGTGGGCAGAATTCATTGGATAGCAACGTACAGGCAGCACATATCTAGACAGTATCCAATTAAATTGACCACCAAAGGCAATACTTAAATACGTCACCCATTGTCAGTATTCTTACAAGCATCTAACAGACATCACAATACCGTAGTCCTTTTGCACACAAGAGTTGTTAACGCATTATTTAGTATAGGGAAAAGCACCATATACACTCGTTTTCAGAGACCCTTGCCAACGTGATCTTTGAATATGTTTACTGGGTTAGATGGTAGTTGGTAGCCCTTCCGGTACCGAAAACTCTCTGCTACCTGACTTACGGGACCAGTGGTAATAGGGGCTATAAGGGTGGGGCACATAAGTGGAGGCGTAAATGGCGCTTGTAGGGAATGCCTGAAATTGACGATCCTGATAAAGTGGAAACCTAATTTAAATAAGGTGAAAAATGCGAGGAAGGTGAACACTCCGGGTCTGACTGACGTATGAGACGCCTTGCTGTTGTAGTCTGAACCCAAGAGGTAGTAAGTGCGCGATGTCGTAGGTTTAAGTGCGCCCAGTTGAAACCCAGCAATGTCGAAACGCCCCGGGGGGTGCCGTAGTGCCTTAAACTGGAAGTGCAATAAGGAGCGCTAACTGGAGATGGCGGTGTTAACAAAGTTTCACAGTTTTCAGCCAAACCCATGCGACCAAATACAACCGGGTTGTTCGTAAACGCGGGGGTTGGAGGGCAACACTCTGTCAATACGACTGATGCAGTGGATGGAGTATCGGTAGTCACTCTAACTGACCGTCGGTTGTCCGTTCGTACACGATCGCACCGGACTCTACGGGAGGTCTGGAGTAAAAAGACCCAAGGATGCAGGCAAGCCGACGAAACGGAGACCCGCGCCAATCCGCCTAGGATAGTACCTATGCAATTCATCTTATTCAGGTAATACTGTGCGCACATGCACCTAGAAGCACAATGGGAAGCATGATGAATCATAATCCGTTTAGGATAAATCTTTCGCCTTTTACTAAAGATTTCCGCATGGGGATGCAATACAATGAGTCTATTTTGACAGTTTTGCAGCGTCTCGTTCTCGGGGCGGTTAAAGTGAAGAAGAAAGTCATCCTGACAGGGCCTCTGTGTGTGCACCCCAAAAAATAGTGGGAAAGTTATCACAGATACCGAAATCGAGCCAGTAGGTACAACTGTAGAATCAGTTGGCAGGGCTACCAACTACCATCCTGCCGTTTACGGATTGGGAAATAATTTAGTTACGGTTTATCATCAACTGCCAAATGCAGAATACGAAGAAATCGTATTTCTAAGCTTATTTTAGAGATTGTTGCACCAACAATTACTACCTAAGTTTGAATCAAAGTCAAAACAGCAGTGCTAGAAAGTTTTCAATGTTCATTGTGTCAATGTGATAAGATAAAACACCGCTATTTTTAATTGTAAAGGGATTCACATTGAACGTAGAATAAGGATTAACATAACTTAGAAAGCGCTATTAGAATTGGAATTTTTTAAGAACCTTACTTCATTTTTCTCCAATATTATGCACTCCTTTCGAATTATTTTATATATTTTTTTATTAGTTGCATGCATTTTCAAAACATTTTTTTACGTTTTGGGCAAATATTATTAATGTTAAAAGGCACTGTTAATATTCAACGTCTATAAAACAATTTCCTGCAAAGTTTCCGATTTGTTAACAACTTATCACGACATATCCCGGGTTTACATGCGGCTTATATTTCCGGCAAGCGTCTAATAGCTAACGCTATACAAAGAAGCATAATTTTTGTCTAAAATAACCTGCCGTTAACTGGCAAACTGCGTGTAAGCATTTGCAATATACAGCGCCTGCAGAAATATAATATAACTCAATTTTCGCCTTTTAAATTCTAGTCCGAGTTTAAGGACCTGATGTTCTTACACGCATAGCTTGTCGTTTGGCAACCCTGAGAATGAGTGTACTGACCCCCTGGTTTAACAGTTTATCGGCAAACGAGGGCCTTAAAAACTTAATATACCCTCTGTAAAGGGAGAGAATTTAAATAGAATAAACTTTGCAAATGAAAAGATGCATAAAGTGAAACCCTTTTCCATGTCTCTTTAAATATGTTTACGTTTATGAGGCAATCAAAAATTGAGATAAAATTTGCAATACTTCAATGATTTTATTTTCCGAATGTAACTTTGAACATTGCTGATAACTGGCTTTCTTGAGAAATGTAATTCCAACATGACTGAATTTCTTGAGAACTAGGACGTACATCGAAGTATATTAGATCCTACTTATCTAATATTTTACAGGTCCCGGGTGCCGATTTACACGTTTTTGCATCGTACTTTATCCATCTTAGATGTTATATGAGAAACTGATTATTTAAGCGCCATGCTGTCTTTGCTTAATTTCTAAAACTGAATTCTGAAAGCATATAATGTTAACGGAAAAAAAATATTTCAAAAATTAAAATGTCCAGTGATGACTACATCCTCAGCATCAATGCGCTTCCTTTAACCAGAAGCATTAGATATTAACCTTCGGTTGTGCCAAAGCCACCCTAAGACACAGGTGTCAGTAAAGTCAAGATACCATTTGAGAAGAATACGTGATGTTTATTGTTTCACAGACATGCAGCCACATTATAATTATGACATGGTAATGCACAGGTACTAACACATCTGTTTTCTTCATTGCTTCTGATTGAATTGTAGGTTTCGTCTAAGATCTGAGCTGCCGAACAAATTTAATGACTGTTACCCTATTTGAATATTCCACTTCTAACCTGTAAAATCTACAAAGGAAACGCATTAACCACCGCTTGATCTCTAAAACAGACGTCTATGTTTGAGCTAAAATTTAACAAAAGGAGGATAGGGTTTTCTGTGTTAGGTGGGTGAATGATTCGTAGCTTCTGTCGGCTGACCAGTTCTAAGGATTTTTGAAAATGGATAAATTTACAACAAAAATACCCCACCAC
The DNA here is from genome assembly GCA_902702965.1 of Spirometra erinaceieuropaei. Taxonomy (NCBI): domain Eukaryota; kingdom Metazoa; phylum Platyhelminthes; class Cestoda; order Diphyllobothriidea; family Diphyllobothriidae; genus Spirometra; species Spirometra erinaceieuropaei. The sequence goes on from CACRXP010000027.1 coordinate 161,090, forward strand.
AATACATAATCTAGATTTCCAAATTCTCGAAAAGAAATCGTAAGTTGAATGTGTTCTTTTCATTTAATTTCAATTATACTATTATTTTTTATGTTCTATAGAAGAAATGCATAAAAATATTGTTGCTTTGGTTAGTTACAAGCTACGCTTTTCAAATGGTCATACGCTAGAAAAACTTAAACATTATGTCTTTATGAGATTGTTATAAGACCGTGAAATGTCTACATAAATATCAAAGTATATTCCCATATTTTAGTGTTGATGGAACATTAAACGAAAAGGACTGTATTTCCACGAAAACGTCCTATGTACGAGTATGACTACAGACCAAAGGAAGTTATAAACGAAAGTATGCAGTTCTTTCACATAGCCTGTTCCAGGACGACATAATGTTGTGCGAATTGAACAACACCGGAGCATATATTAGGGTACATATATTACTTAATACCAAACTGGGAAGCCAATTGGATTGTAAATTAGTGGAACAAATATTTCTAAAGGATAAGGTTTAATTTACTGGTAGCGGGACAAAAAATGTCACTTAAATGGAATAGACCGCTCGACAATTAAACTTGTGGCCCTATTCAAGAAGTTTTTTCTAATAAAGTCATTCAAGATTTTGGTTAGCATTTAAGAGGTAGAATATTTTTTCTACGTCTACTGTAATCGTTGAGACTACGTGGCTTCTCCAGTCAATGTCTCAGCATCGTCGCCCTTTCGGAATTCAGCAGAGTTTATGCAAACGTTATAGAGAAAGATCCTTTTTAACGGTCAGTATACTGCGAATCGTGTCATATGGGATTTTATTTTGCCATGCATTTGCAGGCTGTTGCAAAAATTACTCTGCCAACAACGGTTACTTTCTACGACCTAACACCTTAACTTAAAATCCCTTATTTTGTGCAATTTGTCTTTTGTTTATTGTTTAATTATTATTCGCATTTCCGTTGTCATACAATAGCGTAGGATAAGACATTCGGCATAAATCCAGACAATTTCTGTGCTTTCTTTCATTTTCTTAGCTAACTGTCTAGGGTTCTGCCCAACTATAAAACTCCTTTTACTATACGTCGCATATGGTGCGATCCACAGCATACTGACAGTTAAGTGGATTCCTTCTACATATCGTTGTCGATTTTATAATACGGGTAACGCAGTGGTATTTTTCTAAGGATCGTTTGCTAATTGGGTGAAAATGGTTAACATGTTTATGTCGTAATGTCAAGCTCTCGTTCTTTCAAACAACAAGACGCGTGGCACCGAATAGGAACGCAAACGCGTTAACGAATTTAAAGCAAATGCTCACTGTGCTATTCAACTGTGCTTCCCGAATTACCTCTGGACCGAATTTGCAGTTACAGGCTACATAAAATTCCCGACGTACACAAACAAGTAGATAATTTTGACTGACACAATATATAGCACCCGAGATACGAAATTAGGTTAATTATATTTTTCACGTTTCATATTCCCAAATGTACTCTTCACAGGGATGATCTGGCTCAAGACACGCAAAAGCCTGACCAAGACTGGCTAGAATGTCATGGGAAATTCGCCAACGCAGCTTAATAACACTGTCTGCATTGCCCAGATATATAAATTCTACTTTTCTGTCGTGTGTTGTCTAGGAGGTATCTGCAGATGCAGATTTATCAAAGTTGCAAGTGGAAGGAAGTAGTTAAATAGCAGACTTGACTGCCGGAATACTTCATCAGATTCATGGTCTTATCTATCATTATGAACCACAAACTTTATGCTGAAATTGCTGAAAGAAGCAAATATTCGAGCCCCCGGAGATGAATGGGAAGAAGAGGCGATCACGGGAACCATGACTGTATTGTCCTGACGT
>CACRXP010000027.1:163920-206808 GCA_902702965.1 Spirometra erinaceieuropaei
ACGTCAGGACAATACAGTCATGGTTCCCGTGATCGCCTCTTCTTCCCATTCATCTCCGGGGGCTCGAATATTTGCTTCTTTCAGCAATTTCAGCATAAAGTTTGTGGTTCATAATGATAGATAAGACCATGAATCTGATGAAATATTCCGGCAGTCAAGTCTGCTATTTAACTACTTCCTTCCACTCGCAACTTTGATATATCTGCATTTGCAGGTACCTCCGAGACAACACACGACAGAAAAGTAGAATTTATATATCTGGGCAATGCAGACAGTGTTATTAAGCTACATTGGCGAATTTCCCATGACATTCTAGCCAGTCTTGGTCAGGCTTTCGCGTGTTAGCATGACTGATATTTATCCCCCTCCTATAAATACTGTGAGATGCCGTACGATAATCACATCCGACGATAAAAGCTTGTCTGCTTTTGCAACGTCAGGACAATACAATAATGGTTCCCGAGATCGCCTCTTCTTATATGGTGATTGATAGCAGGAACTTGATACTATATTCGTCGTCTTGATAATTACTCGGCCGTTGTGCACGACGCCATTGACGTTTTAAACAATTTTTAAATTACGGTCTCCCAGATGACAATTCGTTCAGCTCAGGCGAGGTCGCAACATTGAACGTGCAAAATGTTTATCGCAAATGCTTATTGTCTAAAGACCACAAGATTCTGTCTCAAGCAACTTCTGGCTGACGCGGCTTCAATCCTGCTGAACTTAGACGTGCAGTAGGTAAATATCTTGCGAATAGCCGTACCATAAAATGCCTTTTCGCAAACGCTTCATAAAAAAATGCTTACGTTAAAAATGACCAAATATATGTTGCAGTTAAAATGTGTGCGACTGTAAACACACTGCTCTATAATCATCACGTCATGTTTTAAGTTGTATGGTAAAATCAGCACTGCCAAATGCTGCTGAAGTTGCTGAGAAAGAAACTGCGTCGGAAAAACTGTGATACGGTTCCTAATGTAAATCGCCGAATATGCGACAGAGGTGAGGATAAGTGACTCCTACTTTCACGTCTCGGCTCATTCAAAGATTTTCGGTCAGGTTAAATGAGATCTAAGTTCTTGCGAGAGTTGCTTAAGTTATGGTTCACTGTACTCCAATCGAGTAACAGGTACAATGGTATTCCTGCCACATAATTGTTACTGAGGTTTAGTTAAGTCAAAGCCGCTTGTCTCATGCGGGACGCGCATGCCAGTGATCCACGTGTCTGAGCAATTGCCACGCCAACATCCAACAAGGGTAATGAAATTTTAACCATAAGCGACTTGCATGCCGGCCATTAAGTAATTAGCTCATCGGTCCGCAAACATCCTTGATTTACGAGGAGAGTTAATTTTAAAAGTTATACAGTAGCATAGGTACTGTATCCTGTAAATACTGCATACTTATGTGCATGTCTACCTTTATCTGGTAATGTGTCTTATGGTGGGTACGAGGGGAAATCAGGCCATTAGCCAAATAACGCTTTCGGTCTAGCGATTCTATCTACTTATACCGAGATTGAGTTCCCCAGATCTGCAGGCAAAGGCAATTGCTGTTGCAGCTATCATTCCGGTTGTATATGAGCGGTTGCTCCCACTTCTCGCGATCAGTGCCGAGGTGATCATCGAGTTAACTCTGAACTGCCAGTCTGTTTCCATTTACGTTGCCTTACTAGCTGTTAAACATTTAATCGGAAGTGGTTTTAGTTAGATGTCATTTGGAAAAATTTACAGAAAAAATATGCCTGCTCTCGACCGAAATTCTTTTCAGTTGCCTGCAAAAACTACACTCTGTAAAAATGGCTTCTTATGCAGCACGAATTGTGCACGAATAAAATATTAATTTTTTGCTAATTTTGCGGACAGTTATGATCTTTTTAAAAGTTATACGTGAAGGAACGATAGAAATCAGTTTTAACAGGTTGCTGATTATGAGATATTGTAAGACCGTTAAATGACCCTTTGTAAAAAATGATATCTCCGCATTTAATAGTACTGATCGCGGAGTTCGCAAAATCAATCAAATCCACTGTTACATTTAACGACCCTCATCGGGGCTTCTCTAAATGTTTTAGATAAATATATATTTTTTCCACATACGTACAAAACCACAGATAGTTTGAAAACCCAGGATGTAATTTTAACGGCTTTAAAGTTATACGGAAATTAGAAATGTTTTAAAATCATAGTATGCCCTTCTTTTAAGATTAAAACTGTTGAAACGCGTAATTTCTTATCCAATGTGTGAAAGAATGAAAATCGCTGCGCATTGTTTCCATGATCTATATTTGAATTAGGTAGAACATGGAAAATCAATGAGGAAAATGTTTTTCTACATACTTAGCCACTTTTACAGAGTGTCGCTCTTGCAGTTCATTCGAAAGAAGTTCATTTGAAAGTCGGTAGCCTTACATAATTAACATTATTCGATAATGTGCTGCACAGTGATTATTATTAACACTTGACCTGGGGAAAATTGTTTTTTGGGTGAGAAACATATTCCACATGTTGACTAACATTTCATGATTTAATGTACCTACTGTATAAATCCCTTAAGATTGCTGACACCCAGCGTCAACGAACATCGCAGACACACGCCGGTGATTTTGTTTGCGCATGAAAACGCATATTATAAGCTCAAATATTACTTTGAGTTTAGCAATTTCGTGTAATTCTGACCATCTATGAGCGTTCAAAACACAGGTTATTTCTGCCTCCTAAGGGATTAGCCTGCCTAATGAGACGCGGCTATGGGACTGCGTACTATTATCAAGTTACGTTTTCAGTTGCCATTTTAGATGTAACTAACGCTCCATATAGAGGTCATAATTTTTTCTTCCAAAATGAAGAGACAATGCACCGGATAAGTGGCCAGCGTGTCAGTATTTCGATTGGGGCACATATTTAAAATAAATACATGAAGTGATCCTTTATTTCATGTCCTGAATTCGAAATATGCTTTGACCATTTTAGTCAGATGAAAAGCCGCGCACCTTAACGTCTAACGTTAAAAATACTTATCACAGCAAATTTAAAGATAATATTTGTAATGCACTTCTAGTCACCGGTTTACACCTTTTCTAGGAGGTTACATAGAGGAGTAAACAGCAGGCCGTCAATTTTAGCGGTGCAAGCGTTCCAATTTTAGCTACAGGAACTCTGAAAGAGGTCAGATTTTAATGGACAACTACTGTTTATGGCCACAGTAAAATGGCGGCGAAACTATGCTGTGCAGGTTATGCAAATTTCGGATGTGGAAATTGTATTCCATATCACATATTGTTGCTTTGCGACTTGGTAGGCCTCGCTAGTTAACTGACTTTTTAATTTGACCGAACACTCAGAGCCACCTGCTTTGTCACAAAATCTCGCAGTCGAAAAATTAGTCTAGAGAGACTTTGCTGCTCAGAGCTTTGTAAGTGCTAGACATATTGGCTAAATCATGTAGAGATAGTTATTCAGCAAGGTCAATGAGATATGCATTTTATCAGTGATAATAGCATACGCGTCACCTTTTCTCTTAATGCACTATACACACGACGCAAATGGCAAGCATTTGAACTGTTTCCTGATGGGCAGTCAGACGACTGTCTACTTAGCTCGGCCCTTGTGGTGTCTCTGGATTGGAAAGCAGATGTGACAAGAAATACCCAAATGTCCTTTAGAAAACCAGCGACCTCTCAAGTTAATCTATCCATTTTTCGTCTACTGCAATTTACGATAAATTGACTCACTATACAGACCTCGTGCGTATCGTTAAGATCTAAATAATAAATCAATTAGTTTACTGTTAATGTGCAAACTTATGGGATATTTTAAGAAAATTTGAAATGCATTTTCGTTTCGAAAAAAATTAATTAAGTAATAATGTAGAACTTATCTTTATGCAGCGTTGTTTCAAAATATATCGGTTACCACAGGATGCCGGCTTTCGAACGAACTTCGTTCCATATGTAATGCGAATTTTAATCTGTAAAAATTACTTAAGTAACGTGCATTTTTTTTCAATAGTTTATGACGTTTTTTAAAATTTAAATATGTTTCATAGGGGAATCTTCAGAAATGTGTTCATTCTCTGGCTTAAATGGCACAAAAGTACGTCTTCTTCTAATTGTATATTAACATAGAAGGTATAATTCGGCCTTCAACAATTTTTTGATGGTTACAATTTTAATATCGAGAAATAGCCTTTCATGAAACGCCTTATCTTTGCATTTACCAGCGTGGAATTTGTTGTTAACAATATAGCTCAAATCCGCTGCTGACTACTACTCGTCCCCTGACATGAGTCTTCTTTTTCCTCCCTAATTATTGTTACTTATATGTTTTGCTTGACCCGTCTCAAAAAACAGGTTGCTCTGAAATTCATTTACCGAAAACAAAGTATCCTCGTCAATTAGTTATCTAAGTATGTCTCTACTTTAAAGCTACTCTATATTGCATGGGTGTAGCAGCGGACTAGGATTTTTGTAATCAAGAGATTGCAATCAAATAATATTTGTTGACTTTTTTGAAAATATGTTATCTGTATATCATAATTTGATTATAGACTAAGCGGGAGAGAAACATGATTTCTTCATGCTTAAAAATTCGTCTTCGTAGTTGGCTCGATACTTTGTGCTTTAGGCACACGTTGTTTGAATTCTACAACCGCAGATTCCCATTGACTAATCGGGACTTGAAACGAACCATTTGTATTTAAAAGTTTTTTAGTTGCTTATGGGTTCGACAATTGAGCAGGTCTGTAAATTTTTATGTGTTCGCCTTTATGATACATCCATATATTTAACGTCATCTAGGCGATTGACAGTTCAGATAATTTTACCTGTACTTTTGTAAACAAATTGCAAATTTTTTATAGGGTCTCATATGTTTTTTTACTTGTGAGGTCATAATGGGACAGGAAAACGGTAAAAGATGGTTTATGGTCATGCTTGTTTCTGATGCATGGTCCAATGGCTTAATTTCTAACAAATTTTGAGTAATTTTTTTTAAACACAGCAGCTCAACCGAGTATTCTGACAGATGGCGAAATGTTTGGCAAAACTCAAGAAAAGAGGCAAAATAAATGGAGTACAATAAGCATTCATTCCGTACTATCAAATAAGCAGGGTTATTCACATTGTGTGTTTTACATGAAATATTGTACTCTGTACGCAACACAAGCTTTGGCAGGAAGCACGTTTAGAAATTACCTTTTGCACGCAGGCATTAAGAGAAAACGCAGACCAGGTCGGCTGTACATACAACACAACGGATAATCAGATATTTGCAAAATGGCACCTCATCTGACAATGAATAGCACAAAGGATAATTCCCAAACAATCGTACACAGTAAACGTTATAACAAAAACGTAAACCAAATAGTGCTTGGAGACACTCTCAGAGAGTGCGGACACTTGGTCAATTTCCGCAGGGTTTTATAAATATATGTTTAAACAATGAGCGCCATGAAAAAGCACACTGCCGCTCTGTGAACTCAATGTTCGCTGTATTCTATCAAGCGGACTCCGGTGCAAACCAGATTTAAGCGCCTTGAGTGGCAGAGTAGGAATTTTAAATGGTTTTACCACCAAATTTCATGTATGATACCATTAAATCATTATTCAAAATATTAGGTTGTCTTTTAGACCATTCTCTGCTAGACAATTGCTTATCTCTAGGCCGCCAGGATAATTTGCTTTTAATAAATGTATGTTTATGGCCAATTGATGAAGTAACAATGGAACAGTTACGTTGCGTATGTCATTTGTAACCATTAAATAGAAATTCAACATTACGTCACCTAGCGATGCGTTGTTTCAATTTTCATGTTATCAAATAATATTTAAGTGATTGTTTACGCAATAGGTCGTTTGAGTGATCCATCAGATGATGAAATGAACACACGGTTGTCTCAAAGAGAGGTGGAGTAAACGTAGTGCAGTAAACGTTGAGGGGATAAAAAACGTATTTCTAGCGCTTCCTTTAGTAGGGGTTGTCATTCAAGGGGCAGTACCGTTAACAACGCCTAAATTAAAACCAAAATATCTAGTTTAAATACGTCCAAGTGACTCTATAGTTTAGACAAGTATTTATAACTTATTGTTTATCTTTAAAATGATTGCAGATACGACTGCATCATTAGGCACAAAATATTAAAAATTTCACTACACAAATAATAACTAATGATTATTGCTGCGAATTGAGGTGCAAAAATCCCTTGTTGAAATGCCAAATATAAAGCCAAACATGTTATGATGGTCTTCATTTGAATTACGCAAAACTAGGAAAACGAACGATTAAAAACTATATTTATTTATCTCAAATATCAGGGAATACAATTAGGGCGGATATCATACTACAATATTTGGGGGAGGTTAACAATCAGTTTAATCCACAAGGACATGCTTATAACAGAAATTAAAAGTGATAATGGCCGTAGTTTTCTGCGTCCTAAACTTCAAATGGATGTCATCAGAGAAGATTTTCTTTTGGACTAACTATAAATTAACAGAGGATGTATCACGATGTATGTTAGACGGCTAACAATTTGGAAAATAGATTTTTCCATATGTGACCCGTTATTTTTGTTTAAATAAAAATAAAGAAATGCATTACGTTATGTTCTACCAGCAAAAGTATTCGGAGAAAACGAACATTCATGTTCTGATGACGAACTAACGCCGGAACAAATAAACACTCAGAGTTGACGCCGCCCACATTTAGGTAATAATTCACAACGTACGCATGGGTTAAGCCTACCCAGTATCCGTAAAAATGGCAGAAACTGAAGGTGAGAAAAACATCAATCAGCCCAAGGCCATCTTAGTCGATACACCTTTGGCAGTCCATGTACGATTTTGTGTAATTGGTGCATTTTCGGTGGCTAACTAATCAGGCCATGCAAAGCATTAGAAGGTTACTAGACTACTTTGTGTTAGAGTCCTTATATAAATCACGAATTTAAGTTTTCTGCAGATAAGATCGTCTTTCAAACTTAATTCTTCACCAGATGCAATGTAAATCACACTGGAATCCTTGCAGTGAGGGGGGGGGGGAAATAACAGCGGAAATATTTTTTCGCTGACATAAATTCTTTCGCGCAAAGACCTTGTCTGTGCAAAGTAAATCCAGTTGTATTTAGTTTATCGTTATTTTGCAGCGATCACTATTATCATATGGTGAGGCTATCGCCGCATATTATTTGGCTTATGTCCCGGTTAGTGGATGAGGCAGTAGGGATTTTGTTTTCCTGAACGTATTTACGGAAAATAGATAAATAACATGTTCTGTTTGCTAAGGTCTGGCCTTCTAGAAGTCAGGGCAGATGTCGCATTTTAAATTAGGTCAGTCTCGCCTTGCTTTAGAGCCGTCCACTTCACTTCTTCTTATTGACGTTTGCGCTAAAATGACCCTGCACTTTGAGACGTGTCTTCTTAACTACACAAATAATGGACACTACATTAAATAAGGACTAAATCGCACTGTCTGGATGAGCTTAAAATATGCAATAGACGCGCAAATTAAGGCCGGTTCTTATTCGTGGTTGCGAAGACAGGGGATGAAGCCCACTTAATAACGCATCGCTCTTAAGTGCCTCATAAACCTAATGTGTCTGTAGAACTATTGATGGCCGACACGTAACTAACAACCGTGTTTATGCCGCTAAACCTTTGTCACTGGTCAACATGCCAGTATCAGAATATCTACTTCAAAATACAAAAACTTGGCAACGTCCCTGGTATTCGACCAATGATCTTGCTTATCATCTAAGCGCCAAGGACGAAAAAGTAACCGTTTTCAATATAGTTGTCTCTGGTACGGTATGAAGAGTACATGGTCAGTATTTCAAGGGGTTCGAAAGCACTCCTGTTCATGTTACCGCATGTCGGGCTAACACCAGACAGCATTTACTCATCTTTCGTCCAAAGCAGTAATCGTTAGTGCAAATTGCATGTATGGATAGTATCCATAGCAGAGTCAGATTTGGCCATTTTACACTGCGTCCTACTATTAAATTGGCATTTGCGTTTGAATATTGTACGTGAGAAGGAATCAGGGATAAGTGGCACAGAGTACAAAAGGGCAACGATAATCTAGCAATGCATGCAGGCCAGTTGAATTAATAAACCATGTGAAACACCCTCGCAATCAATCAATCACGATAACACCAATACCATATCATAAGGATTTTGCCGAGACCAAATACATAAACGAAACGAAACCATATAAATGCACGCTTTCTCCGCTTTATTATACTTGTGGCTCGGAGAATTCATGATTTTATTGTGGTTCATGCCAATTCAGCAGAATGCAAAGTCTATTTGTCTCAAACGTAGCCTAGGAAACGCGTCTCCAGTGTCCGTCAGAAATTGCAAAATTAATGAAAAAGTTGGATAATTTTGCAAATACATAGCAGTAGATGATTTTCGCCGATCACGGGTCCTGCAGTGATTTCAGGCTTATCGTTTGCTTGCTGTTTAAAATGCGACTTATTCCAGGGAATCAAATAAGACAGTTATCCTTAGTTACATAAGAGTATTAAAATTGCCGTGATATGGCGTGGAGCCAGGTCAGAAATTCATGATATTTTGTGAAACAGAGGACGCTTTGGTTGTGTAGTTGCTGCAGAACTTCTAAAGCGTCGTGATGGTTTCGGTCCGCATAGCAGGCAAAATCATACATTGTCGTTCATCTGCTACATAACGCAAGATTGAAATCGCGGTTATGATAGTCTTTCACCTTCTGCCTGCCGACCAAATTTCCTCTATTCCGACCGGATCTGAACTTCGTAGTGGTTAATGCCTGACTCTGGGTTAAGCTGCCCTAAAAAACTCATATACTTATATTACATTATCGATAATATTATTATTTTTATTGTGTACGGTTATATTCGCCGTGTCTTGGAATAACCACCAGGTCAAGCCCTAGGAAACTATTTGCCAATTTATCCGCGCTCCCCCTTGACATTCGGAATCTACAGTTACTTCAAAACATTGTGTTAGAAAATGAAAATAGCGCAATTATTCAAAAGTTGGTGGTCGTCTGTAAAGAGCAACGAGAATATTGTTGGTTGACAAAATTGCCTTCGTGCAAAAGCCTAGTCGGTGCAAAGTAAATCAAGTTTTAGATGGTATATTGTTTTTGAGCAGCGATTCCTATTATGATGTAGTGAGGCTCAAGCCGCATGTAATTTAGTGCATTCCCGGTTAGGGGGTTAGGCAGTAGGGGTTTTGTTTTCCTGAACGTATTTACGGACGATATATCAAAGACAAGTTCTGTATGCTAGGGTCTGACCTTCTAGAAGTCAGGGCAGATGTCGCCATTTTAAATTAGGTCAGTCCTGCCTTGCCCCAGAGTCGTCCACTTTACTTCTTCACACTGACGGTTGCGCTGTAGGTTGGCTAAATTGACACTGCAGTTTGCGACTCGTCTACTAAACGACACAAATTATGGACTCTGCATAATGTAAAGGCTAAATCGAACAATCTGTATAAGCTTATAATATACAGTAGACGCGAAAATTAAGGCGGTTCATTATTCATGGTTGCGTATCGAAATGACGACAACTGCTAAATAACGCATTTATCTTAAGTGCCACATACACCAAATGCATCAGTTGAAAACTTGTTTCACGACACGTAACGGACAACTGCATTATACTACCAAAGCTCCGATACTGCTCAACATACCAGTATCAGCATGTCTAATATAAGTTTAAAAAATGTGACGACGTCCCAAGAAATCCAATCAGTCAGTTTGCATATCTACTAGGCGTTAAGGAAGACAAAGTAATCGTTTTCGATATATTTGTCTATTTAAAGATATACAGTCGATTGCCGAGCGTACCGTCAGTTTTTCAAGGCGTTCGAGGGTTCACGCGTGTTCATTTCATCGACTTTCTGACTAAAACCGGACAGTAGTTACTCATCTTGAAGAAGAAAGCACGATCGCTGGGACAAGGGGTTAATTAGCCTGACGTATCAGAAATCTGCTCGAACCCGTCATCACAACCAAAAGCAGATGCGTTTGGTTCATGCAAAACGGGTTGCGCATTTATAGGATGCATCCTAAAAAATTGAATGCCCAAAAAGAATTTAATATGGAATTCACCTATAATCCACCAGATGATTACCGGGCTCACGTACTTCCTAGATGTTTTGGCAGATTTTTATGTCATAAAATTTGCATCGTACGGCGGAGCCTCGTAGATGACGTGCTTCCAGCGTAGGCTGTGCTAAAGCCTTCCTTTTTACTGTCCTGTGTTCTTATCCTACCGAGGTGCCGTTCTTTTACGGCTAGGTCAATATGAATTATATAATGCAGGCATAATTGCATTTAATTAAATTTCAATAATAGGTTTACATCGACAATCAGCATTAACTCTGGTTTTCCGCTCGCCTTACGTAGGGTAAATAACTTCGTCGAATAATACATTAGAAGCCTGTTTGCATAACTCATTTCAGACGATACTTCCTTGAGATTGGGCGCATATTCATCGTCACTAGCATGTGTTACAAGTTAAACATCTTTGATTACAACGAGGTTCTTAACGTGTCTCCTTTAATCCGCAAACCTTTTATTAAATATAATTAATACCACACAACGTATGAAAAAATAAGTACGCTTTTAATGACATTTATTGGCACAAAATTCAAGGTAACTTCAAAAAACCTTTTAAAAATAGACGACATATTTGTCTCGGTAAGGAGAACCACCCATCTAGAAGATAGCCCTCTGTAATAACGTTGAGCTGAAATTGAGGACTAAAAATACCGCGACATTCGTTGACGTGCATCGCTGTTACAATTACATTATCGTCAACCAGTCTGGCAGTCAGTTTTATCTCCGTTCTGTAGTAGGATATGTCTCCAAGTTCTTCTACAGCATCTTTAAACAATCAAGCATATTTTAAACAGGAATACCAGTTTGGACAAAGCAATGGAAAACAATGGAATTATATCTGAATAAAGAAATTAGATTCACAGAGAGTTGTGTGTGCAAGGGAATATCGAAGCTGTTTCAAATAGCTATAAATCCTTGCTGCAAGTCCTACAAAAGTGATCGACTAGCAACAATGTTCGATTTGATGATAAAACTTCAAGGCGCGAAGATTCAAGCATTTTCAAATTTGACGCCGGAAAATAAATTGAACACACTCTATTTTTTTCGTGATGGCCTAAATATCACTCAAGAACTGATACCGAAAATTTACCACTGAGGGATTTCGATAATGCTTAAAAATGGTTTGTTATAATTACAAATCACTGATTATTTTGGTAGCTTTTTATTCCTAGGAGAAATTTCCTCAAGCAGTTTATGAGGTAATGTGTTCATTAACCTACTCAAAATCAGTCACCTCCTGGGATAAACTCGGCAGCTTTTATATTCGAAAGCAAGGAGACAGCACATCAGGAGATTCCATAAATATGCAGCGTATGACGGAAAAGTTATAATGGAAAATAACACGATCATTTATGGGCAACTGAAACGATTTGGGCACTGATCATTCGCATCAGACCTTCCGAAATCGCACCCATTCATGCATGGTATATTCTCCAGTAATGTTGCCAAGAATAATGTCCAAACATTTGTGAAGACCTTTAAGTTACCGAGCATTCGTACTATTTGCTATGTTACCTATTTCAAATGTTCCCATTTGCAAACCATTCATGTGTTTGGCCGTACTGAGAGTGACTTAAGCACCAAAACTTTCACAAATAAACTTTTGTAACATTAAACTTTGATTCTATGTCTGTGATCAGCTTTTGAACATTAATTGTGAAAAACATGTTTTTTTTCAAAAACCTCGCTCCTCATCAATTTCTTCAGGTGCAACCGTGCATCATTCATCGTGGTGTGCACTGAGTAGACGTAATTACGCCTACGGGCAGTTAAGGAAGGGCTACAAACATGTCACGCTTTAGGCGTTATTACACTCAGGCCGTTGTATAAGGTCAGCTATCTGTATAAACACGCAGTATTTACTCAAAGAATTGAGGCCGCGTATTTAACACGATCGATCGCGATTTTACCTTTTTGCTTTCAAAAGATCATTGTGTTTTCAAATCAAAAAAGCGCTTGTAGTATTTACTTTGGGTTTTTGTCTTCAATTGTAAGACACTTAGAGTTAGTCGTTGCATGTGTGCTATCGCTCGTGTTAATTGTGCTTAGGCCCGATTCAAAATCTTAGTTTAAACTAAAGACGTTTCATGAACGGCCATTTAACGGTATTAAAAAATCTCACAATTATAAACTTTTTAAAACCGAATTATACTCTTCTTTTGAGTGTGAAATTGGAAGAAGGCGTAATAATCTACCGACTGAGTAAAAAGAGTGAATAGTTTTATGTCTGTTTTTATGAAATATAATTAAATTTTCAAGGGCATCGAAAATCAATGAGAGAATTGCATGCTACTTAAGTAGTCATTTTTTGCAGAGTAAAGATCTTGCATGCAGCCGAAAATAAGTTCTTTCGAAAGCCATTAGAGACTTATTCTGCATCATGATTAGTTTTACAACACTACTTAATTTATCTTTTCGAAACGAGAACACATTTCGAAATTGTGATCGACATTTCATGAGTTAGCACATATACTGTACACATATTAAACACTCATCTGCTTTACCTCATGCTCCGAAAGCCTTTACTTGAATTGTACGTCAGCAAACAACTGTCGAAATATTCTAAAACCTTTTGTTAGACTCAACATTACCGTTGTATCTAAGGCGTGGGCGTTTAATGTCAATTGCAAAGGCATGTGGCAGCATAAGTGACTGTGTGTCTTCTAGATTTCAAACAAATATGAACGTTGTATTTTGCAAACCGTCAAGGTTTTCCGGAATTTTAGCGGCCGGCAGACATATTAAGTGGCTACTTAGTTAGTAAATCAAACTATTAACAAAATGCGCAATTGCCGTGAACATGTGCTTCGTCTGATGTTTTTTCCCACGAAGTGCGCTTACCTGTAGTGTTTTTCTTTGAAATGAAGCAAAGTAGGAGATCATGACATTTTACACTACAAGACCATGAATCGAAGACTTGTTCGCATTCACTGTTTTCAAAATACCCTCCGCCACATATGTACAGAAGCATAGACCCATTTTTAGAAGGCAGAGGACGTGCAGAGTGTATTTTGGAGAATATATTGTCCACAGTTGCACTCACGATCGTGCCTTCACCTGTGATAAATTTAAAAAACGAGGAAATATGGAAGGTGGTTTACACAAATTATTCGCGTAGATAGGTCAACAGCGTGCGCATTGCTGATTGAAAAGCATTTGGAGCCTTGTTTATAGACACGTATAAAATATCAAAAATTACTTGAGAAGAGCAAATAGCCTATTATAAACTGTCGGTTGCTACGGCAGACAACAAGGCGACACTTTATGAGTGAGCTGTACTAAGAAATTTGATTTATTCTGAGGTTCGAATGCATTGCCATAGTGTAAGTTCGTTTATCCTTCTTTCTCTGATATCCTTTCTTGTAACCAGGACGTGATATTCCACATGGCATCAAAACGTAGGCCAACGTTGTTTCTCGAATAAAAATGAGTGCTGCCTACGCTTTCCGGTTGTTTAAATGAGCCAAGCACCGGAAAATATAATACAAAATAAAAATTATAAACTTAAATTTAAGCATAATCACTGACCAAAGAACCAGTTTGGAGAACAGCTCATTGCCGTGTCGATTGCCAGTGCAATTAGGTGAGAGATAGAAAGCAAGAATGACCGACTAATACCCATTGAATTAGAGTCCGGTGGCTGCAATGAACTTAAATACCTCCGAAGAAACAGGTCATGTAGGTCATTTAATCGATGATAGCAAATTAAACGCAGTGTGTGTCTCAGTTTTATTGGTACTGTTCACACTGTCAGACATGCCAGTCTTTCTTGACCTCTGCCGATGCAAGGCATTACATCGAAAGCACAGAATAATTTTTTGAATTGCGTGGCCTGAGGGCATGACAAATAGTCTATATTCAAATGTGATCTGGGGAAAAAATTCAGGTTTTCATGAAAAAGCAGTCAAACCTTTTTATATATTACCATACTTAAAAGAGTACATGCATATAAATCGCGTATATGTATACGAGTAATTTTGAAATTAATCTCTGATTTTTTGCAAAAATAAACAATTCGCTTGCGAATATGTTAGGACAGATGTCGATTCGGCATTTTAGCTAACGAAGTCAGTAGATCGCAGTATAGTCACTTTCACGGATTCGCATAATGTGAAGTATATACTGTTCATGGTGGAAATGTGATGACCTGTTTCTCTGTCCTGCCACCCCCGACTGCAAATCCAGAGTTAGAAGGAAAGTTTGGAATGTCTGAGTGTATAGTATTGTGTTAAAGATAATATGCGGTGTATACCGTCCGCAATGGTTAATCACGTAAACAGACTATATCAAAACTGAAATATCCAAATGGTTCCGGCAAAATGAATAAACGCGGCATTACAAGTTTTTTCAAATGGTCGCCGTCAAAAAAATGAAAACTCAATTCATGGCAAACAGCAAGTGACCTGACTAAACAGAATACTCGGTACGAACGCAAAAGATGAAATTTTGAAAATTACAAAAATGCAAACATAATTACGAAAAATCAACATTACGATCAGGTTATTCAGAACGTGAGGGTTGCAATGTTAGCCTATAAATATTTGACAAATGCGATTCGCATTACTTAGTTGATTAATAACAATCGCAGTTGCTACTTGAGGTTATATAAGCATATTTAAAAGGGACAGATAGAAGTTATATGTTGCTATTATCCCCATATTGTATTGCTTTGTTTACCGTGAGGAAATGCAATTGGCAGTCAATTAGCGTTTAAATACATTACGTTCGAGAATGGGAATATCAGAATTGTAACCGGCAGACAGTTAAAGTGATTGTGGATGAAATATTTATTAACAACTTCGATGAAAACTGGCCACGTGATCCTTTTTTGTCGATAATTGTCCGCTATCCGTGTTCCATCGCAATTTTAGATAATTTGGACTTGCAACTGAAGGACATGACTAATAATCTTGATGTGCAGTCGTGTATAATCCAGTACGAGCTGTACAAGTGACTTGCTGGTCGCTTTTGAAATTTCTGCAACGGATCCACACTGCTGTCTGAGACACAAGATTGCGATTCGAAAAAGGAACCGTCCCCATACGCTTTCCGAAATATAAACCTACAGGTAAAAGTTTCGCAACTCATATCGCCGGTAATATGGAGGCCAACTAATCCCGTCAATAACGTTTTAGTGTAACGTTTGATTGTGTAATGCATGTGTGAGTTGAGGAAAATTGAATTTTGCGGATAAAGTAATAATTTTAATGCCGAAAATGAAAACTATTATCGATACTGTTAATGTGTGCGTTTATGTTTGCCGTATTTTTGGAATAGATTCCATTTAAAACTTTAGAAAACTATTTGCCAAATTATCCGCGCTCCGCCATGGATTTCTGAGGGCACAGTTACTTCAAGGCATTTTGTTAGATTTGGCGGTTGCCATCGGCCTAAATACGCACTAATAGTTTGTGCTTAATCCATTTTTATACTTCGATTTCTATTTTGATGTCCTAAACTACACATTTTCCTTAAACTATAGGCTTGATGTATGGGCGTGTAAGGGTTTACTGTCCATAGACTTTATTGTGTTTATTAGTCCTTATTACAGACAAAGAAGAGACGTCGTTGTGGACGGAAATGCATTTAAACGGACGTTTTGTAAACTTCAGTCTTGCAGCCTTCGTTCTCATTAACTATGCTCCACGAGCAAATGTTGAACTGCCCCTTTACTGCCTAATAGCGTTGTCCGCCCTGCGTTCGGCAGCTGTCGGGCTACCCGGACAATTGTTCTAGTTCCGTTCGTTTTAGCCCCCGGCGGGGTGAAATGACTTTGGCCTTGTGGGCACATCCGTCAGGCAGTATATCACACTAACCCCGAATGATTTTGCTCAACGCTTATACTGGTTGCATCTAAACTGTCGTCCATTATGGCGCTTAAGCTCTCACAGACAAGATTTCCAGCATTAATCTCACCATTTTGTCATCCTTCTACCGGTCACCGTGGCTTTTGCAAAGGCAGACGCGTGCTTGTGTTTCTGTTTTTGCTTGTAAACAACAAACATTTTAATTGTTTGTTAACTGCAGGTTAGTGCTCGTGCAATGCTGTCCCCCGCTAATGTTGTATCATAATCCCAACACATTCAAGCCCGCGTTTTGCGCCGCCCACGAAAACTGCGCTTGGGAAACAAAATACTTTAATACATATGTGTGCATTTTTTCGCATGTGTTTGCTAACCACGTCTTTGTCAAACGCAATCTTTCAAGAGCATTTTTTATTTGCAGGTAATTTCGAACCCGACGCTAAGGGCGTCCAAGCTGTATTTTGTATGCCTATTGTTGGGGAGAATTGCACTTTCCCACCGATATTAACAAGTCACATGGTATTAAGAATTGATTGCGATAGAAGGGCACTATGTGCTATACTTCATAAGCGCCTTGATAAAAGAACGCAACACTTATGACCGTTATCATTTCGAAGTTTTCATCCAAAACATGCTTTGTCTTTAGCAGCTTGCATCCTGATGTAACTGAAATAACCTCAAAATATGTTGCATGTTAATCAGTATTGCAAACCTTCCTTTGCATTCACATCATATTGGGAACGCATTTTTAAATTCGAGTTATCTTTTCCTGACACAGGCCATCCATTTTGCATAATATATTTTGCGGCGGGATATTGGTTGTTCAAGCCGCAAGGGTGTTGTTACAGTTGCACTTTAGCCCTTGATATACAGAAGTCAAAGGAAGTCCAATTGAGCCTAGCGGTACGCAAACAACGGTGGGTTTCCAACAAGTGCATCTATACAAAACAGGTTTGCGGGGCCTGTTGTTCCAACCTATGTTAATGCGGTCATCTAGCGTCGATCACCGATCTGGTAACGAATCGTGGACGTCTTTTCTGCCATGGGGCTCGACAAGCGTTTGCTTCAAGTACACAGACGATCTCGAGTAGAAAGACACGATTGAATCCCATGTTTGGCAGGCGCTTGTGGAATAAGCACCTGGCCTTTACAACGATACTTTATGAGACTCAACCCGTGACCTAACTTTTATCGATTTTGTTTCACTCACTGTACCCCGCCCTATGTAATTGTATTGGCCTGATGAGAATTTACCGAAAGGAACGTTCACTCGCCACTCTCTCTTCTGAATTATCTTAGTGTCGAGTTTATTGCTTCTGAGACCTAGCGGGCTATCTGTAGTCCAGAAACCTTTCAGAAGACAAAAAACTTCAATTTGTAGAGAAGTATCTATAGGCGGCGCTTATACGGAGACTGTGGCTTACAAGTAAATCTAAAAAATTACTAATTTTTTTAATTATTTTTTTACTACGCGTTTGGCTATTTCCTGAAAATCTTCGCCTGTTTGCACTTATCTGCCTACTCCGTCGCTCCGGCAGTCAGTAAGCCCGGCAACGCTATCCTTTTTAGATATATTTGGCTATATCTTGAGAATATCTACGCAGACTTAAAAACGGTTCACGTTGCCATGTTTAGAAACACTATCGCTATAGCACGAGAAGAAGGAATTTGTCGTATTTTTATTTGGCGTCTTATTAGTGAACTCTCAGGTTTTTCAATGAATTATGCAAAACCGATTCTGTTTTATTCATAATATTATCAGTATTTATTCATGAGTATCATAACCGGCAGACGATTTTGAAAAAACAGCAAGAAAGAGAAAAATCGCTTAAACCGAGATAAATTGTTTTGCAGTAAGCTAAATCAAGGTTGCTGTGACCAGCAATGGGGACGCGCCACTATTGTCGGATAATGTCACTGCTAGACGAATTGTTTGTCCGTTTTACAAAATAGTATCACATAGAAAGGTCTATTTTCTCCGTTCAAGCGTGCCATCTCCATTGTACCAATCCGAGACAAGATTAAAAACGTAAATGCAACACTTTGATTATCCATTACTAAAACACAACCGATTTCGTCACACGCTCACGGGATTTGAAGTGAATCATGTCGTCTCCAAAAGAGAGGCATGAGAATATTTCTATCTATACTTTCATGCACACTCTCTAGTGGAAGATCATTCCGGCCTGTAAAAGAAGCAGATAAGCGGTCACATTTGCGAAAGGTCGCAAATTCGACAAATTCGGTGCTCGGGATTTTTATGTGTGTTTGTCAAACCTACCAAATGACTGTTTCATGAGCTTTGTGACAGAAAAATGTATTTAGATTGGTTACATTCTAAACTGTACAAAAATACGTTTTAAGGTTTATCTGTGTGTTCAATTTAATTTCTGTTTATAGTGAAAAAGATAAAAAGAATGTTTACGCTTTAGTTTTTAAGTATTTATTCAACATATTTTAGCAGAAAGGGAGTTTTTTTCTTAGTGGCAAAATATGGGTTGCATAATTACGCATGCGTCAAATGGTTTGCGCAAAAAACATCTACCACAAGATACAGTTCAAGTTTCAATCACTGCACGTCTATCTCTTTACAAAGACAACGGAGTGTCAGGAATAGCAATAAAAAGAGGTGATATGTCATCTTGCGACGCGAAATTTTTCAAAGGCAACAGCGCGTAAGGTGAGGGACTTTGCAGCAATTACTTTAGGATGGAAGGGATGGACAATATCATTCAACATGTTGCCAGAAAATCGCTTGGCCGTTTTGAAATGCCGTTTTCGATTATACTGACTAAATGGCCGTAAGACACGCCAGCAGCAGATTAAAGTATTTGAACGACGTGTCTTAAATACAAAATCCCTTTAGCAATCAAATCAACATAGAACGGGATACGCCACAGTCGGTCGGCAGTCTCAGGTCATCGATGTAATCGGCAATGATAGGAGGACATAAAATTGAACCTTGAAGTAGTTTTACAGTTATTTGTAATTCGAAATCTCAAGCGTATCAGTCGTCAGGCAGATGAGGAATTACCACTTGGTTTTTTGTCTTAAACCCCTACGGGGTTTTCGGGATATGTAAATAGGATTATCGATTCAGCAAAATAAATGCCAATGCAGTCAAATTAGTTATAGCGATGAACGTAGTCAAAATATCCCTCCACGTTTCCACGAAGAGACTTAAATGCAATCTCCCCTTGGTAGATGATCAATTGTTCTAACTTAGATGACTCAATAAAAAAGGACGTCGACCACTTAGTTCCGTTTGTAAACTCGCATGTCTTTTTTAATCTCTTCCAATATAAATTCATTAAATCTTGCGTAAACGTAATAACGAAAATTGTTGATGTACTAGGATACAAAGACATCTGCTCAAATCTGCGAACATTCCCCTGATGAAATTGTTTTGAAGCAAAGTCTGCTTCATTACGATATCTACTGAAACGGTTATAAGAGTAATATAAAGGGCAGTATACTTTACGGTATGGTGGTTTTCATGCGAAATACCTGAGGATAAAAAAACCTGTAATAAAACACATGCGAATAACGTATTTCGAAATTTCTGTAGAATTTAGTTATATGCTCGTCTGGAAAAGATAAGCGTATGAGACAAATGTGTTCCGATCTTCGTATATGATTCATGTGTCAAAAACGCTGGAAACGTCGATATTCATCGGCCATAAATATCACGAAAACCCGTCAATTATAAAAAATTTTTGCAGATTGTTCTAGTTATCCTAGTGCTTTTTCGTCGTAGGCAGGCGATTTAAAAGATTTATTCATTCAATGGTTGCGACTTTTGTTTAGGTTACTGCGCGTCAGTTTTGTCGTCGTAAACGATGATTTCCACTCAGTCTTCTACATCGCGGAAGAGGTTAAATGATGATATGTTAAAGAATTTGTTTTTAATTATGACCCACCTGAACAATATCTATCTCATTTTCCCTTTTCTCATCATCCTTGGCCGGTAACAATACAAAGTCTAGAAGCTCGGGGCGAGAGCGAACACAGATCTGAGATAGCTTAATTGTCCACCTATGAGTTTCGCACACGGCCTGATCCGATGGCGAGAGATCGGCTTTACCTAGACGCAAAAAGCGACTGCGGCCCCTATTTAGGTGTATATTTCATATATTCTGTGTGGCTTTTATTGATTATTATTTAAATATGATTAGTAGCGTCATTTCGCTACAAAGGAAAATTGAGAGTTCATTAATTCCGTAAACACTTTGAGATCTGATTTGTTTAAATCTTTTAATGAAAAGAAAATAAAAAAATATGTTAATTAGAAAATTGATTGAGGACGTTGGAGAAGAGGGACTAAACAGTAATGCTTGGGGAACACATAGAGACGCGGCTGACTGAAACGTTTTCAAATCGCACAGATTCGTTCCAAAGATGAAACATGGTAGTGGGTAACAGACACAGTATGGTTATGGCTTCATTCGCTAAAAATAATGAATAAATTTATACACTGAACAAAAACCCAACGCATTACCATGAACAAGCTGTTATTTGTTTTAAATCTACGTTCTTCAACTGGAGAAACTGACCTAATGTCGTGTTATTTGTTACCCTAATTTTATAGCGTATTGTTTTGATAAAGTAACTTATCTGATCACGGGCGGATATTTAAAAAGGGCGCTTTTACTAATAAGACTTACTGCGTTTTTAACCCTTATAACCATGTTGGTCATCTTCTCACTTTAATTCCTTTTAGAAAATCACGACAGACTAAAATTTTCAATGAGAATAGAGAATTTTTAAAAATCTGTTATTAGCATGAAAACCAAGGTTTAAAAGTTCCCAACATTAGAAGCGTTAAGCTTGTGCTATGTTTATGAAGTTCATATAGACCCGACTGTGAAACATTCGCCGCCCCCGGTGGAATTCGAACCTACGCGGTAAGGGGAAAGCCTTGGTAAAGCTAACGCTCTAACCACTTGAGCTACGAGGCCCCACCGGACGACGCGAGTTTAATCACCTTTGGGTCAAGTTTCCCGCCCAGCCTACTGCAACGTGTGGAATCCGCCAAATCTGATACAGTAAGCTGACTGCCCAAGCAGGATTTTCTAAGTAATTTACCAAGAATCCATTGCATCACTAATAGGCTCACGTCATTCATAGATATTTTGGCAGATTTTGAATAATTTATAATGACTCAACTGTGAAAACGTCGACGCCTCGGTGGAGTTAATCTCGCGTGGTCTGCCGGAGCCTCGTAGCTCAGGTAGTTAGAGCGCTGACTGTAATAAAGCCTTCCCCTTACTGTGTGGGTTCGAATCCCACCGAGACGCCGGATTTTTCACAGTAGGGCCAATATTAGTTATTCGAAATCTGTCAAAGTATCTGCGTAAATGAGATTGACACATCATGCTGACTATTCCATATTTTTAGTATTCCAGGAATATATTTATTGCATTTTGGGGAGTATAATCAGGGGGAAATGGTTAATAGTTTGCTGGCACTCATTGCATGGGAACATTAAGATTATTAGTCATGTCGTTCAGCTACAAGTCCAAATTATCTAAAACTGCGATGGAACACGAATGTCGGACAACTGTCGACAAACAAAGAATAACTATGTCAGTCGTTATGTGTTCCATCCACAACAACGCTAATTTTCTGCAGGTTATAATTCTGATATTTGTTTAATCAAATTAAAGTATTTAACCGCTACGTGACTGCCAATGGCATTTCCTCACGGTAAAAAAAACTATACAATATGGGGGTAATAGCAGCATATAACTTCTATCTATCCCTTTTAATTATGCTTATATTACCTGAAGTAGCAATTGCAATTGTTATTTATCAACTAATTAATGCGAATCGCATTTGTTAAATATTTATAGGCTAACATGGCAACCCTCCCGTTCTGAATAACCTGATCGTTATGTATATTTTTCGTAATTATGTCTGCATTTTTGTAATTTTCGAAATTTCATCTTTTGCGTTCGTACCGAGTATTCTATTTAGTCAGGTTACTTGCTGTTTGCCACGAATTGTGTTTTCATTTTTTTGACGGCGACCATATGAAAAAACTGGTAATGCCGCGTTTTTTCATTTTGCCAGAACCATTCGAATATTTCAGTTTTGATATAGTCTGTTTACGTGGTTAACCATTGCGGATGGTATACACCGCATATTATCTTTAACAAAATACTATATACTCAGCCATTTCAAATTTTCTGTATAACTTTTGATTCCTAATCGGGGGTAGGGGGTTAGAGAAACAGGTCATCGCATTTCCTCCATGAACAGTATATTCTTCACATTATGCGAATCCGACTAAGTGACTATATTGCTATCTACCGACTTCGTTGGCTAAAACGCCGAATAGACTTCTGTCCTAACATATTCGCAATCGAATTGTTTATCTCTGTAAAAAATTAGAGATAACTTTTAAAATCGCGATTTATATGCCTGTACTCTTCAAGTATGGTAATACATAAAAAGGTTTGACTGCTTTTTCATGAAAACCTGAATTCTATCCCCACATTAAATTTGAATATAGACCATTTGTCATGCCCTTAGGTCACACAATTGAAACAATTATTCTGTGCTTTCGATGTAATGCCTTGCATCGGCGGAGGTCAAGAAAGACTGGCATGTCTGACTGTCTGAACAGTACCAATAAAATTGAGACACACACTGCGTTTAATTTGCTATCATCGATTAAATGACCTACATGGCCTGCTTCTTCGGAGGTATTTAAGTTCATTGCAGCCACCGGACTATACTTCAATGGGTATTAGTCGTGCATTCTTGCTTTCTATCTCTCAGCTAATTGCACTGGCAATCGACACAGCGATGTGCTGTTCCACAAACTGGTTCTTAGGTCAGTGGTTATGCTTAAATTTAAGTTCATAATTTTTATTTTATTGCATTACGTTGTATTACATTGTATTTTATTGTATTACATTGTATTACATTCGCTTATTCAAACAACCGAAAAGCGTAGGCAGTATTCATTTTTATTCGAGAAACAACGTTGGCCTACTCTTTGATGTCATGCGGAATATCACGTCCTGGTTACAAAAAGGGGTATAAGAAAAAAGGCGGATAAACGAACACACACTATGGCAATGCATTCGAACCTCAGAATAAATCAAATTTCTTAGTGCAGCTCATTCATGTAGTTTCGCCTTGTTGTCTGCTGTAGCATACGACAGTTTATAATAGGCTTTTTGCTCTTTACAAGTAATTTTTATATTTTATACGTGTCTATAAACATCGCTCCAAATGCTTCTCAATCAGCAACGCGCACGCTGTTGACCTATCTACGCGAATTTTTTGCGTAAACCACTTTCGATAAGTAATCTTTTTTAAATTTATCACAGGTGAAGGCACGATTGTGAGTGCAACTGTGGACAATATATTCTCCAAAATACACTCTGCACGTCCTCTGCCTTCTAAAAATGGGTCGATATTTCTGTACGTATGTGGCGGAGGATATTTTGAAAACCGTGGATGTGAACAAGTCTTTGATTCATGGTCGTGTAGTGTAAAATGCCATGATCTTCTACTTTGCTTCATTTCGAAGAAAAACACTACGGGTATGTGAACATCGTAAGGCGAACATCTGACGAAGCACATGTTCTGAGCCATTACGCATTTTGTGCATAGTTTGACTTATTAACTGAGTTGCATCTTAATATATTCCACTTACTCCGCTTGCCAGCTGCTCAAATTCCGGAAAACCTTGACGGTTTGCAAAATACAACGTTCATGTTTGTTTGGTATCTAGAAGACACGAAATTAGTCAGTACCGCCACATGCCGTTGGAATTGACAATGAACGCCCGCGCCTTAGATATAACAGTAATGTTAAGAATAACATAAGGTTTTGAAATAGTTCGACAGTCATTTACTGACTTACAAATCGTGAAATGGCTTCCGGAGAATGAGGTAAAGCAGATAAATGCAATGATAATCGCATGTTTATGCTCCAAATCGAAGTCCACCTCGTTTACAAAGTGGCCGGTGTTTGTCTTTCTCTAGACTTTTAGCGTCAAGTGCCTTATTATGTTCTTTATGCAGACTTAGGAATTTAGCGGTAGACACGCATATTAATAAAATGCACATTTCTTTGAGACAGTTTCATAAAATATATCTGAGGACTACAGAAAAAATCTACATGGAATCTTATGGGTAAAAATCCTTCACGAGAGCATATTAACTGCCGACTAAAGTCTTTTCTCAAGGAAGAGGAATAGTTTTTAATGAATGTTATACAACTGATAAAACGTGTTGCTGAGGAGTAATATCAAGCCATGTAAATGGATATTGAGTGTTGCGAGGATAACCGTTGTAATGAAATAGTAATGAAAGTATCACGCTCGAGGAGATGCGACTTTAGTTTAAACTAAACTTTTGATTCGGGCATAAACACAATTAACGAGAGCGGTAGCACACATGCAACGACTAATTCTAAGTGTCTTCCAGTTAAAGACAAAAACCCAAAATAAATGCTACAAGTGCTTCTTTAATTTGAAAACACAATCATCTTATGGAATGCATAAATTTGAAAACGCGATCGTTCGTGTTGCAAACGTGGCCTCAATTCTTTGAGAAAATGCTGTATGTTTATACACACAGCTGACCCAATACAACGCTATAAGCGTAGTAACGCCTAACGATGGACATTTTTGTAGCCCTTTTTTAACTACCCGTAGACATAACTACGTTGTGTTGATGCAGACCACCAGGAATGATGCACGGCAGCACTTTAGGAAATTGATGAGGAGTTCAGTTTTTGAACTCAAAATATGATAACACACATAGAATCAATGTTTATTGTAACAGAGAATTTTTGTGAAAGTTTCGGTATTAAAATCACTCTCATTACGGCACAATAGATGCTTGGTTTGTAAATGGGATCATAGGAGGCAGGTTACATAGCAAGTGGCCGGAATGCTCGGCACCTAAAATGCCTACACAAATATATGGATATTGCTAATGGCAACCTTACTTGAAAATATACCATGCAAGCAAAGATGTAATTTTAGGTCTAATGCGAATGTGCTAGGCCTACAACGTTTTATGTGCCTAAGATGATCGTATTATTTTCTATTTTAACGTTCCCCGTCATATAGTGCATATATATGGGATCTTTTGATGCGCTGTCTCTTAGTTTTCGAATACAATAGCTCCCGATTTCTTCATAAAAGGCGAATGAGATAGCGTAGGATGATAAGCACATTACCTCGCAAACTGCTTGAAAACATTCTTTTGTAAAAAATAAACTGCCAAAATAATCAACGCTTTGCAAAGCTAACGAGTCATTTTTAAGCATTATCGAAATCCTTCAGTGGAAAATTTTTGGTATCGATTCCTGAGTGATAATTTTGCCATCAAGAGAAAACGGAGTTTGTGTTCAATTTGTTTTTCTCCCATAAATTTGAAAATTTTTAAGAGTCCTCTCCTTGAAGACCTGCCAGCAAACCGAACTTTGCTAAGAGTCGGTCATTTTTTGCAGGAATTGCAATAAAGATTAATAGTTTATCACAACAACTTGATCATTCCCTTGCACATAACAGTCTCCGTAAAGCTAACTTGTTTGTTGAGATATAGTTCCATTTTGGTCTAATGCCTTGTCCAAACTGGTATTCCTGCTTAAACTATGCTTTGTTGTTTAAAGAAGCCGTAGAAGAACTTGGAGACATATCCTACTACAAAACGGAGATAACACTGTCTGCTAGAGTGGTGGACGATAATGTCATTGTGACAGCGATACAAGTCAACGAATGCCGCGGTATTTTTAGTCCCAAATTTCAGCTCGACATCATCACAAAGGGATATCTACTTGATGGATGGTTCTCCCTACCGAAGCAAATATTCCGTCTATTTTTAAAAGGGTTTTTGATGTTACGTTGAAGTTTGTGTCAATAAATGTCACCAAAATCGCCCTTATTCCTTCATACGCCAAGTAGTATTAATTGCGTTTAATAAAAGGTTTGCTGATCAAAAAAGAAACGTTACATATCTCATTGCTATCAAAGATAGTTATTATGTACTGCTGGATGTTGCCGATTAATATACGCCCAAACTGAAAAGAGTTATGAAAACAGGCTTCTAAGGCATAATTCGACGGATGTATTTACTCTGCGTAAGCCAAGCGAAAAACTAAAGGTAAAGCAGATTGTCGATCTGGACCTGCCATTAAAATCTAAGTAAATGCAAATATGCGTAAAAAGTTATAATTCATATTGAGCTAGCGGTGAAAGAACGGCACCTCGGTGGGATTAGAACCCAGGACAGTAAGTGAAAAGTTTAAGTACAGCCTAGGCCCTAATCACGTGAGCAGAGATGCTCGGCCGGATGATGTGATTCTAATTACATCAATATCTGCCAAAACATCTAGGAAGTACTTAAGCCTGGTAGTTATCTGGTGGATTCCTGATGAATTTTTTAGTAAATTCTGCTTGGGCATTCAATTTTGTAGGGTGAATCCTATAAATACTACAGCCCATTTTGCATGAACCACTAGCATCTGCTTTTGGCGGCGATGACAGGACCAAGGAGGAATCTGAAACGTTAAGCTACTAAACCCCTTGTCCAAGCGATCGTGCTTTCTTCTTTAAGATGAGTAACTACCGTCCGATGTTAGCCTGAAATGCGATTAAATGAACACGCGCGATTTCTCGAACCCCTTGAAAAACTGACTGTACGCTCGTCAATTGACTGCATACGGTCTCACATACAACTATATTGTAAATGGTTCATTTGTCTTCCCTAACGCCTAGTAGATAAGCAAATTATCTAATCGAATTCCTGGGACGTGGTTACATTTTTTAAATTTGTCTTAGACATGCTGATACTGGTATGTTGAGCAGCATCAGAGCTTTAGTAGTATAAAACAGTTGTCCGTTACATGTCGTGAAAAAAGTGTTCAACAGACGCATTAAGCGTATGTGACACTTAAGAGCAATGCGTTATTTAACAGTTGTCATCATTTCGATACGCAACCATAATTAATGTGCGGCATTAACTTTCGCGTCTACTGCATATTATAAGCTCACACAGACAGTTCGATTTAGCCTTTATGCAGAGTCGATATTTTGTGTCGTTAAGAAGACGCCTCTCTAATTGCAGGGTCAATATAGCCGACCTACAGCGCAACCGTCAGTGTGAAGAAGTAAAGGAGACGACTCTGGAGCAAAGCAGGACTGACCTAATTTGAAATGGCGACATCTGCCCTGACTTCTTAAAGGCCAGACCTTAGCATTCAGAACTTGTTTTTGATAATATCGTCCGTGAATACGTTCAGGAAAACAAATCCACTATTATTTCATTACCCGAACCAGGAATGGGCCAAATAATATGCAGCTTTAGCCCACCATATGAATATAATGATCGCTGTTCAAAAACGATAACCCAATTACAAATTGATTAACTTCGCTCAGACAAGAATCTTGCTCGAAAACATTTTTGTCAACCAATAATGTTCCCGTTGATCTTTTCAGACATCCGCCAACTGTTGAATAGTTGCATTATGTTCGTACTTTTAACAAAATGCTTTGAAGTAACTGTAGATTCCGAGTGTCAAGGCGGTACGCGGACAAATTGGCAAATGATTTCCTAAGGCTTGCACTTGTGGCTATTTCAAGACGCGGCAAATATAACTGTAAACAATAAAAGCAATAATATCGATAATAGTGCTACGCTTGGCAATTGACTGCATATCGTTAAACAGACAACTATATTGAAAACGAATACTTTGCCTTCCCTAACGCCTAGTTTATATGTAAGGTCACTGGTCGAATTCCAGGGACGTTGTTTCATTTTTCAAATTTAAAGTAGACATGCTCATACGTGCATGTTGACCAGTGACAAAGGTTAAGCCGTCTTAGTTAATTCGTTACATGTCGTCAAACAAGTGTTATACAGATGCAATAGGTGCATGTGGCAGTTCGTTACGAGTCGTCAAACAAATGTTTTGCACAAACCTGAGTGACAGTTGGGCATTTTTCATACCGGCTTCGGCGAGAGTACATCTGTGTCGAGTTTCAGAAGGACCGGCCGGTCTGTGCAGCCGTGCTTCTCTGAGAGCAAGACTGCCAGTGGGTGTGCACTTTAGAGTACTCGCGAGAAACCAAGCCTCATGGCAGGCGTTCAGCTCGTGGATGCTACAGACTGACCTGTAGTACAGAACTTCTGCGTAGCCGATCTATTCGTTTCAGTTAATTAGAACGTCTAGGGTATCCGTAAGTAGTCATGGCGACATCTCCAATGTGAAGTCAGCGCCCACTGAAGACAATCGTAACCGCGATTTTAATCTTGCGTTATGTAGCAGACGAACGACAATGTGTGATTTCGCCTGCTATGCGGACCGAAACCATCAAGACGATCTATAAGTTCTGCAGCAACCACACATTATCGCATTATCGCAATGTAAATACTGTTATGTAACTAAGGATAACTGACTGTTTTATTTTATTCCCTGGAATAAGTTGCATTTTAAACAGCAAGCGCACGAATAAGCCTGGAATCACTGCAGGACTGGTTATCAGCGAAGGTAATCTACCGCTATTTATTTGGAAAATTGTCCAACTTTTTCATTAATCTTGCAGTTTTTGACTGACACTTAAGACGCGTTTCCTAGGCTACGTTTGAGACAGATAGACTTTGCATTCAGCGGAATTGGCATGCACCACGTAAAATATCCGAGCCACAGGTATCAATAAACGGAGAACGCGTGCTTCAATATGGTTTCGTTTCGTTTATGTATTTGGTCCCGGCAAAATCCTTATGATATGGTATTAACGTTATTATGATTGATGGACTGCGAGTCTGTTTCGCATAGTTTATCAATTCAATTGGCCTGCATGCATGGTTAGA
The DNA here is from genome assembly GCA_902702965.1 of Spirometra erinaceieuropaei. Classification (NCBI taxonomy): domain Eukaryota; kingdom Metazoa; phylum Platyhelminthes; class Cestoda; order Diphyllobothriidea; family Diphyllobothriidae; genus Spirometra; species Spirometra erinaceieuropaei. The sequence continues at coordinate 192,673 of CACRXP010000027.1, forward strand.
TTATCGTTGCCCTTTGGAACGCTGTGCCAATTATTCCCGATTTCTTTTCACGTACAATATTCAAACGCAAAAGCCAATTTACTAGTAGGACGCGGTGTAGAATGGCCAACTCTGACTCTGCTACGGATACTAGCCACACAGACAATCGGCACCAAAGATTACTGTTTTGGACGAAAGATGAGTAAGTACTGTCCGGTGTTAGCCTGACATGCGGTTACATGAACGCGAGTGCTCACGAACACCTTGAAATACTGACCATGTACTCTGCATACCGTCGCACAGACAACTATATTGAAAACGGTTACTTTTTCTTGCTTGGCACCTAGATGATAAGCAACGTCACAGGTCGAAATCTAAAGAGGTTGCCGAGTTTTTGTACTTTGAAGTAGACAAGCTGATATTGGCATGTTAATCAGTGCCCGAGATTCTCTTTAGTTCCTAACGTGTCGCCAAACAACTGTTCTACAGACGCATTATGTCTACGGGCACTTAAGAGCAATGGGATACTCAGTTCTTTGGATTTCTATACACAGACACGAATAAGAAACGGCCTTAATTTGCACCTTTGTTGTCTATGATAAGCTCATGCAGACGGAGCGATCTAGTTCATACTTCATGCAGAGTCCATTATTTGTGTAGTTAAGAAGACGCGTCTCAAACTGCAGGGTCATGTTAGCCCAACCGTCAGTGTGAAGAAACAAAGTAGACGACTCTAGAGCAAGGTAAGACTGACCTTATTTGGAATGCCGACATCTGCCCTGAGTTCTTGAAGACCAGACCTTAGCATACAGAACATGTAGTTGATCTATTTTCCGTAAATACGTTCAGGAAAACAAAATCCCTACTGCCTCATCCACAAACCGGGACATAAGCCAAAGAATATGCGGCGATAGCCTCACCCTATGCTTATACCCTAATCGCACGGTAAGCCGAATCTTAATTAGAGCCTCGGCACTAATTCGTATCTAAAAATTGATTGTTTCCCAGCACCCCCCGGCCATGGCGTCACCAAGGGCGCAAACAAATGCGTCCATGCTTATTGGCAAATCGATCGGCCGTGGCGTAGGCGCTACGTCTCGGGCACGTCCCTTATCCTCTCCCACGCCTCTGCGCGCGCACTGTTGCTGCTCTGGCTGTGTTTACTACTTGACGCGTTTTACAACCCTTTCTGTTCTTTTTCTGGTTCTTTTCTTCTTAATTTCGATGAAAATATCAAAGAGGACATTAGGGAGACGTGTTGATGCTGTTGTTAAGAAGCAATTTCAGCAAATCGCGGAGAATATACAAGAAATGTATCCGTCCGACTCAGTATCAACATCGATGGGTTTTTTTCGTCTTACAGCTCATCCAGTGTAACAGATTCTTCCCCTGCTGACGAGGAAACGGGTTTTCCCGAAACGTCAGTGAACACGGGGCCCGACGAAGCTACAGCTGTAGAGTCCGTAGGGACCCTGTCAACTGATTCCCATGTTGACGAGCCAAGCGTAAGAGATGCTCTTCGGTCGTGGGCGGTACAGTCACATATACCTCTTGTACATCTGACTAAACTTCTGAAGATTATCAGAAGGCTGTCGCTGGATTTGGCCTCGGACGCGCGAACACTGCTGGGTGTACCAGGCAATTGCGTTACGCTGACGGCAATGGGCAGTGGTGATTACGTCCATTTGGGACTTGTAAAGCAGCTAACTAAATAGTTACGTATCTCTTCCATGCACTTTAAGGGCGATTAAGTAGTTGCATGTTCAGATATTGATGGGTTACCTATATATAGGAAAACCAAAAAGGAATTTTGACCAGTCTTAGGTAGGATAATAAAGCCATTTATCAGTGAAATATTTCTTGTAGGATTTATTTCGGCTTTGGTAAGCCCTCAGATGTGCAATCGTTTTGCAAACCGTTGGCTGGCGAGCTATTGTCACTTAATAGGTCAGGTCTGCGTGTCCATGCTCTCGACCGAACACTGCATTTCCGTTTGGGCGCTGTAATTTGTGATGCGCCTGCTAGGGCTTTTATAAAGCAAATTAAGAACTTTAATGCCTATTACGGCTGTGAGAGATGCTGTGTTAGAGGTGAATACATAGATAAGGTAGTTTACGACAACGTATCTGAACGTGCCAGGGCGGATAGGGATTTCCCAGGCACCGCCGATGACTGTCATCGCATAGGCGCTTCGCCATTGCTTGCATGCAACGTTGGCATGATAAGTTCTTTTCCCCTAGATCCTCTTCATTTAGTCTACCTAGGAGCCACGCGAAGGCTGCTTAACTTGTGCCTCAGAAGTTCTAGGGAAAAAGTCTTCAGGTTGTCAAAAGCTGCAGTTATCACAATTAATGAGAGGTTAAAATCGCTTAATCGATACCTGCCGCGGGAATTTTCACAGCGCGCCAGATCTTTAAGCGATTGGGATACATGGAAGGGTACGGAACTTCGTCAGTTCCTACTTTACACTGGAATAATACTCCTTAGAGGGGTTCTTCCTAAAAAGTACTGGAATCATTTTCTACTTCTATTCAAAGCAATACGTTGTCTAGTTCGCCCCCATTCTTGCAGACATTGGGTGCCCTATAGTCATAGGCTAATAAAGATTTTCGTTGACAGATTTTCCGATTTATATGGCAAATCTGAAATAGTGTACAATGTTCATAGCATTGTCCACCTACCGGACGATGTTTTAAGACACGGTCCGCTTGATAGCTTCTCTTCATTCCCCTTTCGAGAGTTTTTCCGGAAAAATGAAACGTACGCTGAGGAAACTCTCCCAACCGCTCCAGCAAATAATACGCAGGTTAGGAGAGCTGCAGGCCGAGTGGTTCCCATCACAATGTCCAGTGAAATGGACTTTTAACAATGAGCACTGTAACGGTCCATTGCCAACAACGGGTGGGTCGTGTACACAATATGGATCGATTCAGAAACAGAGATGTCTTATAGGTACAACTCCAACGAAGGGATCAGTCGCAATCGACGGTAGGTTAATTTGCATTCAGAACATAGTACGTCATCCGGTTGGAGATGTAGGAATGGTTAATGTTGAATATGAAAATGTGGAAGATCACTTTGATTATCCTGTCAGTCAGTCAGTCAGTCAGTGTATTTGAGGGAAATAGGCTTACGCCTTTGACCTCCCTATTTGTACATAAAAAATTGATAAACAAGCAAAAATGTGAAGAAATTACAGCATTAAGTGAATGCATACATTGATTCACATATGACACTAGTCACATGGTTAAAAAGTCGCATAGTCCGCTTGTTGCTGCAGCATATATCTGTCAAGGCGACATTTAAATGTCTCCACAGATTGAGACATAACAACCGTCTCGGGCAGGTTATTCCACGGTTCCACGACACGGTTGGAGAAGAAATATTTTCTCACATTCAGTCTACCCTGTGGCACACGTAGCTTGAAGGGATGTCCCCGGAGGTGAGTTGTAATGGCGAGTTGGAAAAAGTCATCGCACCGAAGGTCACAATCCAAGCCGCGCACGATACGGAAAGTTTGTATCATGTCTCCGCGCAACTGCCTTTAACTCAGAGGATGGAGATTAAGGTTAGTTAAGCGGATCTCGTATGGCAGTGCACTTTGACTTCTTACTAATTTTGTGGCTCGCCTCTGCACCCTTTCGAGCAGATCGTAATCCTGGTGCGTCCACGGTCTCCAGGCCTGAATTGCATATTCAAGATGGGGCCTTATAAACGTGCCGAAGACTTTGGTGAAGCAGTCTTCATCGAAAACTACGAATGCCCGCTTGATGGCATATAGCATTGACGTTGCGGCCTTGGCCGCCTTACAGTATTGTGTAGAAGGCTTTAGGCTGTCTGCAACCCAAACTCCGAGATCTTTCCGAGTTTCTGCTTCTTGGAGTGGCATTCCGTTCAGATGGTATTGCCGCGTACTAGGGCTCTGATTTCCGAGGCGCATAATGGTGCATTTGTTCAAATTGAAGGACAAGATCCATCTGCGGGACCACTCGTCCAACCGACAAAGATTTTCTTGGAAGTTGGTCTCATCGGCAGCATTCTGGATGACTTTCCATATTTTTATGTCATCCGCAAACATGGCACAATCACAGCCCAACCCATCTACGCAATCATTGATGAACAAGAGAAAGAGAGTTGGTCCGAGCACCGAGCCTTGTGGGACCCCACTCTCTATGAATGTGCACCTTGATTGCTGTTGTTCTACGCAGACAATTTGGGAGCGGCCGACAAGGAAATTTTCGATCCATTTGAGAAGTTTGCCACCGATGCCCATAATTCTCAACTTGTGTAGGAGACGTTGGTGCGGAACACTGTCAAACGCCTTCCGAAAATCAATATAGGCAACATGCACGGTGTGTTTTGCGTCCAGTGCTCGTGTCCAACTTTGCAATGTGTATAGCAAGTTCGTAACACATGATCTTCCCCTACGGAAACCATATTGTGTATTGGAAAAGAGGTTGTGGGTTTCAAAGTAAGCCATCAACTCCTTTTCGATGGTTTTCTCCATCACTTTGCAGCAGATTGATGTCAGACTGACGGGTCTGTAGTTTGTCGCCAAAACACGACTACCGCTTTTGTAAAGGGGTGTAATGTGGGCCGTCTTCCAGTCTGTGGGAAGAATTCCAGCATCAAACGATTTTTGGCACAGAAAGGATAGTGGCTTGGCCAGCTGTTGGGCAATCTCCTGTTAACTCATCAAAGATTAAAATTTTTAAAGCCAGGATGGGGAGCATACTAAACACATGCCCATTGCCGCCAACCTTATGGATGTATGCCTGCATCCCCTTAGAGGATCACTTTGTTCTGACTGAAATCAATGACCGTTGGGACACTGATGACTGGACATTTTAGGATGTTCGATGACTGAGTTGGACGGAACCGTTTCTTCTTATTCACGCAAGTTGCTTCTTTTCTCACTGTACTTCTCACCGTAAGTCGGTCACTACCCACGAAACCTACAACCCAACAGTCCCTAAGCTATTGTTTCGTGGGCAGTGAAGGGAGGCAGTGATTAGCTACATATTTTTACCCGCACTCTACATTTCCTGTTGGGTTGTGGAGTATCATGTCCTCTGAGGAAGATAGCCCAAGAAAGAAGAGGCCAAGGCGGTCAGCCAAAAATCCCTACCAAGATGACATATGGGACAATGAATTGGACCTATCGACAACATCAGTAGGATTGTTAATTACATTATTTTCCTTTGTCTACAGCACTCCCAATCCGAAAACACTGAATGCAGCTCAACTTGGCCATTGGTGACGTCACCAAAATCCAAAGGTATTTACCTTTTATTCTAATATGTCATTCGTAGGGCATAAGAAGAGTACGGCCGGACGCAAAAGGAGACATCTGTCCTCCCGCGAAATGTGGGGAAATTTAGAGCTGTTCTACGGTGGTTAATAGAGAATTGTAAAGAAAAAAGTAGAAGGTTACAGCAGATTCAGCAGTAGTTTAATGCCCAAGCCGAAGGACGAGCGAGTGCAGCAATATCTTTATCCATTTCAACTTCTGCGGCTCCACCTTTCAGACGAATGGCCTGCATAAGTGATTTAGAAAAATTTACCAGTAATTTGTCAGACGCAGCTTTTAGGCAGCAGATGGCAAGTTTCTTATGACCTTCAGATTTCTCGGATAGGTTAGTCACTATTCAGGTTTTGGAAGGCAGAACTTGAGCGCATTCGTCGACCGAGTTTTCATCGTCCTATTTGAGGACGAAATAACAAACCACTAAACGTTCTACGGACGACAACATGGCAAGAGTGCCTTCTTCGGCTTTCCTGCATATGCAGTCGTACTAGGTATTAACGCATAATTTTCGCCATTAACAAACGACTAAGCAGATTTCTTCAATAGGTGGAATGTCAATCACAGTTCAGATCGCCATGAATTAGAGAAAAACTTTCGACTCATATTCAGACGGGCATATGATCGACTACAAAAAAGGACAAATAAACTATCGACGCCACGTCCACTGGACGGTTACTTACCCCTTCATAATCACATCTCATGCAACTAATATTTACATTACCCAAATTAACTTGAGTGCACTTTTTTAAGACATTGCCGACGATGGCGAACATACTCCACGTCCGGGACCGTCTGGCTCTTCTTCACAGCCTTAGAACGAACTGTTTTGACAAAATCAACTAAAACATTAACTTTTTTACGTAATATCTACTTTGTACCAGATTTCTAAAACTTTTTACTAGATAACTATTTTGTGCACATTATTTTTTTAAAAACATTTAATAGCCAACAACCGCATTACTCGTCTTCATTCCCACTACTTACGGGATAGTGGATTAGCATTATGGGCATGAAAATAGGGGAAACGGGTTAGGAGTGGGATAATTGAGAAAACGACGAGATTAGAATTTCCTGCGCAGATTCTGTGCCGAGCCTCTCCGCGCCGATTCTGAACAGATTTGTGTGACAAACTAGGCGCAGATTCTGCGTAGATTATTCTAAACTCGATTTAGATTCTGCGCAGATTATGATCAGAAATGTTATTAGGGTAGTAATAGCTGCAAAATAATCATAAACCAACTTGATTTATTTTGCACAGACGGCTTTTGCACGAAAGAATGTTTGTCAGCGAAAAATATTCCAGTTGTTTTTTGCTCCTCCTTCACTGCAATAATAGCAATGCAATTAGCATTGCGTCTGGTGACGAATTAAGTTTGAAAGGCGATCTTATCAGAAAAAAACTCAAATTCGTGATTTATATAAAGACTCTAACACAAAGTAGTCAAGTAACCTTCTAATGACTTGCATAGCCTGATTGATTAGCCACTTAAAATGCATCAATTGCACAAAATCTTACATGGTCGGCCAAAGGTGTACCAACTAAGATGGCCTTGGGCTGATGGATGTTTTTCTTCCCTTCATTTTCTTGCCATTCTAACGAATATTCGACAGGCTTGACCAATTCGTACGTTGTGAATTATTACCTCAAGGGAGGCGGCGGCAACTCTGAGTATTTGTTTGTTCCGGCGTCAGTTCATCATCAAAACATGCATGTTCGTTTTCTTCGAATACGTTTGTTAGTGGAGCATAACGTAACGCATCTCTTAATTTTTATTTAAACTAAAACACCAGGCCACAGAGGAGAATTGCTATTTTCTTAAGTGTATGCCGTCTAACATACATCTTGATAAACTCTGTGTTAATTTAGAGTAAGCAGTAGCACCATATTCTTTCAGGCACCAAATAGCTCTAGAAGAAATCCTCACTCGAACCAACATTTTTGCGGACGAAATCGAGAGTTTCTGTTTCCTGATTATTCCTGTTTTGACTACATTGGTTGTCAACCTTTCAATAACATCCATCTGTCGGTGATAAAAAGGTCATTGGCAACCGCCTGTTTCTGACATCTGGTAACAGGGTTATTCACTTTTCCTCATACCATGAATAAATACAGTAACCACTGACAAATGCGAAAGGAATGATGGACAAATTACGTTTTAACAAACATACAACTCAAAAAACAAATAGATTTGCTGCCTTATTCCTCTCAGGAAAAAACCCTTTCGTCATTTGTCTGAGGCTTTAAACTCGTGCAGGAGCCCTTTGTCAGGGAAAATTCTGTAGCCATTAGGCGTTTTTTAACAATCAAACGTCACTAACGTTAGTCAGAATTACGTATGCCTGCGCCAGGTCAATACATCGACGAACTGCGTCCTTATCTAATGCTAAGGACAATCAGAATGCTGAGGGCATCTTTCAAACGGATCCAGACTCATTGCAGCGTTATGACCTGACATTTTTACGACCTAATTATACAAAACGGCTATTCGATAGCATTTATAAGGGAACGCCTAAATTTCCACTGCCGAAGGACCCATTACGGGACAACAGCTACGCTATGGCATGTTCTACCATGTAACTAACACGTTTTAGGTATGACAGCATCCATTGTTACAGAATCATGCAAATCGCGAATAGATGAAATCCTAGTGAACAGTCCATTGGAGTACAGTGCACCCGTGTCTAAGCTGTCCTTGCAATAACACAGGCCGGACCTAACACATGCTGGGATCGCGCATACAGGAACACAAGCTGATGACCATTTTTATTAGAAAAAAATCCAATGGCAGTTCAAAAAACTTTTTTAAAAACAAATCAACCGACTGGTTGGCTTAACAGAAAGTCATCTTTAACGGATTTTCTTTGGAGTTTAGGACGCAGAGAACTGATAAGTGTCGGTGATTGCGAAACTGAGGTTCTTTAGTACGCGCACGTCAACCAAGGCAAGCTATTGCTTTCGGAGAATTTGTCAGGATGGATGTCGCATTCTTTTGGGGGCATAATGCATGAACTGAAGAATCTAAAAAGTTCACCTTACTGATGAATGATTCTATGAAGCGATAGTACACACAAAGTAGAGAAATTGAACGAATACGGTAATTAACTTGCACCATTCTCAATTCCCGCTGGCACTTTGTTGGAGTCGTAGGGAAAGTTGTCCGGGAAGGATGAGGAAATTAATAGTTGAATTGTGTCAGTATTTTATGCATCCTATTTTAAAGTGTGAAGATTATCGGAAGATCTTATATTAATTGGAGGGTTACGCCAGGGGGAATTTTACCTGGAAGCGAAAAAAAGAGAGCGCTTAAAGATGAAGAAAACGGGAGGATGTAGGATCAGGGAAGAATTGCGAAGATTATATGGGTGACTTTTTGGGGTAATTTCTGAAATCCTAGGGAGATTTTGACTATTATTAATGCGGAAGAGGAGACAGAAGCCAACTCTAGTCTTCGAACCCATAAAGAGTTTAGATTAATAAGGTAGCTTCTATCTGAGCAGGAGATACTTAGAGCTTCCGTGCCTAAAAGTTTTCTAGTAAAATGCCTTTGAACATTGAAATTTTTGAACGACTAGCCTCGTTCATGAAACCAAACATGAGCAACAATACTCGATAATGGGAAGTGAAGGCATTCGATAGTCTTAATTTAATTTCGGGAACATTAAAATTGTCAGAAATAAAGCCGCAAAAATGGGCGGCTTTGGCCGTGATGCTGTCAGCGTGTGGGGAGAGATCGAGATTATTGATATAGCTTATACCTAAACGCCTGATGATGGTACATTCAGTCATAGGTAGGCCGTTAAAACCCATTAGTTGGTTTAGCCCATAAGGTGTAAAACACCTATTGAAGGAGTAAATTTTATTAGTCATTTTGAGGTTCAGGCTGAAAGGGCAAGCAAGTCAGCATGATTCGCCCCAAACAACGCTGGGTTCAGTTCAGTTCAGTTCAGTTTATGGTGGGAAATAGGCGTAAGCCTTTGAGTACCCTATTTTCAACGTAAAAAATGTGTGGTGTACGGATAGATGTTCTGGGCTGAAATAGTTCGAACACGCCCATAATGGTGGGACAAAATGAGAAGGAGTTACAGGGTGTGAGCTCGACTTCTCATCGCTCTTGGTCATTTCGGAACATAAATATGTCCAGATTCTTCTTAAAACTTTGTATAGATGGTGACATCACAACATCTGCGGGAAGCTCATTCCATGGTTTGACCACCCGGACCGAGAAGGAGAACTTCCGCACATCCAGCCGTGCCTGCTGAGTGCGCAGTTTTAACGGGTGAACTCGGAGGTTGGTCGTGGTAGCAAATTCAAAAAATTCCTCGAAGGCCAGACTGCAATCCAACCCCTTAACAATGCGGAAGGCTTGCAAGAGCTCTCCGCGAAGTTGCCTGTAACTCAAAGGAAAGAGGTTCAGATTTACTAGGCGGGTTGCATAAGGAAAGGAGCTTTGACCCCTGACCATCTTCGTGGCTCTCCTCTGAACTCTTTCGAGGCAGTTTTGATCCACAACAGCGCACGGCCTCCAAGCTTGTAGGCCGTACTCTAAGTGCGGTCGGACGAATGTTCCGAATGTCTTAGAAAAAGCTTCTTCGTCAAAGTCCATAAACGCACGCTTGATGGCGTACAGTACGGACATTGCGCTTTTTGCCACCCTCGAACAGTGGGCGGATGGTTTTAGGGAACTCGTCGTAAGCACACCGAGGTCCTTTTGTGCTTCGACCTCTTGTAGGGCTGCACCGCCCAGTAAGTAGCCTCTTGTGCTGGCGGATCTGGCTGTGTTGCCTAGGCGAAGTATGCTAAATTGGGCAACGTTGAACCGCAGGAGCCAACGGTTTGACCACTCCTCCAATCGATTCAGGTTCATCTGCAGTCTGTCTTCATCGGCAGGACCCCGAATTACACTCCATATCTTCATGTCATCCGCAAACATTGCTACTTCACAGTCTAAATTTCTTGCGGCATCGTCCACGTAGATAAGGAACAAAATGGGTCCCAGTACTGACCCCTGGGGGACACCACTATCGACCATAGCCGGATCTGATTTTCCCCGACCGACGCACACAACCTGGTGTCGACCCACAAGGAAGTTTTCGATCCATTTATGGAAGTTGCCACCGATCCCTATTTTTTCAGCTTATGTAAGAGCCTTTGGTGTGGCAGAGTGTCGAAAGCCTTCTGGAAGTCGATGAAGGCTATGTGGACCGCGTGCCTGTCGTCGAGGGCTCGGGTCCAGCTCTGGAGAGATTGCAGCAGGTTTGTCGTGCAGGATCTTCCTTTTCGGAACCCATGTTGGCATTTCGATAGCAGGCCCTGAACTTCCAGGAGTTGCATCAGTTCAGTCTTTATGATCCTTTTCATAACTTTGCAGATAATGCATGTCAAGCTTATGGGCCGGTAATTTGTCGTCGCTGCCCTGTTACCTCCTTTGTGTAGCGGAGTAATATGCGCCAGCTTACAATCGACAGGAAGTGTTCCAGTGTCAAATGACGTTTGAAAGAGCATCGACAAAGGCACAGAGAGCTCACTGGCAAGTTCCTTCAGAAGCTTGGATGGAATCTCGTCTGGTCCTGGCGACTTCGATTCGTTCAATGCCTCTAATTCTCTTCGGATAATGCCTTCTGATAAGAGTATATCACTGACGCTTGGAGTCGGCAGTTCTTCTGTGGAGGGCGGAAGGAACCTTGCCTCGTTTGTGTAGACTGATTGAAAAAACCGGGAAAAATACGCAGCTTTATCCCTACTATCAGCGATCTCAACGCCATCAGTAGTCTTTATCAAGGGGATTTGATGCCTGTTCCTTGTAATTCGTCGGAGGTAGCTGTAGAGCAATTTTGGGTTCTGCGTTGCTTTTTGTAGCAAGTTCTTCTCGAATTCCCGCCGCGTCTGCATTATCAGCTTCCTCAGTTTGTTCCTCTGTGTCTTGTAGGTGTTGAAGCATTCAGCTTGTCTAGTGACGCAGTATTTTCTCCACAATTTGTGCTTTCTGTTGATTTCTTTCTTGAGGTTGCTATTTAGCCACCCAGGGCGTTTGTTCAGTCTTACACTAGTCAGTGGGCAGTGGTTGTTGATGAGCTGCAGAAGGTCATTCTTCAACAGCTCCCAGTCATCGTTGGCACTTCCCGTAAACAATGAGCCCCAGTCAAGACCGGATAAGTCTGCCCTCATCTGATTGAAGTCGCCCCGCCAAACATTACGCCTTTTGTGGTCTGGAGTGTGTGAAATGGAGAATAACGAATAATCCCACATAAGCACTACGTGGTCACTTCGGCCAAGGGGCGGCATGGAGGCGATCTCGTCTATGCTGTCTGGTGTTTTCGTAAAGACCAGATCCTGGCAGTCTGTCCTTTGTCCTTCACGTGTACTCGTAGGGAACATTACATGTTGTGTGAGGCACGCATTTAATGTTTTGCTCAACAGGCGATAATCGAATGCCGATTTTGGACCTGACGCTTGGAGGGTATTCCAGTTTGTTCCTGGTGCGCTGAAGTCGCCCACGATCATGATGTTAGGTCGACTGGAAAATTTCTCCAGTTGCTCTAATAGTTGAGTGTCGGCGATATGGTCTGTCCTAGGTGGTCGGTAGACAGTGAGGACATCGAGACACGGGGAACCGGTAGGCTTGATGGTCAACCAGATAGCTTCCGTACTACACGCAAACTTGGTGGTGTTATCCGACACTGCCAGACCGTCATTCACATGCACAACGATACCACCACCCTGACGATGTTCCCTGTCCCTCCGATAAATTTGGTATCCAGGCAAGGCTACTTCGTTATCGCTAATATTCCCGGACAGCCAGGTCTCAGTTACTGCTAAAACATCTGGAGACAGCTCAGCAAGGTAAAGTTTTAGTTCGTCCAGTTTCGATATGAGGCTTTGGGCATTCGTGTACAAGCACCTCAGTTTAGCACCAGCCGAATTTCCCGTTGCATTTGTTACTGCTGTGAGCATTACTCCGTTATCGCGGACGTCGTGTTGTCTAGGCTCTTCCGTTACCTGATTGATTCCATTTACATGCCTTGTTTCAGTCAGATCACTGGACGCTACGGGCTCACTTGTGTTGGCGCCTTGATCAGGTGGTTCGACGAAAGTGTCTGTTTTAGCTGAGTAGCTGTCGTCGTTCGTAGTATTACAGGCTGGTTCCACTGAAACGGCATACATTTCCGAACTACCTTCCCCTTGAAGATAGCCAGATTGTGTTCGCCATCCTTCAGTCTTGATTTTAACTCCAAGACAAGTTGCCGGCGTTTCAACCGTTCCGCTGGTGAATAGTCCGGTTGAAAAAAACCTGTTTGTGTTTGTGTTTCTGAGATCGGTTTTTTTAGAGAGGATAAACTTGATTTGCTCTTTGTTCTCCAGCATAATTTTGAGAGGGCGAGGTGGTTGTGCTACTTTCCTGTCTTCACTCCTTTTTCCTATCTGGAATGCTTTCAAAACCTTTATTTCCATGTTTGCCGGCAGTAAATGATTTAGCAGACCATGAAAAGAAGCAAGGTCTTCTGAGACACGGTCTTCAGGGCTGACTGCATTCGATTCTGACAAACCCTGAATAACCAGACACTGCTGGCGAGCATGGTCCTCCTTACTCTGTCTCTCCGGTGAATGCGCTGCATGTGGACGAGGACGATTTACGGAGTCATCGCTTGGACGCACACTTTTACTGTCTACCGACTGTCCCGAGCAACCCATCAGGGCTGGCTGTGGCTTCAGAATCCTGTCATGGCGTTTATGTCTTCGGATTCAGATACGTGCTCTGTATTGCGCTCGGGGTGGTTGCCAGAACAAGAGGGCAAGAGTAGACTGGATGACCCAGGTATATCGTCTCCAGGCAGAACGGAAATCCCATCATTTACTGCAAGAGGCTTAGGTGAGATGGCTTCCGCGACAGGTAATTTTTTTGCGACATCGCTTAAGACATCGTGCGTGGGAATCGAGTCTCCCTTTATCGGCGGCTTCATTTTCATTGTCCTGCTGTTACCGTCGTCTGCGGTTTTGGCTGTTGAGTTGCTACTCGTGTTTGAAGATTCCCCCGAGGGGATATTTTTTCGCGTTTTTTGCGTTTTGCTCTTCGTTTTTGGGATTCTAACACTGGACACGTTCTGGCCGACTACGGTCTGTTTCACGAGCGTCCTTAAATCAGCAAGCTCCTTTTCCAGTTGTTCTACTTTGATTTGAATATCTGCGCACCCACGACAAGGCTCGTCTTCGTACCTCACACTTTTTGCGGTATTTACGCTTTTTGCACGTTTTGCTGGCTGTTGGCTGGAGGCGAAGGTAGAGCGAGCACAGGTTCTGGATGCGAAGGACAACTCACCGGACTTATCTTCCAAAGAGGTGCAGTCGCTGGCCGAACTACTACAGTTAGCTTGCTGAGAATCCATAAACTTCGACGTGATATAATAGGTATAATTTCGTTTTCGATGTTATAACGAATACGTCGGCTTATATATGATGATTTAAAGTGAGTATTCAAAACTCAATAAGCGAAAAAATACTTCAAATCCGAAAAATTTTGTTGAATTTAATCAGAAGCGACTTAGCCCTTTCGAGATCCCGTGGGACTTGAATAACTGCAGACATTGAAGTATTTTGAGCGATTGGTGTTCTAGGCTGTATATCCGCGAATCGGTTGCGTAGCAAGATGCGTTGTCAGTTGGACCGTGCTGATAAACAAATTGCACTTAATCCAGTTTCCTGGCGAATTTCGATGCGTGACAAAATATTCCAAAAATGCACAAAGTAATTCTGTACGTACGGTTCCAGTATCAATGTCAGAGACTGTAACTGTGGAATGCTAACCAAGTCCAAATTGTCCCAGTTGGAGCGCAGAATAATTCTGTCGTGCTCA
>CACRXP010000027.1:209471-250240 GCA_902702965.1 Spirometra erinaceieuropaei
GCTACCGCGCCAGTTAGCTAGGCGCGTAGGCGGTGGATGCACTTAATCGGCGCAGGTTTGCCTTTCGTGGCATACCCATATAGACGTTAAACCCGGTCGCTCGCTTCCTGTGTGGTCTACTAAGGCCGCTTGCCGCTTGCATTCTTTGCCTGCCGTACGGCTCATTTCCCCGCCCTACGGCGCTTGCTTTTGAATTTGAGCCGCCATTTTTTGTAGCTCTCCATTCACGTGTGGATTTTTACTAATTGTACATTAGTGTGCCTTTTCTCTTCGATATATTGAACTGTTTTGCATCCTTTGTTTGTCTGAGGTAAGATTATGAGGTCGTCTCTACATTACGCTAGCACACTTTTGAACGGAATTGAATTGTCAATTTCACTTACGAACGACCATGATGCAAACTGTTGTACTTTACAACCAATATGTCGTATTTGCGATCGTTCTGTGTTAAATTTATCAAATATTCGTCAACAACGGCCTGTGCATCGGAGAAAACACCGTTGTGGCTGGCAATTCGCATTCAAACGTCAGCCGAATCATAAATTGTCAATTCATGCCCTCATATCGACAAACTTTCGTTCTATTTCCAACAAAACCCTTGATTTGGAGCTACTTATGTCGAAAAAAGAACACAGCAAAACTGAAGTTGTTTGCCTTCAAGAGACGTGGCTTAATAGTGACATTGATTCTCAACTTATTACTCCCCCATCCGTCTACTGCTTTCGAACAGATAGAAAATCTTTATCTTGCGGCAGAGGTGGAGGCGTTGCCATTTTTGTTAATCAAAATTGGTGTAGAGAGTGTAAGTCCCTTTTTTCTTACTCTGATGATTCAATAGATGTAATCGCTGTTTTATGTAAGCCCCGTTTGTTAAGTAATTTTAAAGGCATCATATTTGTTAGTATTTACATTCCCCCTCTTCCTGTGAAGGCGCATTAACCGGTTTTTTCGACTTCCTCTGACAAAAACCTGCTATATTATCCTGCTACTATCTTACTCTCTTATGCGGTGATTTTAATCGCGTGAATTTACGTCCCCTTACAATTTAAGGCTTCAATGTTCATGTCTCCTTTAATACTCGCGCAGATGCCCCTCTCGATCATATTCTGACTAACCTTAGCAAGCTTTTTGCGTAAAAAGCAGGGCTCCATTGTCAGGTTCTGACCATTCCACTTTATTGTGCCTTCCGAAAATCTATTTCACTTCCAGACGTTCACTGCTTGCCAAGCCTGAGAGAAAGGTTAATGTTCGCAACTCGTCCGCCCAAAACATTATCATGCTTCATACTTGCATTTCTCTTACTATCCGCACTTTCCTTGAACATTCTAATGTTGAATCCTGTTCTTCCAACCTGACAGCGTTTTTAAATAAAATTTGCGATATTTGCTGCCCTTTTGATACTGTTATGGTACGACCGGTTATAATTTCTTCCCCCCGTCTGAAATGGTTAAGACGTAAAAAAGAACTCCTTTACAAGCTAGGCTTACGTGATAGTCTTAAGGACGTTACCGTCTTAATAAAAACAGAGATTGACAGGCTAAATAGCCTGTTTGTCAGCCAACGTTTTTCCTCTTCTTACTCTTCCCCTTCCCCCCCCCCCTTCCTCAGCTGAGATTAGGGAAATCTTAAGCGTCTCACTGGCCATCGCATCACGCTGGTGCATGTGGATGCAGGTTTAGAGTCCCTGAATAAAAATTTTATATTTAGTCACAATGACTCCCATCTTCCCTTAGATGACATTCCCCTATCACCGAGTACATTCCAACCCGTGTCTTTGGCAACAGTAGAGAAACACCTTAAAAAGGTCCGTTGATCAACAGTTGGCAGACCGGATGGTGTCTCGCCTTTTCTTCTTAAATCTTACAGTTATCAGATAGCCCCTATTTTGACGCACCTAATCAATATGTCTTTCATGGAGTCCAAGATTCCCGACGCCTGGCCTACAGTGAGAATCACTCCCATCCCTAAAAAGCCTGCTAACTTTGGTCCTAAATCTTTTCGCCCAATTGCCTGCTCCTCTGCAATACTAAAGCTTGCTGAAAGAGTTGCCCTAGATATCATAAAGCCTTTTTCTTCCAGTTTTTCCGACCCCTTACAATTTGCATACAAATCTAAACGGAATACTTTAGATGCTGTCGCTCTTGTGGTCCACTCTGCTCTAAAACATTAGACAAGGGTTGCCGCGAGTATGCGTGCGCTTTTCTTGATTACTCCTCCGCCTTCAATACCCTCCCGCGCCCTCTCCTCCTTTCCAAAACCTACGTATGCGGCTCTCGAGGCTGGGTCGTTTCTTGGCTGAGCGATTATTTTACCTTCCGCACCCAATTTGTCCATTCTGTCAAGTGGAAATTTTCGACCCTTCCCAATGACTGCGGTGTTCTTCAAGGTTATATTCTATCCCCTCACCTTTTCTCCCTCCACACTGATGATCTCAGGTCCCCTAATGACTGTCTTCTGGTCAAGTATGCTGAAGATGTGGTTGTTGGACACCCTCTCAAAAGTCAGACACACCTCCGGTCTCTAAAGGATGGCTTAAACCATGTCCTAGCGTGGTCGGAGGAAAATGGTCTCCTAATTAACAAACAAGAATCCGTTCAGTGTATTTTTCGACTGCGGCCCTCTCCTTACCCTGATTCCTCTGACATTCTTCCTAACGAAGTATCCTCTTTCAGGTATCTCGGCGTTACTTTGTCCTCAAATCTTTCTTTTTTCCTCCATGTTGAGTCCCTATTTATTAAAGTTCGTAAACTTCTTTACTACATTCGTCGTTTACGTTCCTGCCACACACCTCAACCCTTAGTCTGGCGATTCATTGATGCCTGCATTCTTTCTCTTATTCTATACTGTTCTTCTGTCGTTTTCCCTGCTTCGTTAAAAAAGGATATTTTAATTTTGAAACGAATCCTCCGCATGCTCTCTTCTGCTGCTGACGTTTCTTACATTTTTTTAGTTAACACAATCTTACGACGACACTTCAATGCGGTCAAGCAATTTGCTGGTCGAATTCTAGATGACGTTGCCCATCCCCTACATTCCGATCTTATGTCTCCCAAGTCTTCCCGCCCGATGCGCCGCAACTTCCGTCTTATATCCTGTCGCACATCGGCTTATCGAGCTTCTGTATCGCCATTCCTAGAGCGCTATCTTACGTGCGAAGAGACAGAAATACAGAAGCTAAGACTTGAACTATCCCCATAATAATCGTTTCTTTGTGTTAAAATTTGACTCTTGAAAAATCTATTAACTTATTTACTGCCCATAGTAAATGGAGCCAACTTTTTATTGAACATTTTGAACATATGATTTCAAAATAAAGCGCATTCCTCTCTCTCTCTTCGGAAAATTCGAGTTGTACTCGTGAATGTTCGAGCTGGTGACCCTAACCCGTCGTCAGACGTAATGAAAACGAGGGAGAAAGTTATGTTGTCACAGTAGACCAGTTAGTGTGATAGGACAGAACAGACCACTGACGTGTGAGGTGGGGTAGGTTGGGCTCCCGAGGTCATGGTAGGTCACTGAGTGAGGGGCGGGGAAGGGAGAGGAGGCAGAACAATTACGGCGCACCGTGCTGGGGGAGGAGGGTGAGTGGTGAATCAGTTGGAATGCGGGCGGCTGTATTCGCGGTCGTTGATGCGTGATTAGGGCAGGGGGCAGTCCTTCGTGAACGTACACCCTCGTAATGGGCATCTAAGTCAACGTGGCGGTTGATACTACCCGCATTGGAGTACCAAGCCTCGAGAAATTCCCTCGCTCGCTTTTTGTTAGCCATGGCGACGACCTCAGTGCCATCCCAATTGAATCGGTGGTCGTACTCGAGTGCATGGGCAAAGACGAGGGACAGGGGTCTCGCCGACGGAAAGCTAGTATGTGTTCGTTGATGCGGGTGCCCAGGCATCGATCTGTATGGCCAACATACACGCAAGAGCAATTAGCACACGGAATGCGATAAATTACGTTCGTTTGTTGCTCTTTGGGATGGGATCTTTCACTCGAGATAGTGCCGCGCGTAGTGAAGATGCCGGTTTGTGATCAACGTTAATGACTGCCCCCTGCCCTAATCACGCATCAACGACCGCGAATACAGCCGCCCGCATTCCAACTGATTCACCACCCACCCCCCCACCCCTCCAGCACGGTGCGCCGTAATTGTTCCGCCTCCTCTCCCTTCCCCGCCCCTCACTCAGTGACTTGCCATGACCTCGGGAGCCCACCCCACCTCATCTCACACGTCAGTGGTCTGTTCTGTCCTATCACACTAAGTGGTCTACTGTGACGACATAACTTTCTCTCTCGTTTTCATTACGTATGTCGACGGGTTGGAGTCACCAGCTCGAAAATTCACGAGTACAACTCGAATTTTCCAAAGAACCTCTTCTTTTTTTCATTATATCACCTCGGAATGCATATCCCCTCTGAGTTACAACATATTTAAGTATGCCCGGCTCTTAAACGATCCAGGTATTTAACGCATCTATGGGGAATTATAACTGCTGCAGCAAAGCAGCTTCCGTCAAAAGTTTAGGAAGCGAGGTTGACAAAGTATTACACTGATATCGCAGACGCGGCTCTTTCCCAGCCGTGCAGAGTCAATATAATTCAAGCGTCATCAGACTCCAGTAGTTTTGTGTGTCAACCTCCTGTTGTTTATGCCATTTATATGGCAAAACTAGAGGGTGATGCTAATAAAATAATTGTCGCAGGAAAGCCAGCCGTGACGTGGAGGCTGACGGCGAGTCTACGGAGGCCAATCATAAGCGAAAACACAGAGCCTTTATAAGTACATTTCTCATGACACAAAATAGAGTAGTCATATCCGGAGAGTAAAGTAGAACTACCTGCCATCTAAGCAGTTCGGTTGTACACCTGTGAACATTTTTGAGTCCAATTAGGTCTTCAAAGATGTACGTATTTTACGCCTATTCGGGGAATTCAATCTGTAGAAGCAGCAAAGAAGTTTTCGTCGAAAGTGTAGTAATGGCCGATGAAGAGCCTTTAATTTCACATCAGGATATTATTCCTAATGCATGTTTGAGTGAATTTGCCCCACGAAATTTGATCTGGATTGTGAAACATTCATCATCAACATGCCTTTGCAAGCAGAGTTTTTGGCAAAAAATGGTCACCATCATTGTGCACCTCTTTCTGTAGCAGTAGGTAATATATGATTCGTTTTTCCTCGCAAAGATAGACGTAGCGATTGAGGCAGATTGCATGCTTTTCCCCATCATCGCTGAGTTCCAGGTCATCAGAAGTTGTCATAAGTGGATTTGAAGTTAGTTGCCGTACTCCTTGTTATGTAAACATCAGTACATTTCCTAACGCCTGGTTCCGTTTGATCTTCTCGAAAACACACAACGTCCTTATATTTCGACGCATAACTATGATTTAATATACATTGATGAAAAAAAAATTGAACCAGTTAATCTGCCATCAACGCCTGACTTTATAGTAGATTAGGAAGAAATAAGATTGCTCTTCGTAAGGGATTCACCAATTGTGAAAGTAAAGTAGTCGACAATGAGAACAGTCACTGAAGACGGAACTGATATAGAGCTGTTGACAAAGTACAGTACGCCAAGACGTCACAGACTCACCCGTGAATATTCATACGTATGTCATAGCATGGCGACTGCATCCGATAAATATTGCAGCCTCTTGTGCATGAACCACCCGTATCTGCTTTTGACTCTAATGGTAGTTTCAAGTGGTAATCCGAAACGTCAGACTAATAAAGCCCTTGCTCCAGCGACCATGTCTGTTTCTTCAAGAAGCTATATCATCGGCGAGCTTGTTGAGCTCGATTTCCATCTGCGAAATGGAAGACGCAGTGTGTGTTGAGGGCGTTGAGGGTGCGGAAATAGATGGCTTGAAAAAACTGTACATCTCCATAGGCCGATGGGACATCTGAGTAAGTTGCGTGGCCGAAAGAATGCCGAAGACGGGTGCAAAAATATACTGCACTTCCGGTGGAAAATTGTCCGTGGTCAGCGCCTGACTTTATCGGAGATTAGCAAGAGGGAAGATTGATGTTCGTAAGGAATTCACCTATTTTGGAAGGCGGTGTTGTTGACAAGACACATATTCCCAATCAAAGGTCAGGGAAGACGGAGTAATTTGGACAACATTTACAGTTCTGGAAGTGCGTACACAAAGGCTCTGTAGGCAGTTGCAGTAGACGTCAGCAAAAGACTAGGTGAATTCGTTTATTTTCTTTACGAGAATGTTCCTCAAATACAGTAATAATGTTTAAGTGGTCAACCTGATTGATCGCGCACCCGCAATTAGCGAACGGTTAGGCCGATAATCTGATATTCGCATTTTCCTCTATTTTGAGACACATTATACTCAAACCTCTGAAATGATCAATTAGAAAGCTGTGCATACACAAACGTCAAAACGTTGCCTTGGTTTCTAACCCTCGATTGTCGTAGGTCACACATCTCTTATGACGCACATGCACATATAAATACACGGAGAATTCGCCTGCAACTGCACCGTTTGCATTACAAAGTAAGTGGCAACCGTAAACTACACTAAGAATATAAGAACATGGTAACCCATTCTCAAATGTACCTTCTTGACTTATTTCCTGATTGATTTGGTTTTAGTAAGCATGTTCATCGCCAGTATTCTTCCTGCACTTTTTGCCTGTGTGCTCGGTAGGTTAAATGTTAAAATAATATCCCACTATTTGGTTTGTGATCTCTTATTAAGGTCGGCAAATATACGTATATGTTACCTCTCTGAACTCAAATTACAGGCGCCGATGTGTCCGTTTTGCATTTAACGTCGAACTCAAACATCACTTTGCCTTTTATTGGCATACAGCAGCTGCAAGTAAGTCGTAAATTCTTTTGCATTTTTTCGATAATAATTATCTTCCTGCGTAATCTGACACTTTATTATATTACAGTCGGTCTTGCATAGAAATGCGGGAATTCAAGAGGGATCGAAATCCACATCGTGTAAAACAGGTGAGCCATTTTATCAGTTATCAACAAGCGAGCACCTTATTTCTAATGATTCGACGTCTGAAGACATTTGGGGTATTTATTCATGTTTCCCTAATCGAAAACTTTTTAAAAGGCATTGCTCTTGATTTGCTGCTTATAGCATGCGTTTGTTTATTTCTTAATGTGTTCCGTTGGCAGTCGGATTCCGTTTGGTGCTTTAGCGACATGGATCATGCAATATTCACCGGATATTAAAATGGTGAAATGGGAACCATCGTCGCCAATTCCGCTTTCTTCCCTGTGTTCTGATTAAGGTCAAAAATAAACGAATGTGATGACTCTCTTATCTGAATCACATTGTTTTCATTGCAGAACAAATTGGGTTCGTTTATCAATTAGCGCCAAACACTGCCTTCACTGTGACTTATACTACCATACCGAAACCGCAAGTAAGCCGCACACTCTTTTGAATTTGTACGTTTATAATTATTTTAATACGTAATGTAACGCTTTATTATAATGCAGTCGGTCTTCCTTGGGGGTGTGGCAATTCGAGAGGGATCGGTCTCAAAACCCTGTGAAATAGGGGAGTCGTGTTATCAGTCATTAACAGGTGAACATCTTCCTTTTAATGGTTCGCCTTCCTAAGGCCTCTTAAGCATTTATTAGTGGTATCGTAGATATAAACCTTTGAAAAGGCCTTTTATATAGCCGTTTATGTTTTGCCTTTCTTGATATTTTATTTATTCCGTTTCAAAGATGATTTCCTCTGCCGCTTTTCAGACAGAGAGTGGGCATTACTCGAGGGATATCGTAAAGTTGGGAAAGGAATCATCGTCGCCTATCCCGTCGATAAAACTAAATCTCCAACAGCAATAATTATCCGGAATAAAGGCGACGCTTCAGCTGGTAGACATCCATGTTATTAACTTCAACATTATTTATGTCGTTGGGAAATATGCTGTTCTATACTTACATTTGTGCAACCGAACTTTGGTAATATATTTTGCGTTAGGCACATTCTTTGCGCTAGTTATCCTGGCGTAGAAATTTAGTTTAGCATGTAGAAAACTGCACAGTTTTCGGAATAATAATTATGACTACCATTAATTATGTATACTTTCTATCCACATACGTTAAACTTAGCCCTCTACACTGAGAAGCAGACTTTAAATTTTGAGTCAGTAATGCATGAATGTCAGCCTATAAAGGCCTTCAGTGAAAGTTTGTTTTAGATCAAATGGTATAGCGTGGCCTACTCTGCCCTTAAGTAAATTTTTCTAAGAGGGGATCATTTGCTTGACGTGCAGTCTGATATTGCATGAGCTGACAATGATGTATTATTTAACATTTGGAATTTATATTGTTCGCCTGTGCCGTGTGAACACCGATTTAAACGTTTTTCCCACAGATCCGTCGATCCCAGTAGGCGTTGGCGTTACTGAAAGGATTGAAATTGATACGACAGTTCAGAACCCAGTTCATATTTGGTTTGCTGACAGAGTTCAGGTATGTTAAATTAATTAACATAGGAACATTAGATTGTAGTCCTCAGGTTACATTTCGCTTCCACAATACATTTTATTACGTCACTTCTTCTACATTATTGTTATTTCAGGACACAATACTTAGCGGAAAGATAGCGTTTTTTTCCGATGCTCTGACGCCTGATAGTGGATACGTCTACCTGGCCCCATATCGTGAGTTTGGACTGTACTACTTTATTCTATATTCGTTATGCACTAAAGTGCAAACGAGATTTACTGTTTTAATTATTATTAATTATTTGACGAAATATTACACGGGCACATCATTTGGCACTTATCAGTACATAAAACAAAATTCTGAACGACACTCTTATGACAATTACAAACCTTATAGGCATCAAATTCATATATTAAATGATTTGTTTAAGTGAAATCAAAAGCGAATAAGGGACTAGGTAAGACTTCGATGCACCGTGGACAACCGTCGACAACTGCACCGACTTGTACATTCTTGTGTTTTAAACGGATAGTCGGATCAACATTGTAAAACTCAGAAAAGCAATTAATGCTCGAAAAAACATTTCTTTGGTGTCGATGCTAAAACTGTGTACGTGCCATTTCAACACCAAATCTGACATATAATGTTTATTCCAATAACCAACAGTCGACCCGGTCTTTAAAGGAATGTCTACTCTTGTCCTCACCGGACGACTTGGGACAACAACGATGGAGTACAAACTTATTGATTCCAATTCGGACTGTTCGGTAATAAGACTGGTTCCAAGTGATGCTCCGGATTTGTTGCCCACAGTAATTCGTGTTGCCTTCAACGGAGTGCACCATATAAAGCCTTGGAAAATCCTGATCTGTCTCTTGCCAGCTATCATAACAACGGCAATGCATTGAAAATGCCCTATGGTATAACTCCTGTTTGTGTTTTGATATATTTAAATATACACTGATGGTGCATGGGCGCTACTTTTGTTACTAAACGTTAGTAATGGATGTCTAGCTGCTTTGCAAGATTTCAGGAAAAGACACACCATATGCCGCACCATGCATTGCCAGAGCTGCAAGTAGAGAGGTAGCAAGTGGGTTTTCTTACTCAACTTTGTGAATTTTTTGGCTAGGAATAAAGCCTCCTGTACTTTGCAAACTGACTGGCAAAAATGTGCAGGCCGATTCAACACTCAGTAGCCACACGTAACACAGAGACAGGAAACGAATTCAAACATTCTGTCGCAGATATAAGTCTTAATGCGAAAACCATTCCATCCTTAAACAGCTCGTCTTGTTTCAGTAGCGGTCCAGTCAAGAAAGCGATGGACACTTTGTGTGGCGAGATTTTACGGTAGCTTTTCCCGATGGTAATTCCCGTCGGAACCTCAAAGGAATTGCCGTTTCGCTGCACGGCAAATGTTTTTTTTACATTCGAACGTCAATTTAACCGCCAAGCTACAGCTACACTACGCGAGAGGTCTAGCGACTGTTAGTAACAGCAGAAGAATTCGCCATCAGGTTACAAAAACCGACTTTATGCCCCCAGTAAGAGGTTGACTTACCACATACAACTTTCTGCGTCCTTCTGCTCTTGCCTAGCTGTATTTTAAAAACTCGCATTGATTAAAGTTTTCACTCACTGCTCTACGTCTTACATCACTGCACTGTCCTGACGAGAAGTTTTCGAAAGCAACGTTCTGTCTCTGTCTTTTATTCTACCCCTTATTTTTATGTTAAATATGCTGCTGCTATTTTGACGAAAGCGCATAAGGAACCTGATTTTAACACCCCCCCTGAACATAGTGAACCATGGACACCCAAAGTTGATCTATACTTTACCAAACAGAGAACACAGAGGGTCACCTCTTTCTGGACGCCTCATGCAGTCCAAGGCCGAATGGACTACTTCCTAAAGGTCCTTAATCATGGGTAGGGACATTTGCAAATTTCCGCATTTGCGTAATTCTTAGTCAGCAATAAGGCCCGCTGCACTGTCATGCCAATCGTGCTAGAAGAATATGCATTCTGAATAGGCTTGATAATGTACAAACAACACACATGTACAACCCGCCTTGGTAGCGTGATTCGCTTCCGTGCCCTTTTGTCAGTTTTACTTGCTGTCATTAAGGCTAGGGGCTCATGAGATATAACTCGTTAGTCCGTGAGAACAATATCTTCCTCGGCGAATGCATCCATTTTGGGAGCTTCGCAAGCAAAACATTGGGCGTAATTTTGTCCACTGCTCAAAAGAAACAGTGAGAGAAGTCTGCTCAGCTGGCAGATCATCGCACTTCTTTTCGCCAGAACAGGTATCCTGCTCGATTAATTACTAAAATCATGGCCGAAAGTCCATAGCCTCTGATACTGATGGCAGGTAAATAAAAGGCTCGTAATCAAGGTCACATTTTAAGTGGACGCGTATCTTTTAATTCACTACTTCCATAGATATATAAATGTACAGGCCTGAAGTGAAGTTGTTGAAAGCAGACATATGCTCGCCAAACTTCCTTTCGAAATTTTGAGTAGGAATTTTCGTAAATCTTAAGCCGCCCAAAAATCCCTCGATTTTCAGAGCCCTCAGTGGGTACCAACGGTTCAGTACCGAGTTTGTGGTAACAAAAGTACGAAGCATATTTATTAGAGAATACCTCGAGTGAAAATAGTACCCAAATCCCTACTGGAGAAAAATGCGACGGGGTCGTACTGCTATCACTTGTGGTAGGGTAAGTTGTTTAGAGAACCCGTACACATGAATAAAAAACGTTTATTTTTGCAAATCCAATGGGCTTTATGACATTTATCATTTCATTATTTTAGAATTCACTCATTAATTATGATTCTCAGCAATACAAATCCCAAAATAAATCACTATCAGCACTTTTTTGCAATCTTGATCAAGCTCAAACACCCTTATTTTGAAACAAGTGACCCGCACTGGTGGTGATAGTAGAAGTAGTAATAGTAGTAGTAGTAGTAGTAGTAGTAGCTGTTGTATTTGTGTTATTGCTGTTGTTGTTTTCGATGATGACGATGATGATGATGGTGGTGTTGATGGTGGTGGTGGTGATGGTGATGATGATGATGATGGTGGTGGTGGTGGTGGTGGTGGTGGTGATGATGATGGCGAAGCGCCTTTCAGTAATACTTGGTCAGATAAGGATACGCAACCGCACCTGAGGTAACCAAAACCCAGGCACCTGTAATATGTGCACGGCGGTAATAGGGGATTTACAGGTGGGCAGCGGAATGCACAGACGATGTGGTCAAGCAGCTTTTTGTAAAAGAAAAGCTATTGGGAATGCGCGGTTGTAATTTGAGTGACTAAGAAATAGTTGCTATAGCCCCTAATCATTATCCTAGAATGTAACCCCCAAATCTGTCCATTAGCCATAATCCTTAAGCCTACCCCATGACCATAACCATAACCCAAAACACTTACCCTAACCTCCAATCCAAACAATATTGGGTCCATCAGTTGAGGATACATAACCACATCTTACCCTATTCTCTAAAAACAAAAATGTGCAGAAAACCAATTCATTTATTTTAGATGCTTCATGAAATACGCATGTCAGTAGTCCTTATGTTCATATGAGTTACTCGCAGCATACACGGGCCAATCCATTTTACAATTTCAGATTTAGGAAACAGATTGACGGAACGATGGATTTAATCCTCCCGAGTTACACATCGGACATACCTAAGGCGGACGCTTTAGTGTTTTGCAATCAGAACGACCATAATATAAACTGCAGATATGCTCACCTCTGAGCAAATAGTCTGGGAAAACTTCTGTCTGTCAACACAGACATACCAGTCATTCTACCCATGTTAAAGAGGAAGGGTCCGATGCTTTCTTAACAAGAGGCATACGTTCATGTGTATTTATATACAATTAGTTGAAGGATAGACTGACCTGACTACTTTATATCTTGCTATTCCTCAACACTGTCTTATTGGCTATGTGGCCACCCTACTCTGATGGCGGCAGTTTCTACGTCACGCCCATCGCGCAAACACGTATTTCACATCATAAAGCCCACAGGGTTGTTTAGTCGGAGTGTAGTAAGTTTCTTGTATGGAGCGAGTATGGGACGCTTGCGATGGTGTTTATTTGGAGATGGTGGTAATCCTTCCCCTCCACACGAACTGTTTGTATATATAACGTTATTCCGCCTAGTATTGCTACGTTTCCTCTTCACGACTCAATCCTCTTATTTAGCATAACACGGATTTGCAATTTTTCAAACCCATTTTCTTGCTAAAATCGTGTGTGTGGTTGGCATAAAGTCAGACGACGCAGTTCAGCGAAAACTTACCTCAGAGTCAATAGAAGCGGAAAGACGAGTCCCAGGAAGCAGTCTTGAAGAAAAAGACACGATCGCCGGGACAAGAGCTTTATTAGCCTGACGTTTCGGATTCCTGCCCGAATCCATCATCAGAGACATAAGCAGATAAAGGTGGTTCATGCACATGTGGCTGCAGTATTTATAGGACGCCGTAGCCATGCCACCGCATGCATATGAATGTTCACGGCTCCCTCCCCTTCATCAGGGATCGTTGCACGTGGCGTGATGGTCGATATTCGCGTCGTTAATTGCTGCAATTTCATCACGTGCGTTGGATGTTGGTGTGATGATTGCTGGACCATCTGACGCGCTGACCCGGGTGTTGGGAAGAGTGTTCATCAGGGCGCTCTCCGCGTGGCCAATTTCTCCGCCTAGACGAAGTCTCAGCACGCTGTATTGAATGGGAAGATCATTGCACTTGTTAATAGACTGAGGGCCAGTGAACCGTGACTCAAGCAGCTCCCGGCTCACGCGGTTGTCACCTCTTGCGAGAACTTCGGCCCCGTCAAATTTGAATGTGTGGCCGGAACTCGTCGAATGAGCCGCAACTTGAGAGCTGGCGTCATTTCTCCGCACTGCTGCAGCGTGTTTGGCCATCCGCGTTCGGAGCTGTCTTCCGGTTTCTCCGACGTACTTGCTTTGTCCGCAACTGCACCAGATCCGATAAACGACTCCAGACGTTTCTTGCCGTGGCAGTGGGTCTTTTGGTTTCATCAGTTGACGCCTGATGGTTGCCTCTGGCCTGTGTGCAACTCCAACCCCCAGCGGTGCGAGAAGGCGGCCAACATTTTCCGAAATGTTCTTGACATATGGAAGCGCTCGCCAAACTTTGGTGTCCCTGCGGTTGGGCCTTTCGTCCATTTTGCGTATGCACCGGTTGACAAAGTTGCCCGGATGAAGGGGAGCGAGACGTGAACATGCATAGGTATGCGGTGGCATGGCTACGGCATCCTGTAAATACTGCAGCCACATGTGCATGAACCACCCCTATCTGATTATGTATCTGATGATGGATTCGAGCAGGAATCCGAAACGTCAGACATTGGTAGCGGTTGTGCGTCGGCGTTGCGGACGGGACGTAGCTGTGATTTGCGTGCTTCGCGTTCCACTTTGGTAGCGAAGATTCGGTTGGCCTCATAGATCGCAGCGCATGTCATCACTGCTCTCCTCCAGGTCGGTCGATCGTGTGCGAGGTCTTCCCAGTTTGTCGGGTTGATTTGCAGGCGCTTCATGGAGGACTTCAGAGTGTCCTTGTAACGGCGAATTTGGTCTCCTTGGCGGCGAGAGCCCGTGGCGACGTCTCCGTAGAAGTGTCGTCTGGGTAGTCGCTCGTCGTCCATGACCACCAGGTAACCGCTCAAACGCAGCTGCGTGTGTCTCAGCGCGGTGTAGTTGCTGAGGATTTCCGTCCGTTCCAGCACAACAGTGTCGGGGATTCGATCGTGCCAGTTCAGCCTGAAGGATGCGACGGAGACAACTGTGGCGTGCCTGCTTTGTGTACACTGTCTCCGCTCCGTACAACAGCTTCGACCTTGTACATCTTCAGTTCCGTGCTCAGTTGCAGACCGTGACGATTCCAAACGGTGCTTTGGAGGCGGCCGAAGCCTTTACTGGATTTCGAGATCCCGCGAGCGACTTCGGCGTCGATTTTGGTATTAAAGGTGTGTGTGTGTGCTGCCCAGGTACCTGAAGTTCTCCACCTTTGCTGTTGGGTTTCGTTTACACTGATTTGCGACGCGTTGTGAGGAGTGGCTGTATTGGATGGCGGTTGATGCATGACCACCGTCTTCTGCGGTTTGATGACCAGACCGAAGTTCTTGCAGGCGGCGAAGAACAGGTCCACGCTGCGTTGCATCTCCTCTTCCGAGGTGGTGTTATGGGCGCAGTCGTCGGCGACGAGAAGTTCGTGAACGGTGGTTGTGGATCCGCGCGAATGGAAGTTCATCCGCCGTTGATTCAGGAGGTGACCGTCCCTCCTGTAGGTCATGCGGATCCCCGGGTGGTCATCACGGTAGGCGTTTAAGAATATTCCACATACATCTGCTTCTAAAGAATCTAAAATTTGGCACATATTTGTTAATAACATGAATCTCAAAAATCGATGAATTGCTTAAATTTTGGAGTATTCGATTAGTTGTGTTTCGCGTGTGTGATTTTGAGACATTTACTTTCGTTTGATGCGAAATAGTGAATGATTAATAATAGAATGTAAAATAACACCAAACGATTGTGTGGCACGGCAAATCTTGAGCGGGTAAATGCTCCAGTGCATATGGTATTTACATGACAAGGGGAGTAATGTTTCAGAGTTAAAAGCAACCGTAAGCACGCATATTACTTGATGGAAATGATTTAAATTTTCTTTTCTGGTGGAGGTTTTACATTATTCGTTGGTCTGAATACAGTCATTGAATATTGGCAAATTCTGTGATAGACTGACTTTAAAAAATCCTGAATACACTGTTAACACCCATGGCCCACAGAATGCGCTGCAAAAGAACAAAACGAAATCTAAAGTAATCGCATAAGTAAATAGCCGTTTCCTCTGCGTGGAAATAGCCCTACCGAAATTGATGTTCCGGGCACCTCAAAGTGCAATGGGATGATCGGAGAGTACCTGTTTAAATCAGCATCATATTAACGGCAGATGCAATAGTGGGGCAAGCGAACGTCTGCGGAGATTAGGCAAGAAGTTAAATGTTCACATACCCGCGACTACCAAGGCTTGCCTGTATGCCAGCATCCATAAACAGCAGATTTCGCATATGTCAGTTCAGCCAATTTCCATTGTACCTTTAAAATGCTGAAGGTTTGAGGTGGCGAAAAGTTATGATTTACTATTTCTGCCGTGGGTGTCGCAAGACGCGATCACACGCATGCTTCCCCACATGATTCGATCAACGCGAATTGTGCCTATCGCAAGATAGAGCAGCTAGCGTGTAGTGACGTCACTTGCAGCCATCTAATTTATTTTCCCAATTTTGCATCCGTCATTCGTCAAGGATTGACCGCACAGCGCATGAATGTAATATATGTATTTAAGTTGTTACAAGCTAACCCCCTTATTGTAGTAGAGTCGAATGTGGACGCAATCGTTTATGCGCATCGATAAAGTGCATCTCATTCTGTCTGTCGTAGATGCAGTATGTGCTCACGCAGTCACTACCACCCAGTTCCACCCATTTAGTGCGTACAAATACCTATAGATCTTCTCCAAATCGAGGGCCGTTATTCAACGTTTTTTGGCATCGTATCGCCAATGCTACACCCTTCTGCCCGCTCAGTTCCGCACCCATCTGACCTTGTGCAGTAGAACTCATTCATTAGCTGTTTTATTCCCTCAATGCCACATAGTCAATTGACATTTAATCACCACTAGCAGCATGACTGTAATTCGTTTGCGGAAAATTCGTTATAGTCCATTCAACAGACCGGAATTCAAACATCTCCCGCACTCTGATGTAGGCATATGCGATGGAGAAATCATCACAATGCACAAGCATCCATGCGTGCAATTCATGATGTCTTTATTCAACGTCAAAGCATCTCAACAATCATCTCAAATCACTCAACATGTCGCTGGGTTACCGAACAAGATTCAAAGTCCAACCGGTACACGAGGATTTCCATGGCCATATAAAAATGAGCATTGTTGGGCCACTTGTTGTACTCGCTAATGTGCGAGAGAGAGATAGAGAAATTTGAAGACCCAAATCCCAATACTTTCATATAAATTAAAATGTGTGTCAACTACGCTGGTAACATCGAAAAAAATTACTATTACATTCGCCATAAAAGTCATTGACGGGATTTTCCTTTTAAAATTGTGCCGGGCGGTAACATGCAAGCAGATAATAAATTTACCCAATTTCGGATCATTAGGATAAATCATTAACGGTAGGGGATGACTGAATGATTGTCACTGCGGTTTTTGTTATTGTTGCGATATCTAACAACAAAATCCGGCTTATGCTAATTAAATAATTTTCTCAGGAAGGCCAGCCGTGACGTGGGGGCTGACAGAGAGTCTACGGAAGCCGTAAAAGGCGCAGCTACGGAGCCTTTCTTAGTGCTTATTTTATACCACATAGAACAGAGTGATCTCATTCGGCGATTAGGCTAGTAATATATGTCAGTTAAGTAGTTCGGGTGCACGCCTGTGAACATTTTCGAGTATGCTCAGGTTTTAAACGATCCGTGAATTTTACGCCTAATCTGGGACTTCAAACTGTGGCAGCAGCAAAGCAGTTTTCGTCCAGCGTGCAGTAAACCAGCTGGAGAAAGTATTGGACTGATATCGCAGACTTGACAGACTTGACCTGTAGGGCTATAGACTTCGCGCAAGAGCCTTCAGACATGTGTTAAAGGTCATTGTCAGCGAAGGTGAGGATTCAAACTTTAGTGAGTAGATTTACAGTCAAAGAACAAGGATGGCAATTAAGGTGGAGGGAGGCGGTAGTGTTTTGTCGAGATTTTGGTGCATACCGTGTCACAGTGTGATAACGGCATGCATTCTAGACTGAGTACTTGACCGCGCCTCGGTTGCGTAAACAAAAGGCCTGACGGTGTTTGGAGTGTACCTAGGGGTGTAGCATTGCCCACAAAGGCAAAACAGACTTTAATGCCCCGTTCTGGCTTATTCGCTGTCCCCCATCGGTCGTACAAAACGTGTATGTTGGTGATGTCATTGTTAGACAGCCTGGCCCTCAGTGAATGGTGTGCCATCATATTGCCGGCAAGCACAGTTATGCGAGTGATAACGAAGTTTGATTAAAGGTCTTTTGGCAGGATGTGAGTAGGATTTGCGACAATGTGTCGCCTATCCGACCCGTATGGTGACACTGTATAAATTGTCGCCTGAGTTGCCATTATTTCTAGTCCGTATATTTGTGAAGATTATTATGCACTCAGGCTCCCCTTCATCTACATGTTTGAGGTACTCATAACAATTGTCGGACAACGGGGGTACCAACACACAGGCCCGCAGCAATACGTTCGTTTGTTTTGAATTACCATTTTGTCAAAAAAAAAACTGCTGGCTCTTTCTCGTTTGTTTCGCGAGGGCACGTTGGGAGGCAGCGACTGACGGAGGTGTTTGGGTATTCATCCATTTCTAGTAGTTCTCGAACTTTCCGCTGTTTCTGTACTCGTCCGCCCGCTGGACTTACTGCAATGCATTAGCTCGAATGCAATTATGTACTATTAGGTTATTGTTATGACGGCAATGGACGGGAGTTTTGTTAGTCGCATGTTATACATCGTTTGACTGTTTCGCGGCTAAAAGCAAATATTAGACACCCTTGAATTTATATGTGAGCAGGATGCCGGGGGAGAGGTTAGTAAGCAGACACAGACAGTCTGGTTTGCTCGCCCTCCCCCCTCAGACATAGCAATTGCGTGGTCTACGCATCAGCGTCAAAACGCAGGTTCATGTTGGGTAAAAGAACCGCTTCTCGCACTCGTAGGACCCATTCTGTAACTAGACTGGTTGGTGGCGTATTTGTGACCTTGCATTGTCCGTCCTTAAATTTGAAAAGCCGATTTTCGAAAGAATATTAAATATCCACGCTAGTTCTCAGTTATTAACCGAGCTTTTACGCACTTCCATGTCAGGTTCCTTGGGATAAATTTGTTCACCGATATCACATCGAATAATACCGTATTCATTTCAGGTTTAACACTTTTAACACATTTTTACATCCTCGACGCTTGTAACAGATGTGTTGAATTTGCAGAATCAGTGTGGTCAGATTGTGCGCTGGGTTATTTTTTAGACTGACACTTAGCTATCGATAACGTAAGGCTTGTGGTTTTTGTGCAGTACAAAAAGCGGAGAGCGTTCTCCTTCGGTTACATTGTCGCGAGCGATTAAGTGAGAACAGTTAATCCCAGACTATGAATATCAGGATATGACTAGAGTTATGAAAGAAGTAACAATCAAAACTCAAACGAACTAACAATCAAACACATGCCAAGCGCGTCGCTAAGCGCTGCCTTCCTTCCATTCAGTTAAACAAACAATAATTTCAAGAATGAGGAACATGTAGGGAAAGTCAAGATAGTCTGGTGCCTCTGCACAGTACCCCACATCCGAAACCGGAGGGCAGCGAATACGACGCCGAAGTATGTGTACTGGTCTAAACGAAATGAGTGATCAACCGATCAGGAAAGTGCACATGAAGACCACTGCGAGTGATATAAACAGGGTCCGCAGAAGAGTGAATACATCTGGTGGCGGAAGTGTTGGAGTTGGTAGTGGCAGTCGGAGGTAGCGGACAGGTGGGCAGAGAAAAATACGGGAAAGTGGAATAGAGGCTGTATTGGGGATGCAGAAGGTAAATGACAAAAGGGCACATCCGGAAGAGTTTCAGGATCGACAGCATGAACTTAGATGCAATTGTGTCCTATTCAGCGAATGTTATGACAGCAATGGACTGGATTTTTGTTAGTCACATCTCATACAGCGTTTGGTTGATTTCATCAATTCTAAAGGCAAATATTTGAAATCCTTGACGTTATATATGAAAAGGATGCTGGGAGAGAGGTTATTGTACAGGCACTCTGATTTTTTTCCCTCCCTGAGATATAATAATCGCGTCATCTACGCATCGGCGTCAAGACACAGGTTGCTGTTGGTGAAAAAACATCCTATAGCTTTACAGGACCCATTCTAAGACTAGACTGGGTAATGGCGAGTCCATTGGCGTATCCGTGACCTTCCTGCCTTATCCGCCCTTCTTCAAAGACCGTTGCACATGCTGTGATAGCCGACATTCGCGTAATTTATTGCTGCAACTTCATCACGTGCGTTAGATGCTGATGTGACAATTGCTCAACCATCTGACGCGTTGTCCCTGGTGTTGGGAAAAGTGTTCACCATTGCGTTTTCCGCGTGACTTTTGCGTATGCAGCGGTTGAAGAAATTGCGCGCGGAGCCATTGGCTTTGAATACCCGTCGGACGTAATGTAGTACGGCAGTCCTTTCTTCCGGCTTACTGCAGTGCGTTTCCATATGCCGATAGAGCGTCCTTACACAACTGCGTTTGTAGTTAATTGGGTAATTGCTGTTGAAGCTTAGTACTTGCATCGCATTTCTCGCTTTCATGAACAAATTGGTCTTTAGCCCACCACAATCTTTGCGACATCCAGTAAGGCCAGCTGGTTGTTCACTTCCCCTTCATCGTGAATTGAATGTCCGGGAAGACGCCGTTCAGATGTTGCTTGAATGCCAGCAGTTGATCCCGGTCAATAACAACGAAGGTATCATTCGTACACCGCGGCCAGAATTTGGTCTGTGGTGTTGGAAGACCAGCGATTCCAACCGTTACAGGACCGACACGGCGATGAATCCCATTGGTGTGCCCTTCACCTGTTCATAGATTGTCCCGTCGAACGTGAAGTACGTCCTGAGACAGAGCTTCAGAAGCTAAAAGATTTGGGCGTATCCAAGACGATCCTCTGTTTCATTGTATTTGCTTCGTAGAAGCAGATCGATTTTCTCGATCGCCAGGTCCTGGGGAATAATAGTAAAAAGCGATGTAACATAAAAAGATGCCACGATCCAATTTGGATGGAGACTTACCGCTTTGAGACTCTCCAGAAATTGTACTGATGATAATACCGTGGTGTCTGAGTCAGCAGTCACGAAATGCAGACGCCAGAACAGCCACTTAGCCAGTTCGTACTTTGGAGTCCATTTGAGCGACACGATGTGTCGGAGAGGAGCGCCGTCTTTGCGCACCTTAGGGAGGCCATAGAATCGGGCCACAGCCGTATCTTGGGGTCTCGCCATGCGTCTGTCGGTCGCTGTTATTTCACCTGAGTTCTCCAAGGCCAACAACGTAGCATTAATTTCGCGTGTCAGCGCTGTTACATAGTTAGTTGCACATGGGACATAGAACTGTCGGCTCTCCAGTAAACCTTTGGTTTTTTTTAAGGTAGTCTGTCCTGTCCAGTAAAACCGTGGAGCCTCCCTTGTCCGCTGGCACGACGACCAGGTCTTTGTCGGCCTTGAGTTCTCTAAGCGCATCACGTCCGACCTTCGAATACACTTCCAACGGCCTCTGGGCCATTAGCAGAGACGACACTTGGTGTCGGATGCGGCTCGTAGTCTCCTTCGTTGCGCCCGTCTGACTAAGGATTGATTCCACTGCTGCAATCATGTTAACAGGTTTGGCTTCCGTCGTGTTGAAAGAAGCTGCGTGACGTGAAATCTGCATCTGACCATTTGTCAGCTCCTTCGACGACATGTTGTGCACCAGTTTGTCGTTTCTGGGCGACGTTTGACTGGGCAGCTTTCGGAATTTGTTGTCCGGTGATTCGTCGCGTGTCATTCTCTGTTCGCGGGGTTGTTCAGCTACCTTCTACAGGATCAGAGTTGTTTCGATATCGATCATCAACTAAAAACATCTTGTCTTTTCTCGATCAATGCTTTGACGGTACTTGCAAAGTCTCCGTTGGCAGTCTTGGAGGAGCACTCAGACCATCCTTCTGCCATGTTAAAATCCTGCTCGCCTCTCCAAATCCGTGTTAACCGGGAGCCTGTTTGAAACACAATTCGGCAACAATTTATGGTCGAGACACCTGTGCAGAAACCAGATCTGCGAATACGTGGACGTCTCTCGAGAGGTGATGGTTTCCCATGGCGGGGCCGGTCGGAGCACATTGCGCCCAAATACATTGCCAATAGTAGATTTAAATGTATGTGGCCCAGAACAGACCGGCCTGGAGGAAAGCAACGATGACTGACACAGCATTCTTTAAATCAATCGAGATTGCCGCGTTTAAAGTGGAAATCGCGGCTCGCAAGTCACAAGTTCCTTGAATTCATAATACCAACAGCCCGCCGCCTCATACATGCCCAAACTACTAACGCACAGTTTGGGTACGTCAATACTACAGTGCTTTACGTGCTTTATGGTTGTCTACTTGTATTGCTGCTAAGGCGGGATTAAGCAGATAATAGTGGAGAACAAGTTAAAACATGTTGGCGTCCGGAAGAAGGCATACGTTCAGCTCCGCGAGTGTGGCCTTCCAAATGAGTGCTGAGCATTCATAACAGTCTTGGGCGGGGCCATATGGAAACCGACTTGTAGCTGACTAATCTGCTTGCGTGGCTGCGATTGGTCAAAAGACCAGACTGACACTGGTCTTCGGACGCTTGTTTATCGGCCGACAATGTTGTGGCCGACACATACTCGATTTGATGAAGTATTCTGAAGTAATAAGTAAGTAGATTGAGTCATAAAGACGAGACGTAGCAATACTAGGCGGAATAAAGCTGTGTATACAAACGGTCGGTCTGGAGTTATTGATTACCGGTGTTGCATACCTCAAAATGATGACGAGTAGACCAGCGGCAATTTCACTTGTTGGGAAGAAATGCGGAGGGGAAGTAGTACCACCATCTCCAAGTAAACACAATCGCACACGTCCCATCCTCGTTCCATACAAGAAACTTACTACAATCCGCCTAAATAACCCTGTATGCTTTATTGTGTAAAATATGTGTTCGCATCATAGACGCAGCGTAGAAACGGCCGCCGCCAGTGTAGGGTGACAACACCGTCGATAAGGTAGTGTCGACGGAAAAGCATGATGTAGTGGAAACAGTTCAGTCTATCATCCACCTGACTATATATAAATGCACATGAACACTTGACTCTTGTTAAGAAAGCATCGGACCGTTGCTCTTTATCATGGGCCAGATTAGTTGCTCTGGCGTCAGCATCTCTGCAGTTTATATTATGGTTGTTCTGATTGCAAATCGCTAAAGCGTCCGTCATAGGTATGCCTGATGTGTAGCCCGGGATACCATAAACCACTGTTCTGTCAGTCCATGTATAAAACCTCAAATTTGTTAAATATTGCTGAAATGCGCTTAGTCGTCCAATGTATACGCGGAAACAATGGCCAAAAAATCTTATAATGGTACATAAATATTGCAGTTCCCAGCCACTAAAATAAAAATTAACGCAGGTCATTCGGTTCGAAATAAGGATGTTTGAAATTGACATTTAACATGCAGTTCCTATTTGACATCAATCTATATAGACAAATAGACGGTGTGGCAATGGGCTAGCCGCTTGGCCTGCCTTTGGCGAATATATTCAAAGGAAAGCTAGTAGCTTCCAGCGACGTCGCCAGATGAACGCTCTGAGGTACAATGGACGGTACGTGGGTGCTATATACGCAATTGCACCGAAATAGAGCACAATCTTAATGATACTGTAGGATATAAATCACGTGAATTCCTCATTTAAATTCTCTCTGGAAAAAGAACGTAACGGTTCAGTCCACTTTCTGTATGTGCTTCCGAGTAGACTTTCTGACGGCAGTATTCGACGTAGCGTCTATTGTAAGAAAACGTGGTCCGGATAGTACACCCCATTGTGGGAGATTCGAACGGCTAAATGCTCAAAATGATGTACCCTGCTGTTCAACAGAAAGAGTGGAGAGAATCAGCTCAGCTGGTAGCGTTGAGGAAGAAGTTAAGATCATAGCAGACCTTTTTGCGCCACAACGGATATCCTACTCGATTAATTGCTAAAAATATGAGTGAAAGTCCACCAGAGACGCCGAGGCTGACGACAGGAAAAAAAAGGTTCTTATACAGTGTCACATTTCAAGTGAGGGTGTCGAAAGAAGTTTTAAGAAGACGTCTTTCTCATGCTGCAGCTCAACAGCTGACAACATCTAACTGTTCTTCACCAGTGTCATCCTATATGGAGAGGGCAAAGGCAACCTACCAGCTCATACCACCTTCACCAACTCCTGTGGGGCAGAATCTGTTGGTCGCACGAGCCGTCATGTATCCAAAAGAATAAACAAAAATCTTCCAGCATGGTTAGGAAGGGTCAAATCTAAAAACAACAACAGATTGAACCTCGCGCACATGGCAGACAAAGACAATCGTGCAGACGCCAGAGCGGCCTTGAGAGTGATTTACGGGGCCCCGTTGAGCTATCTAAATATATTTGGATAGCGCTTGCTGGCTACGGCAGAAGCGGCTGCAATCAGGTTACGCAGACCGGTCATATGCGTAGAGATGAACTTCATACAGGTTCCACCGTTGCCATGGGTCAAAACCACCAAGCCAGAAGCCCGCATATCATTACCTCCCACGGGACCCACCTTCTCTACGGCGTTGATTGGGATTGTGGTGTTTCACTCTCCCCCATCCCCTCCACTCTCCTGCATGTATCCGAGCTACAGCATAATTATCTAATTGCTCGTGCGAGCCGGGTTTATTAGGGAATGTCTCGAGGGAAAGGAGTAGCCGAACTCCGGCTGTGGAGAAATGAGACCGAGTCGTAGGGTTATCACCTGTGGTAAATGGGTATTTTGAGAAGACAATTTTGAATAAAACAAGTGTTTATATGTTGCGCAAATACAATGTGTCTGCTGACATTAGCCATTTCATGTTTTTGGAATTCATTCATTAGTTATTATTGACAGCAACGTAAAACCCAAAATAAATCACAATCAACACTTTCTTAAAATTGTCGTCAGGCTCAAACGCCCTTATTTTGAACCGAATGACCTGCGAAAATTTTTATTACGGTTGTAGTAGTCATTGCTTTTTTTGATTGCGATGATAGTGATGATGATAAATACGATAATGCCTAACGCTTACCTTAATCAAACATAATTGCTTTCATCAGGTGGGCATGCATAACTACATCTTACCCAATAATTTATAGCTCAGTTACATAAATCCATTAACCAGTAGACGCTTTATGAAAGACACCTGACAATAGTCTTTATGTTCATATGAGGTAATTGCAGCATATATGGGTCAATACATTCAACATTTTGAAACGAACCGACAGAACAGTGGTTTTAAGCATCCCAAGTTACACATTAGGCATGCCTAAGACAGACGCTTTAGCCATTTGCAATCAGAACGGCCATAACATAAACTGCAGTGATGCTCACGTCTGAGCAACTAGTCTGGGAAAACTTCTGCCTGTTCACATAGATATACCAAACAGTTGACCCAAGTTGAAGAGCCAAGGTCCGTGATTTTCCTCACAAGACTCAAGTGTAGGAAGGACTGAAGGATGGACTGAACTGACTACTTTATCTATTTCTTTTCCGTCAAAACTGCTGTATCGACTGTGTTTTCACCCTACACTGATGGCGGCCGTTTCTACGCTGCGACTATCGCGCGAACACATATTTCACACCATAATGCTTACAGGGTTGTTTAGTCGGATTTTAGTCAGTAAAGACCCATGCATCTGGATGCACGTTGTACTTCAAAAAAGACTGGTGGAACTATAGAAGCGAAGAGACGAGTCCCAGGAAGTAGTCTTGAAGAAGGAGACACGAGCGCCGGGACAACAGTTTTATTAGTCTGACGTTTCGGATTCCTACTCGAATCCATCATCAGAGACAAAAAGCAGAAACGGGCGGTTGCTGCACAACCAGTCATCTTCTTGGCTGATTTGGTCTTGGTCTCGTAAATTAAAATGGTTAGTGATTGCTAAACACCGCTGATCGAAACCGATTGTTTGTCGCCAACACAGGTTTCCAGCATTGCAAAAAACATCTGCTGACCTGGTAATCAAACGACGCCATACGGTCAGTCAGACTGATTACGTACTAGTCAGCTCAAGGATTCGCAGGTCGGTTCACAATAGCAGATCGATGCATGGTGCCGAGACTGGTAACGCCCATGTGTCGCACCATATCCTCGTTCGTACACGCTTGAAAGTTCATCCCTCATCCGCGTCAAAAATGTTACGTCATAGACGACTCGATATCGCAAACATCCGACATAACAACACTGCTGAGGTCTTGAGCAGAAAAATATGGTCCTTTTTATGACGTGAGTCGACGGAGAAGGCTTTAACCAGTGGTCGTCACTAAAAACTATCAGTCTATGGGGCGGCTGAGAAAATACATGGATACATCCAACGACGCCGCAATGACTGGATCAGCGGAAGAATTCTGCAGTTGTCTGCTCAGACAGCTTGAGCCGATTCGCGTAACGATGACTGCTTTCGCCGACTTCGAAAGATGACGGAAAAATCGGCCAGATATGACCGGAAGCAATATAGGGCTGAAATAGCGAATTCCGTGGAACAGGCCTCTAACGTCGTTGACACTTGAAAGATTTATCAACTTGTTCGTTAAGGTAGCAGTAAGGCCTCTACACTGAGTGACTATGTTCGTGACGTTAACGGCGACTTTAGTGCTGACAAATCGGCCAAAGTGGAGCGCTGATGTGAGCACTTTGAACATCATCTCAACTTGGATTACCAACACACCACGCCCTTACTCTCCTTTTCAGCGGCATTGTTTCCCTCTCCCACGTACTCAGTGCCTTGCGGCCCTCTTATGAAAGAAAAGTAGTCGATGCCATAGGAAAGCAACGCAACGATAAGGCACCGGGCGTGGACGGTGTACCCGCTGAAATCTGTAAGTATTGTGTCGACGCTCTGGCGTCCTGGCTCGATGAGCTGATTAAACGAGTGTGGAGAGAGGAGATTTTTCCTGATGACTGAAGCTTAGGCATCCTTGTACCCAACACTTTTGGCGCGTCTTTTGAATTCGGTTTGAAATTTTCGCTCTCCGATGGATTTAACTTTTCCGAGGCTCCTGAGTCCTGGACACCCTGACGGCCTCTCGGAATTAACAAGTTGATTCTTCATAGCGATATCTGGATCCACACAGAATTTCAACGGGAGTTTCGTCCGGAAAACCTGTCACCTTCCGACCACATCTGTGAGTCGCACCGCCATATTCACGAAATGCAACAACGGCTGAGTCGTTTTCTACTTACTTCATACCGTTGGTCTCGCTTTAAATCGTTTCCATACCGTTGAAAACGTTTTCAGTTTATTGGCTTAATAATGGCAGTCGATTCAGGGTCCTCCAGATATTGGGCAAAAAAACCGCCTCGGGACGATTTGAACCCGGTCACACTAGTGATGCTGACATTGTCGCTACCACTACGCCATTGACGCGCAGCAGACGGCTTGACAAAAATAATGAAATAACAGAAAGACGCTGTGCAAATGACTATTGCGATAAGTCTTCGGCTGTCGAATCACCTCCCGCCAAACGCGCAAGGAGTCTAATAACTTTATTGGATGTTAAATGCGAGGACGAAACCTGCATGTCATGTTTTAGAATTCTTCAGAAAATCTTGGAGATAGAGAAGGATATAAGGAACTTAAGATTTGAGATGGAGAAGCTGATGAAACTGCCTCACTATTCACCGAAAGGAGAAAGATTGCGATGTGGGAAGTTCAGAAGATGACTGAAAAAACGGTCAATACGACTTCAAAAACTGTATTAGCCCCTGAAAAAAAAGGCAGCCCGTCTACGGACCCCATTGCAACCGAGACCATATCTCATGTGCGAGCGCAAAATAACCGAAGGGCATCTCAAAAAAACCAGGAGACGTCTCAAAGCATCCCAAAAGGACCAAGTATGTCAGAGCGCCAGCAGGGGGGAGCAGAGTCCCCACAGAAGACAAGAAGATGCCTCACTGACGCAAGAGGTACCTCATGACCAGGAAGCCTCGATAAACGAGGAACCCTGCGGTAGCTATACTATGACAACTGTCGCTGAAGGGCACATTGATGACAACAGAAACTTTCGGGATGCAAACTGTACGTATAACAATAAACGACAGCGCCCTATTGATCGCAATAAATGCATCATCGTAAAGGGTATGCCTGAGTCTTCTTCAGACATCCCAAAGAACAGAATAAGCCACGATATAGACTTATTCCAGCAATACCTCAAATCCCTATTACAAGAGAACGAGAACATCACCGTATTGAAAGCTTTCATGATAGGACCCATTAAGGATTTGGAGGGCGAGTCGGGCCATCACAGACCATTAAAAAATATTCTCGAAAGTGAGGAACAAGCACTATTACTGTTGAATAGGAAACCAGCACTGCGAAATGCCCACCCAACAATTTTTTTTTCAACGGGATTTCTCACCGGCCGAACGGGAGAAATGGAGGGAACTCAAGGCCGAACTCCTCAGAAGATACAATGCCGGCGAGAAAAACCTAAGAATAATGAATGGCAAAATCGTAAATGTTCGAAACTCATTCCTCTGGAAACAACCAATAACACTGAGCATAATGAACAACCAGATAATAAGGAAATAACTTCCCTATCTGACAAATCGATCAGAGAAAACGACGGACAACACACTAACATCCAGTCCAATCAAACAGCAGTAGACTCGGAAGAGGACGATAGACCCGAAAACTCGCGCGAAGTATCCAGCAACTTCGGCCCAAGAATCGTTCGGGAATCTGCCCGGTCTAAGCTCCGCTTTCTTTATACAAATGCTTAGAGTTTGTTTCATAAGCTAGATGAGCTGAAAGTATGGATAACAGATACGCAGCCGGATGTCATTTCTATCCGAGAGACTTGGTTCCAGACCGAAGTCTTGGATGCCGAAACAAAACTTGAGGGATACCAACTTTTTCGCCGGGACAGACTGCATAGAAAAGGAGGAGGAATAGCGGTCTACGTTAAGAGAGCAATCATCGCGTCGGAACACAAAACCGATTGCTACGGCTACTCTGAAGCAATGTGGTTAAAACTGAGGATGCGTGGCGCACCTAATTTGAATTTCCTGACCGTATACAGGCCGCCCAATCAAACTGATGAGGTTGACGAGGCGATGTTTGGGCTAATTAAAGAGGTGTCACAAAACCAAGAGGTACTGATAACCGGAGATTTCAACGCACCCATGGTCGACTGGAACAATTTATTAGTAAATGGTTCGCGAAATTCGTTTGATTCCAGGCTCTTGAAACTAACGGATAATCTCTTTCTGGTACAAAACGTCACGTTCCCAACCAGGATCAGAGCGGACCAATGAACAAATTGTCTGGACCTCGTCCTTACAAAAGACCCGATTAACCCTGGCGAACTTAGCTCCATGACACCGCTCGGTAAGAGTGACCATGTCATGCTGTTTTGGGAATACCGCCTATGCAGCCAACAAGCGAATACGACTGAGCCTAGACTGAATTTCTGGCGAGGAGATTTTGCCGCCATGAGAAGGGAATAATCAGCAGTGGACTGGGATGACTTTCTTTCCGGACATCCAGACGTTGATTGGAACGCTCTCAAAGTAGTTGTAACAGACATCATGCATCGAAACTGTCCAACAAAGACAGTCAAAAAGAATAATCGTCCTGCCTGGATAACACGGAATATAAAGGAAGAAGTAAACCAGAAAAACAAACTATGGCGAAGGTATGCAACAACAAAACAACCATCCCATTACGAGCAATTTCGTCGAAAGCGAAACGAGGTAAGGGGGGCTATCAGCAGGTCGCGGAAGAAGTATGAAATGCGAGTTATGGAACGGGCCGTCGATAAGCCAAAAGTGCTCTTCAGTTACATAAACAGTAGGTTAAAGAACAAGGAGACGGTTGCAGTGTTGAAAGGAGAAAACAATGAGGATATCATCGAAAATGACGCTAAGGCAGAAAATCTAAGCCGGTTTTTACGTATCGGTTTTCACCGATGAAACGGACTTTGACGAGGCTGGATCTCCTGCTGGGACAACCGACGAAATAATAGAAAACATCGACTTCACGGAAGAAGATGTGAGGAAGGAACTTCTAGCGCTTAAGGAGGGCAAGTCTCCGGGCCCAGACCAAATTCCGGCAAGAGTGCTGAAGGAGTTGTCTTGCGAACTCGCCAAATCGCTTTGGCACATCTTTAGGTCCTCCTTTGACCGAGGCATTCTCCCCTCTGATTGGAAAGTGGCGAACATATACCCCATTCACAAGGGCGGATCCAGAACAAGTACAAACAATTATCGGCCAGTGAGCCTAACGTGCATTTGTTGCAAAGTCATGGAGAGAATAGTCAGAAAATCCATAATGAAGTTCCTTGAAGAAAATAATTTCTTTGATAGTTCTCAGCATGGCTTTCGACGAAATCGCTCCTGCCTAACTAA
This sequence comes from Spirometra erinaceieuropaei, assembly GCA_902702965.1. Classification (NCBI taxonomy): domain Eukaryota; kingdom Metazoa; phylum Platyhelminthes; class Cestoda; order Diphyllobothriidea; family Diphyllobothriidae; genus Spirometra; species Spirometra erinaceieuropaei. Next base: position 239,215 of record CACRXP010000027.1, read on the forward strand.
TATGCTTCATTCAACGGAACAGTGGTCTCGCTCGTTAGACGCAGGAATAAAGGTCGATATCGTTTACATAGAGTTCAAGAAAGCCTTTGATAGTGTTCCACACCACCGGTTACTTTACAAGGTCCGAGAGTCAGGGATAAGGGGAAACCTATTAAACTGCGTAAAGGAGTTTCTGACTGGTCGATCACAATCTGTTTGTATTGGTAGTGCGAAGTCAACACCAGTGCCAGTTGTGATTGGAGTTCCGCAGGGCTCCGTACTCGGACCAGTACGATTTTTAATTTATGTCAACGACTGTATGAAGGGACTGGACTGCAATGGAGTCATATTTGCTGATGACATCAAGTTATGGCGAGCGATCAACGGCGAACATGATGAACGGGTCCTGCAAGAAGGACTGAACCGCCTATGCGAATGGTCTGACAAATGACTGCTAAAGTTTAACCCAGAGAAGTGCGTCGCGCTGCGACTCAAAACGACTGGAAGATCTGACGGAGAGGATCACAATTACCAACTTGGTGGAAGGTGCCTTTCAAATGTAACATAACAAAAAGATCTTGGGTTTAACATTCTGTCGACCCTTAAGCCTTCATCTCAGCGTCTTAGGGCGTCCAAAAGAGCAACTAGTGTTCTCTTTGCCATTAAACGATCTTTCGTGGACATAGACAAAGAGTTATTTGGAAAATTATACGGAGCATTCATTCGCTCGCATCTGGAATATGGAATCCAAGCGTGGCGCCCGTGGTTAAAAAAAGACAATAAGTTGCTAGAAAGAGTTCAGAGGTAAGTAACAAAAATTGTAAAAGGCCTCAGGACTTTACCTTACAACTGCCGACTTAGGGAACTTAAACTTTTTCCTCTTGAGTACAGGCAGGTTCGAGGAGATCTCATACAGGCCTATCGGATATTGAGGAACCGGGAATGTGCCCTAAACCCCGACGATTTATTCACCCTGGCCACAACAACAAACCTGCGTGGGAACTCTCTAAAACTTAGAGGATCCCTATGCCGCCTGGACGTTCGCAAATACTGTTTTTCACAGCGAGTCGTCGGTGCCTGGAACGGGCTTCCCGAGGACGTAATAATGGCGGATACCACGGAGACGTTCAAGCAAAGACTCGATGCATATTTGCTTGGACACTATCGCTTGTCTGAACAGAACAGCTCTGTGGTGCTAAATTAACGCCTTGTATACTCATACCTCTAATGCGGATGACCGTCATTACATTTTACTGAAATCATCTACAACTGAATGTTCTCAAGTTTTGGTTGTCCATTTTCGCGGAAACTATTCTGTTAAATGTGTATATTACTGACAACATTTCAATACCATGTTTATTTATAGTGAGATATTGCATGTACCGTTTACAATAGGGTTTTCAAAGGCATCGCATATTACTCTTAAAATATACTGACCTATTTAACGTCTCCTAATAAAACCTGCCATGAAAATATCTGCGCTCTGTCTGAAACTCTTTGACATAACATTTTTGGGTAACACATGTAAATGACTGCTATACATTTGCCATGTTTTGATGCCGAAAGCATGATTTTATATTGCGCCCCAAAAACGTCCTCCCTATGATAGGTAAACACATCATTTGTTTAAAATGTGCCACGCAACCATTGGCTGGAATCCCATTTCCCAATGAATTCTGCATTGCTTTACCAGTACTGGCTAGTGAAATGCGCTCTGTCTAACGGTCATAATCACAATTCGTAGAGAATATACCTGCGTCGGAAGAATGCAATTAATGACATCTTTTTTATATCTCTTCTGCACTTCATTCAGTGTTTCTGGCTGCAAACGTTCTGAAGGTAAATATTTCCTTGTTTGTTAGTCTATTCTGTTGATTTCGGAAATATTTTTTTCCGAAAAATGGCAGTTTGTAAAGTAAGGCCAAACAATAGACCTGCAATTTTGTTTTTTTTAAGTTCACTAGAAAATGACTGCCAATTCGGAGCACATAATAATATTGCAGGGTCTGCAAAGCGCAGACCGACCTTTCATGTGAACTAGGGACGCTAACCCCTGAAATGTCAACCGGAATTCCAAAATGCGTTATCGGTCAAAATTAACACTTTTTTCCAATGTACTACTCAGAGAAAGGGTACAATTCGGTTTCAAAAAAGTTTTCTGATTATGAGATATTTAGTACCATGAGGTGGCCGTTCGTAAAACGTCAAGTCTCAGAGTTTAGTTATGTCGTTTGTAAAGTTAACCCTATGCTCAAATGCACTGCTAAATTTTATGAACCATATACAGTCCCTTCCTAATATGATGGAGAATTGTGTTTATTTCCGTACGCAAAAAAATATATGACTTGTAGTTCGGAAACCCTGAACGCAGGTGTAATGGCAGATCGGGTTCAAAGTCATTCGGGAATGAAAAAAAGTTATCCCCTTTCTCCGAGTATAATATTGAAAGAGAACTTAACTTTCGAGCGAATGTGCCAAAGAATAACTATTGTTATGCATGTTTTCTATGAAAAATAGTTGAATTTTTCAAATTTATTCGGGAATGGGAAACGTTTTTGTAAACAAGCTAATGCCTTTTCAGGGAGAAAAGTTATTAAAAGACATAATTTCCGACCGAATTTGGAAAAGAATAACCATTGTTAGGCATGTTTTCTATGCAATATAATTAAATATTAAAAAAACTCATTGAGAAAAATGCGTGCTAAATAAGCAGCCGTTTTTACAGAGTATAGTTTATTTGCATGCAGATGCGGAGGAGCTCGTTGAAAAGCGATTACTTGGAGCAACTGAAATATCACAGAATTGTGCTGCTTAATGATTATTTTTAAAACTGTCTCCAATTAATATTTGCGAAACAAAAACGAATTATAGAATTTCGGTTGACGTTTAATCTGTTAGACCACCAACTCTAGATTCTACACTAAATTGATCTACTCTAAGTTAACAGTTAATTTCTGAGGAAATTAAAAAGCAACTATTCTTAAATTGGATGTCTGCTAGAAAGGACATGACTAATGATACTGATGTACAGAACAACCCAACTCATGATAGCTGTTCCATACAATGGGAGAATATCGGCGAAACACGCATCTCTGGGCATTTAGCTAGTACCTGTTCTACTGGTACAGTATCTTCTGACAGTAAGACCTTAGTCGTGTTAGCAATAGTTTTAATAAATAAATGTGGGTGTATATAATCGAGAAGTAACTGCAAGAACGTAAGGACTTTTTCTAGCTTATTAGCCGCTAAACGATGAGTTCCTTGCCATCATGATAAATGGAAATGTTCTTAAATAGCGGCTTCATTCAATAGCCGCACGATGTTGTTTTTCAAAAAGTATAATCAGAACGTTGTTCAACAACATGAAATGATGTCAACATAGTCGGCTAACTAAGAATATGTTATACTTAATTTTGGGGGATTTAGTTGGCCTCCTATGCAATTAAGCGTCGGTTCAGGTCTTACAATTAAAACTTCTCAATTTTCATTCAGCATTTGCTTCATTAATTGTGGTGGTTATCCGAGTTATCCGAGTACATGGTAGTTTGTGGAAAGCATCGTTATGGAATCAGCCGCAATTTTCTTTAAATGCTTACGCTTATATCTGGTGACAGAACTGGACTTGAGGCGGTAGAGGTATCAGGCAAACAATTGACAACAATATTATTTTGATTGAAGTGCAAATACGCAAATGTCTGTTGAAACAAGCTTAATCCGTCCCATAAAATATCCAACAAATTAGCTACTCATACTGATAATCAGTTCGGAAACGCCTTCTAGTGAACGCAATGTTCTGAGTATACGTATGTAAAGCGAGTACTTAGGAGATTATAGCATGTACTCTCGCAACACACTGTATCTGACGGAATTAAAGATGGACCTTTAAATATTTTAAGGAAACCCATCGGCCGTTAACCGTTTTGCCTTGACGTAAAAACTACTTGGAACATTTAGGAAACATTACTGGATCTCTGTCTCAACTACCAAAATTTTAGATATTTGCTGTTGTTAAACAATTACCACATGAACGAACTCTAATGTGCAAGAAATATGCTGCTCCATTAGAAGAACTATATACCTTGCCTAAGTAATGGAGAAAACACAGCTAATTGTGCGATACGCGGTCATCGAAATGACATTCTGGCACTGGTGTAGAGTTGCACACGCTGACGCAATTTGTATTCAGACGGCAAGCAAACGATGAATGTAGTTTGGAAGAAATTAAGAGTAATCGGTTCTACTACCCATTGTCGCACCCTTTTTGTAAAACCCCAAAACATTGACGAATCGTAATTATTATTATGTGCGATGTAACAGACTTAATCTTAAGGCAGCATTTTACATTCAAACACTTCTTAAAGTATATGATATGCATCACTTAATTGATTCTCTCATTTTACGTATAACTTATTTTGTGCTCACTTGAGTGAGTCTGTCTGCACATGAATGCGCAATCTAAAAAGTGGTTATCATAGAAGTTACGGTTACGTAATGACTGGTCGTTGTCTTCTGGAACGCTAATTTCAGTCGCACATTTTAAATTGTATTACTTATAATGTTTAATTTAACCTTTTGTTTCTTAGAAGATTTTCAGTGCATAAACGATGGCATGGACATGAACCATCTACTCCAACGCATTTCATCTGGTAGTTTACTTATCTTCCATAGTAAACACACCTACACAAGATTGCAAATAAAAGTTTGGAATGATGCATACCTCAACGGCTGCTTTTGTGTTCAAAATCAACCTTCACACAAGGCAACACTTGTTTGTAATGTCAACTTTCCGACAGTACAATATACATTACAGTTATTGGTAAGCTGGCTAATCAAACCTATGTGAATTAGCTACAAAATTGTTCTTTTTAACAGACTACGGTTAAGCTGTCATTAAATCGGCGAAGTTTGGACCTGTCGAATGTCGTGTGGTCGACAAGATAAAGATTCCCGATCAAAAGTCAGGAAAGACGGTTTGAGTTGGACAACATTTACTGCCTGAGGAAGTGCGTACACAAGGAAGTCGCCGCGAGCGCACTCAAAGCAAGCTGTTGTCTGTGTCCGCCTTCGGGGTGTTGTCCGCGCGTATGTGCGCCCTTCGTTGTCTCCACGTCGCCAGCCAATCAGAGTGGGGACAGCGTTGATTGGCATTGAGCACTCGCGCGTCCCAGCAGCGTATCGACAAGGAGTATGAGGCGGACAGTACGGCAGCGTGACAAAGGCGGAGCGCGAAGAGACGCGAACTGCCACAGTCCTGTTGCCTCACTTGAGTGAAACCATCTGGTTATCTTCCTAAAAAATTGTGGATGTTAATAAGCTGACTTAGCAAACATCACGTATTTGCATAGAGCTTACCACGGGGGATGTGCGCTTATACGTCAGCCTCGGCAACTTCGGGTATCAGTCCACACGCGCTTCTCTGCGCGTGCTTAGAGCCCTTTTTGCACCCTCCTTATTATTGATTTGTTAACGGAATTGTTTCGGTGGTGTGGAACGCCGTCGGTCGAACTGCATTGGTCATGCACTGCGAACTACCACGCGTTTCACGCCCTCCTTAAGCTCTATATCTTGCGATTAGCTGTGTCGGGAGGGGGGTGTGTACCCGCTACCTTCACTCACTGGGGGCACGCAGTGAGTGGCTATGTTCGGTATGTTAACTAAAATCGTTTTAGTAAACCAGTCAAATGGCATGCATTAAGTGAAGCTGCACAACTAAACCTGGCATTACATCTTTACTTTAAAGGTAGTAAACGAACATTAAACAACTACGACATCTAACGTGAGAAAGTGGTAACTCTCAAGAATTTTATATTTTCTAACGTACGAAAAGTTACTACCTGGTTCATAGATTCCTTCGTTTTCCGTTCTGCATTAAATCGCCATTCTTTTGAGCTTAAATTTGGAGATCTAACAGTACAATGTTTCACTGATATCTTGACGCAGAATCTATCGGAAACCTCGCCGACACACAGCGAACGCTCCCCCAATGATGGCTTGCTGCATGTTTCTCTGAAGGGCATCCATGCTGTGGCTGCATTTGAATATCGTCTGATTTGCATCTCCATTCGAAAAATCTTCTGGCTACGTCTTACTAACATCTCCTTCCTTGGCCTGAAAGAAGCTCTTCACAAAATTATTTCACCGGAGATGCAAACATCTTTGTGTCCCTGGGCCAGGACGTCACTGTCCCATTTGCCACGGCTCTCAAAATCATTACTTCAAAACAATCCGTTGTCTAGTTGTATTTACCCCGACCAGCCTACCCATGATCCACCGGCAGATACGTTGTCTTGTCCTTAAGCAGATGCATAATTTTAAGCGCAATCTGGGAAGTGCTAAAAATATGACAGTATTATTGGGCAGCATCAGGGTTCATTCTATTTCAGGGGGTATATTTAAACCTCGAAAGCAAAGGTAGTTTAGTTTTTGGGTGTATAGCGGTCGAATTTTGTTTGGCCTAGATGCAATTAGGTAAAGACGCACATTTTAAGTGCATTCGAATCCAGATTTCGGCGTAAAAACTTCGTCTGGCCTCGCATCGGACGGTAATGAAAACAATGCGATTAGTATTCAAACTCGTGCAGGAGTCCTTCGTCAGAAATGGGAGAAGCAATAGGACAAGTTACAGCCGCGATTGGTTGATGACCAATGAACGATCAATGACGCAATTCTGGAGGTGACTGCGCAGGGGCCTTTATTCCCGCGCCACATCGGTGACTCGATCAACTGTGTGCCAATACGGCGCCTAGGTTTCAGATTATTGCCGACTTCTCCTGCATACGGCATGCATGATTAACGTGACGTCTTAGAAGCTGAACATATTACCCGCTTCGCAGGTGCAGGCAGCCGTTTGCGATAGTTCGTCACCCTGTCGTAATGTTAGCTCATAATCACTTATGAGCGTTTCGAGCGCGCGTTCAGTCTGACCGGTGGGGTTACCAGAACAGTTAAAACACGTGCTCGTAGAGTGCTTTTGTGCTTTAGTGCGGTTTTTTATTTTTATGTCTCTGCTGCGTGTAGTAACTCCAGGCTGAAATATAATTCCAGCAAAGGGCTCGGTCTTATTTATGACCGATTTTGGTTTATTCCCAGTGGTGCTTCTGCTAATATCCTACGGTGTGAAAAGCGCAGGCATCGGGTTATTTACATAATTGTGATCTCCGCGACCCAACTGATCGTAATTGGTATCCGAATGGGTTTCACATCGGAACTGCATGACTGCTCCCAACTAATGTCACAGTGGGTAGATTAACTCATGATATTTCAACCGAACTTCTGAAATATGCTTTCGTTTCGAAAATATTAATTCAGTTGGGTTGTTAAACCAACTCATCATTCAACATTAATACATAAAAAGTCAGTTGCCACAGGATGCCGGCTTTTGATATAACTTCCTTCCGGCAGCATGCACAAACCACATTCTGTGAAAAAAGGACCACATATGAAGCAGGAATGTTTCTTATTGATGTTCCATGCCCTTAAAACTCCGATTATATTCTACGGAAAACATGCATAAACGTATTCATTACATTGCTTGTGATTTTGATCTCCGCCCTGCAGTTTATCGTAATTTGTGCCCGAAGGAGTTTAATTTAGAAACTGCATGTCTGTTACTGGCTGATGTTACAACTTTTACTTGCAGAAAATGCTCACATAGACAGACCCATACAAGGACACATGTGCTTCATTCGACCTTTCTAAGTTCCGCCAAATATTCCCATGGTACACTTGAAAAGTCAAGCCGACAAACAGGCGTTTTCGGTAATTCTTCGTCAGGACAATATATTTGCACGGAGGGATAAAAATATGCAAAATTAACAGTGTTTATAGGTGTTTCAAAGGATATTATGTCATTAACACTCATCTTCTCCAGGCCGTCCGCATAACGAGGTCGGCGGATTTTGGTCCTCAAGGCTAAGGGAGGAAGTTAAGAGAGTCTGCGAATGACGTTCTTAGATTGAGTGCACAGTGTACGCATTATTGTAATTAGGGATTAGGGACATGTCATCATCATTTGAGGCCAGCGTTGGCCCCGGTAGAGAGAGCGCTTGTGTTCACGTTTTCTGATTGCATAGAACTGGATGCGGTAGCCATATAGTCACTTGTCGTTCGTTGCTAGCACCCGTTGTTATAGGCCTTTAAAAAAGCATAATGGTGTCCGGTAGATAATTTGAAATGCTTAATTGGTATCGACTGGGCGATTCGTATCGACTAAATGTGCGCAAATGGAATGCGAAATCAGTCGGGTCTCACGTCTGTCTAGCCACGCAGGCATATATTCACAGACCCTATTTTCCGGACGTCTCGTTGTAGGCCAATGAATCCCGCTCCACGGAGCAAGTGAATGATGAGACCACATTGATGTGGCCTCCAACGATAGTCCGTCATTACCTCCCAAACGTAGTAGGGGATAGTTTGTAATGTTTGCGCGTAAATTCGCCGTCGGGATAGCCCCTGTGATTGCTCTAGTTAAGGGCTGACGCAAACGCTCTCTTTGCCGTGGCCAACAACAAACTCAAGTCTACTGATTTTAATATTGTATAATTTGTGGACTATCTAGGCATTAATAATAAGTCGCCATGTTTCACATCAGGCTAAATTAAGCATTTCCTAAGGCCAGAAGTTATGAAAAGAATACTGAAAAAAAAACAATTTTCGTGCGTTGCTGAGACAATATCTGCCAAAGTCAACCGCGCATTAAACTCATGATGCAAAAGGTCGTGATCTGGCCAACGCCTCTGCATAGAGCAAAGCTCTTGAGCATCTATTCCGTCTCTGCTGCCTGTTTAGGAGACAGAGGTTGAGATGGAAGGACAGGATCCTGAATACGGAAGTCCTGAAACGGACCTAATTCCCCAGCATCAGCTGTATGTTAAGTCAATCGCAATTACAGTGGACCGGCTACCGGGTAACAATGGACAATGTGCGATTACCCAAACGACACTTTTGCGGAGGTGTCAAGGACAGGGGGCAAAAACTGCAGGGAGGGCAAACATTAGCGTTTCAAGTACACTCTGAGCAACTTTACGAAACGCATTCTTAACAACCCGGGGATGCGAAAGTCCTAACCCAGAACAGACAGACATGGGAAAAAGACATATAAACTGACCTAGCAATCTACGAAGCTAACCTGATTGCCGCAGCTAAAGCTAAAGGATTATCTCGTAAATTTCACGCGATTGTGAGCCGTAGCAGCGTAGCACAAGCCCACTCGAAATGTCTGCAGTTTAAACGAGAATTTGTGCGCTGATCGGCATCGTTAGCCGTTATCCGACCCAATGCACTGACCGCCTGATAACAGCGATGGCTGTATTCACTACCGTCCCCAAGCTAATTAAGATGACATTCCCCCTAGGCACTATTTCACCAAATCCCCGTGTCCAACCGCAGTTAATCACCGCCACCTCCACAAGTTTTTCCACAGTCATCGAGGTGATGACCAACACAACCACGTTTTCTACCCTTACCACCGAGCAAAACGTTCCTAATGTCAGGTTGTCCATCTACATCTTCATTAGCAACAACTCCACACAAAAGATGTGGACTCAGTCCTAACCAGTCCTCATGGCAACCGTACATTCGTCGAACATATCGGCCTGGTCAGCCCTTTGCGAATCCATATCAGAGAGAGTTTTACTGTCGTACTAGTTGATGCGGTTGAGGAACATTAAGTTCTGATTGTGTATTGTATGGATTTGCGTTCTCTCACGGATGTTCGCACGGTATGATCACGTTGAAAGCGCAAAAATGCAATCGCGAGGCCGATGCAGCAGATGCTCGCCGGTAGTAACTAACTTCACACTGTCTGTCAGTTTGGATATCGTAGTGCTTATTACATAGCGCTATATTACAAATACAATCACCTGTGATAACGAAAAATAAAACTTTGTATAAATTAACTTCACGTTGCCGGATCAATCTCAGGAGGTTGAATCATTTCGATGCGTTGTTGACACAGTTATGACAGGTCAACTTGCGAGAGAAGAAGAATGAAAGATGCTCAAAGACCTACAGACAATGTGCGGACCACATGTTCCCTTTATTACCACTTTCTGCTGAAACTGCTCTGAGTTTTCATACCACCTTAACATATGGTTTCACTATAGCTATAGCATACGAACTACGGTTACTAATTTGAGATATTGACGCTGCCTGGCACTAAACACAGCGTGTTTTTACTGAAACTCAATGTCCACTTGGTATGACCTAGGTTGTCTACAGACTTAGGGCCACAGTATGCGGGGTGATCTTTCAGCGTGTCTGTCAGTTAACCTCTGAAGGACTTGTCATTTACGTCTCATTGAACGGGTGGCAGTCAGACTGTGAAGGCTACCATAGAAGTTAGGTACTGTGACACAATAGAAAAACAGGGTCGATGTAGGCCAACTTCACCAGAATATGATTAAACCTTCCATCCCTTTAATTGCAGTCTCATCAAATGAATTCTTTCCAGCCTCACCCAGTCAATAAAAACTGTCAAAATGACACGCCAAGGGTATATTCCATGCTGGGTAATTTCAGGTGAAACAAACGGCTCTATCGATTAGACTTTGCAAGGACAATAGCTAAGAATATTGCATCCATCAATGTTGTGCGGCGTGGTTGAAGTATTTGTGAAACATTATCAATTTTTAAAATGTGCAATTGTAATGTACGACTAAACTCATTACACAAGACTACAGAAACTGATGTGGCAGCGTACAAGCGTCTTCTGCGCATTATTACAGTCTCTTCCAGAAATGCCCTTTATTGGTGATGAGTGTTGGTTTAAGTAATTTTATGGCAACAGTAAAGTGAAGGACACAACTTAAGTGTCGGTAGACTGTGGACCGTATCATGCAGGACTGGGGGGTTTTGCGGGTGGGGCAACATGCCAGACAGCAAGCTAGAGAAATTCAAGAAGACTGAGAAGTTGTTCGGATTTCTGTATTTGGAAACTTAATTTCTCTCAGACGTCTGCCATTACGTGCAGCTTGCGAACAAACATGTTGGCATTTAAAAAACTAGACGTCGCCTCTACATTCAAAAGGCGAAGTTGCAAATTTCTTTT
>CACRXP010000027.1:252916-271599 GCA_902702965.1 Spirometra erinaceieuropaei
TCTCCACTTCCGGATGTCGGATTTGTAAATTTCTATTGTTTCGTACACTAAACTGCAGCAACAACGCCTAGGCGCCAGCCACTGTTAACATATATTTATACTACCGTCCCATCCGCGATTACACAGTGCATTATAGTCACATTAACTATCCCCAATATTGTTTTTAAGTTTCTGTCATGTGAATAGACAATTTCTCCTAATCAGGAGCATAGTAGTCAAGATATTTACAGTGCCAATGTCTATGTGGTCATTCTTGTGTGCATAAACGTTTAGAGAACATGGCTAAAACATTTACCACTGTAGGTGAGCTAACTCACGAAATGTCAACGGAACTTTCAAAGTGTGTTCTCGTTTTGAAAATGTTTTTTATGTACAGTTATAAAATTGATCATCACGCAGCATAATTATATAATTATGCGGCACCGCAGTGTACCAGTATTCAAATGAACTTATATCTCACTGCGTGCAAGAAGTATACTCTGCAAAAAATGGCTATATATGCAGCATGCAATTTTCTGATTGATTTTCGATTTCCTTAAAAACGCAATTTTATTTAATGGAAAGCATGCATTCCATAATCATTGTTGTACACATTCGATCGAAAATTATGTCTGCTTTGAACTTAATACTCGAAAAAACAGTATAATTCTGCTTTAAAAACTTTTAGAACTCACAAAGTATTTTTTAACAAAACCTGCTGTTAAACATGCATTCAGAATTTGGAAATTACAAGACGTAAATTTTCCGTGTACAGAAAACCATACATTTCTCCAGGATATTAAGAGGAGGCCATATGGTACTCATAAGCTTAAACAGTGGATTTCAGCAATATTGCTCACTTTACAATTTGTATTGGTAAATGCGGATGCATGAAGTTTTATGAACGGATTTTTCCGGGTATTAAAATATCTCACAGTAAGTAACATTTTCAAAACCGAATTATACTCTTTTTCCGAGTGTAAATTGCACAGCAGAAGTAATGTCCTTCCGAAAACTAAAATAATGCTTGTTTTTGTGCATGCTTTCTAAGAAATATAATTAAATTTTTTAAGGGCATCAATAAATCAATCAAAAAATTGCATGCTACATGAGCAGTCATTTTTGCAGAGTATATTTCTTGCTCGCAGTAGAAAATAAGTTCGCTCAAAATCCGACACCCTGGGGTATCTGAATAATTATATAACTTTGCTGCGTGATGATGGATTTAACAACCCTACTTAATTAATATTTTCAAAATGAGAACCCATTTGGAGATTTCGGTTAACATTTTATGAGTAAGCCCACATACTGTAATATTTCGAAATTAATCGCAACATTGAGAACATTAAAGGTCTTTGCTTGCAGTAGATAAATAATAAGCATTATAAGGGAGAGTGAAAGGAACTGCCAACGTTGTTAGTTTTTTTGAACGTAACCGTGTATACAGCTGTCATTCCGGAAGACATTTCAGCAGAATATAGTCTTAATGCAGATTAAATAGGCCATCCATCAAACATAGTTTGTAAACGGATTAAAAACCTGCGTATCGTTGGCGTTTATTGTGGACCTTTATTTTTTTAAATGTATTTATGCATATGTGGCCTTTTTTCGAGTGGCATTGCATCTTAATTTCATGAGCGGATCTAATGACCTGAAAAGATGGACTGTGCTGCACGACAAAATTTCGACAGTCTGACTTTTTCGAAAATGAATGAATGTGGATATTCGCTTTCGCATGTGCACTGTCAACGACACCATACAAATAATTTGGCGAACTAGAGGACCATATGTGTTGACTACTGTTCACAAAATATGGTTTAAACCTGCAAGCTAGGACGATAAGCAGTGGTTTCATGCTGAGCTTACCCAGACGATACACAAACGACCTGCGGATGAATCGTTTCTCGTAAATCCATATGACTTTCCTGTTAACGTGTGCATGTTTCGTCGCATTTTCCTTGTTCAGATTTATTCCAGAAATACAGTGTTTTAATTTATTGTTAATTTGGCGTTTGCCAGACGCGAATTACTTTCGACTCATCATTGCTTTGGATCGTTTAAATATTTAAGGTCATAAACTCTAAACGAGGTAGAAAGATTGTTTGCTTTACGCTACTTTCGCATAAGATTTCATATGGGGCAGAGTGGTGTCTTTTAATGACACTTATTTTCGACAATCTGCAAAAACTGCACTTCGAAAGATGTGTGTGACAAAGTAGTATAAGTTGTCATCTGTATTTTTAATAGCCCTACCAATACTTAATCTTCATCTTCTTTAAAGACTTATATATCCCCCGTTTGTTGAATATCGCCTCCCAGTACTAAATAATAAAATATTATGCTCCATCTAACACGCAACCCTCGTTCTGTGCACATTTAGGAGTTTAGTATCTCCTCCAGTGCGCACTACCAGAGTTAACATGATGTCTCAGATCCGATAATTAGGCCGTCGTTGCCGACGATGTGCACTGTGTTCTAAATCAATGTAAAACTGGGAAGGTTACTAAAGCGTAAATTACTTTGTAATCATAGTGGACTTGCGCAGCATCTACCGCACTCCCTCCTGGACCAGGTATCAAGTCATATTCAAGATGACCGGAGGCGGAGAATGGCAAAGGTGGATAACACCGCTGAACTCACACCTTGTCGAGCAACTCCACACCCTTTGTCAACACAGCAAATGACCAGTATTTAATAACTCGGAGCCAATTACTTACTGAACGGCACAAAAAATGCCTCATCGACTGAAATGCCATGATTATGTTTTAATCATAAGGGGAAGCTTAATATCAGCGTCGATACAACACAAATCAGCGATGCTTAGGACATTATGTTTTCCCGGTTTATGGATTATCACAGTCGACACTCAGTATCCACATGACCAGCGTCATTAGTATCTTTCATGATTGTACACAGTATTTCATATTTTTTCGGAATCTGATTGCACGCTGCAACCATGCACAAATGCGATAAATTTGAGCAACACAATATTTCCACTTAGATTATTGCAGACTTAAATCTAACAACGCAAACATTTTGTAATAAAAACGTTTATCAGCGGCACTTTAAGATTGAGTCTGCGTTGTAGATCGAGCCAAGTCCTACACGCTCGTATTTCAACTTTGCATCTTATAACGACAGTTTTGAAGGACGGTTTCAAGCGAAAAGCTTGAGTAGCATATTTTAGAATTAAAGAAGTTCTAAAGTTCCGGCAGCATAATTCAATTATAGGAACTTAGTAACTCTAGAGACCGAATAATGCTAGATACAGTTCACGTCATAATTTACGGTTGCTTCACCGCATGTAAGGTCGGCTAGTCAATAAAAATGTCAACTGCACCGAGGAAGGACTTGCAGCCACGATGCTAACGATTTTTGTAACTAGTAGTCACTACTTATAAACCCGAATCGACACGGAGTCTTACGAAAACGGACCACTATGTAGGGGCGTGCTATCGTTGATAGGCGTTTAGATAGGCGTTCGAGAAATGAATCACAATCCACGGATTTTAGTTTTGCTGAGCATATGAAGAAAACAGGAGTTTACAGAAAAGTTGCGATATACGAAAAAAGTGTGAAAATATTATCTATACACTGGGACTATAATTTCATTCCAGAAGTGGATATTTACGCGGAACCTTACGCGCGTCAAGTCATTTATTGAGGATTCTTTCGTTCATCAAATAATGTCAAGCCAGCAGATGTGACTATTTGTATCATAAATTATCGACGCCCGTGTATATTTTACCATGATAAGTGCAGCATCAGACAGTTTAAAAGGACTTGTGCACCTATGGACTGGATATGTGGTTGGAATCATGGTGTAATTTGAATCTTGATCCTTGAAGCTAGGAGATATTCAAGCAGTCGCAGAGTTTCAAGATGCCAGTTTAACGATAGCCGCTGATACTTGCGTATCTGCACGCACAAGAATTACGCGCCATGTTGCCGCAAACAATAAGTGTCGAGCTATTTTCTTAGTGATGTGGAAATTGGCATGGCTAACACTGCCATGCGATCACAGAAGCAATAAATTTATTGGCCTTGCGTTTCGGATTCCCACTCGAACGCATCATCAGGGACAATCGCCGATGAGGGCAACGGTGGCACAAGGAGTGCAGTATTTATAGCACGTAGCTGCCGTGAAACCATATACACACTGTAATCACCAGCCCTCGCAATCATCGTTGGGGTCGTAATTGATGCGGTGGTGGCTTGTCTGTCCGAGTCCGAGTGGTTAGTTGTCGTTATTTCGTAATCCGTGCTGGAGGCTGGTGTGACGATTGCTCAAAAATTTGGCTCACTTTAACTGGGATAATGGCTCGCCCGCGCCCTCCCAACGTGATTGATTCCTTTGCCGATGGAAAATCTGAGCGCAAAATATGGTGCCGGGAGGTCATTGCGCTTTTTGATGGATTGCGGGCCTGGGAAACATGACTCGAGATGCTCGAGACTCAAGCCGTTCTCACCCATTTTCGTGGGTTTCGGCCTAATCAAATTTGGAAATATGGCCGGGTAACGTCGAATGTACCGCCACCTGAGAGCTAGCGTCTCCCGACCCGCTGCTGCTGCATGCTCGGCAATTCGCACGGCGTAATCTCCCAGTTTCTCCGACATAATTGCTTTGTCCACAACTGCACCAGATCCGCTCAACGACTCCAGACGTTTCCTGCTATGGCAGGGGGTCTTTTGGCCTCATGACTTGACGCCTAATGGTTGCTTCCGGCCTGTGTGCAACCCCAAATCCAAGTGAAGTGAGAAGACGACTGACGGATTCCGAGATGTTATTCACGCGCAGAAGATCCCGAAAGAATTTGGCGCCGTTTGGATTTGGTCTCCGGTGTCGTTCTATGTATTTACTGGTTGACAAAGTTGCGCGGATGCAAGCGAAAAAGCGAGATCCAGGAACTAGTTGATCACAAGAAGATGAAAAAGAAGCGATCGCTGGAACAAGGGCTTTATTCGCCTGATGTTTCGAATTCTTACTTGAACCCAACATCAGAGACAGTGACAAGAATAGATGACTTGTGCAAGGAAAGGTGCAGCATTTTTAGGATGCATTCTCTATGCTACCGCTAACCTAAAGCAATTACCCGCCTTTCCCTTCATCAGGGATTGTTGATCGCTGTTGCGCTCATTGCTTGATGGCCGGCATGCAAGAAGTTAATTGCCGAAATCTCACCAGTCCTCTTGGATGCTGGCGTAACGATTGCTCGTTCATCTGGCTTTCCAGCTTGCGCGCTCCCCGAATGGTCAATTATCTTGGCCGGCCTTTGCCTCAGCACGGAATATGGAGTGGAGATGTCATTCCACTTGTTAATAGACTGAGGTCCCGTGAACCATTACTCAAGCAACTAGCGACTCACGCGAGAATCCCCTCTGGCGAGAATTTCGGCCTCATAGAACTTGAATGGGAGGTTTAGGGTTATTTATATATATTTCACTGTACCACTGCAGCGTATTAGGCAATTCGCGTTCAGAGCAGTCTTCCTGTTTCTTTCACAGAACTACTATTACACTCTGCCTTTGTTTTCTACCCGGCCTTGTCGGCTTTTTCTGGTTTTTCTATGATTTCCTACATGAATTTGTTTTCAGAAAATTTCCTAGGCTCTCTATGCTTTGATCAAATCCACGTTACCCATTTTAGGTAATACCTCAAAGGTTAATAGGTTGCGCTCAGCGCAGTGCTAGTGATTTCTAGTTCGAGAGAACCGCATGAATTTCAAAACGTATGATTTAGACTTGCCATCTCTGTAGATGCTGCTTTATATTACATTACAGCGTGACTTTGTCGGAAGTGAAAAGTATGTTTGGATGTCAGGCCCTGAAAGCCTGTTTGAAAAGGAAAGTTCATGAGTACCCCTAAATAAATTATTTAAATTTATGCAGTTGTAATTAAGTTATGACGCAATGAAGAAAAAGTTAAACAGTCTAGCTTAAAAGCATTTCCTTTCTTGCCTCCCATGAATACAATTGGGAGGCGAAAAGCAGCTGCTTTCATATCGTGTCCTCCTATTACACTACAATGCACAACGACGTTTTTCATTCATTGCGCAAATTAATTTGATGCATGACCCCTATGAACATAGTACACATGCATCGTTTCATTATTTCGAAGGGTACTTTCAACCAATGTGTAGAATATACTTATGACAGTTCGGGCGTCGATTCCGACGATGTCCACTGTGTGCTACACAACAAGGCGCAGCAGCCACAGTGAGTTTTTTGTCAATAATGTTTGTCAGTAATATTTGTGGACTAGCGCAGCATCTACCGCAATCCGTCCTCCACCCCAACTTGACCCGGCGTCAAGAAAGAGCCAAGAAGGCAAGAGGCGAGGGAGGGCGCATGTGGCCGGCACGATCGGACACGCAGCTAATCGTGCAACCACACCCCCTGATCTGCAACATACACCTGACCATGATATTTCCCTAACAACAACACCCCAACAACAGTCAGAAGTACGAAGATGATGACTGGTCATCCATGCCCACCACCTGTATGCCCAGTGGAGACGCAAGGCGATCTACCGGCAGGGAACCAGTTGTCAGGGAACTGCCACTGCATACCAGGCTGAGAGGACCATGGTTTGCTGATACTGACAGAGCACAGGCTTTTAGAAATTTCGACCTGCCACACGTGGCCCTTTCTTCAACCTGGGCCGTCAGCCTTCAATGCTGGGTAACCAAACAGTTGTCGAAGGAGAGGCACTGATAATAAAGCACACACATGCACACAAACACTCTTTTCACATGCATGAGAGTGAGAATATACTTATACCTAGCCATCGTCTCCGGAGGAAGATGAAGAAGACGGAAGAGTGGATTATTCTTTTATTGACTATTCGGAAACTACCTAGTCTTTCCTTTCAGTGTTTTATCGTTGATTCCCTGCCTCCTATTACAGTCCTGCTCGATGGGCAAACTTTGTTCTGCCCGTTTGCTGCTGACTAGATCTGAGCTTTCTGGAACTTTTTCAGTTAAGGGCCTCGCGAAACCTATGCCCAATTTGCTAATCAGCCTATTTCTAGCCAGGTAAGTCTGTTTTTTTTGGCCTTCTGATTAGTCATGAGCATTTGTGTTAGAAGCTCTCAGCCGCTCGGGAAGATGGAGGTCAGTGGGCATCCGGTCGCACACCGTCTCTTTTCTGAGGGCGTCAGCTCCTAGTTCCGCATCTTCATCTGCCCTTTTGTCTGTGTCCGAACTGATCTGTATCTACATTGATTACATATTATGGCAGTGCATCGAAAACGGCTAAAAAGAGAAGTAGGTGGCTAGATTGATACACCAATTGCAATTGCAATTTGCTCCATGGATTACGCCTCTTTCCTTCATCGTCTTCGCTGATGGATGATGAACGTGATCAAATATCCGAATTTTGCACTATGCCTGAACTCTGTCATTTATTCCGTAAACATTTGAGGTTCAGCATGCCAAGTGGCCATTTGATTAGCGAACCCAGCGCACTGTTGTCATAAGACGTTGGCTGACCTGGCCGACTCCAGACGGTGATCGCACACCGTTCCCACGCCCTGAGAGCAGTCACACGCACTTGCAACGCTTACAATCTAACTGGTACCCCCTCCTTCTCTCCACCACCCTATCTCCGCCGTCCTCAACAAGCTGCCTCCGTCATGCGGGCGGCGTGGGAGCAAGTCGTTTTACTAACACTGCCCATTGAGATGCATTTACGTCCTGTCCACAATTAAAAAAATCATTACCCATGTAAAGCTATTGGCCTAATATTCAGTTACTAAAAACACATGTTTGCCAACTGACGTTTTACGCGTTATATTGTATTTTTTGCGGAAATGAAGCTCAGTTTACTACTTAGGGCGATTTTAATTTGATAAATAGATAAAAAAGGCCTATATTCAATGACGAGCATTATACACAAATGAAAAAAAACACGTTGCATTAGACGGGAAACGTAATTTAAACGCAGTCTCGTTCATATTCGTGAATCAGCATTACATTATACCACAGACAGTTTTTTTTAGTTTTTTTGAAAAAGCCATCCAAACTGAGATAAGTCCCAGGCAAAAAAGGAACGAAATAAACATCCAGGTAACTGATTAGCTTCAAAAAATAATTTTACGTAACTCGGTAGGCGCAATAGCGATGCATTAACCCAAGAACTCAATGGAGTTTCCTGCTTCGTCAAAAGCGCCCGATCAACAATCTCTTTTAGACCGTCGAAAGAGATGTCGACAAGACTTAACCTGTAGAAATTCCAAATAAAACCACTATCTAGACGACATTCAAATTTGGCAACTGCGTGTACGTTCTTCAAGCGGAGATGCAGAAAATCCATTTCCGTCCAGAGGATTTCTGAGGCACCGTGAAGTTTCTCTAATCTCTAGATTGGGGCATTGGAACGCAAATATCATTGTATGTTTAAATTACAAGGCATACATATAAATTTAGACGCCACTATCTACAGCAGTAAGTAAACACCCTCGGACGAAGTTAATTTTTGACGATGCTCGGATTTAACGAAGTAGATATGCCGAATACGCTAGGTAGTATAGAAGGCTTTGTAAGCTACCTAAAAGTACTCGGCTTCTACATTGGGATAATGGCATGAGTATAGTATAAATAACTAAATTTATGGATAAAACGAGGGAAAAATCCTAAATAACCATTACCGCTTAAGGCGTAAGTAAAAAGCATTTTTCAATTATTTCCTCTTATAACAAACATAAGTGTTTTCTTGTTTGCAAAAGAATGCTCCATTTAGCTAGTGTTTAGGCAATAGCAAAATTGGCCGAACGCCTAAAGTGAGATTTAACGGTTTGGCCAACAAGAAGCATTGTAGGTACGCGCATGTGGCACTTAAAGACATATTATTCTACCAATTGTAATAACAGTCGATGCGCGACTTATTGAGAAGCATACCAAAAGCTCCAAAGAGAATTTTACACCTGGAAAGTAAACATGACAGACGTAGGTCGCGTTCCGACCGCGCTGAAGATCAACAAGTTCACAGTCGCTGGTAAATGTGTAATTGTGAACATCGATTCCGCACCGTGTGCAAGTATCTTCATTATGATAAATAAGTACGCTTGCTGACGAAATCTGATAAAGCAAATACTTTATATCCGTGCTATCCCTTTTGCACTCAAATGACCCTAAACAGAAAGACGAATTTTTTGAATAAGAAATATATGAGATTCCGCCAGCAAATCAAATTAAAAATAAACGCCAAAAGCTTTTATCTGCAAGTCAGAGTCGCCCACAGATTCGTCGGCCTCGAGCCTGATAGCGACCACAAATGCCATCTAGGACAGTAGTATTTATTTAAAAAACAAAATTGACCATCTAAAATGAAAAGGGCGTAAACATCAGCTTAATCAATCAATTACCAACGATTACTTTGTAAATGACAGCATTGGTTACCTACAGAGATGCGGCGTGACAATTCGTCTTTTTGTAAGATAGTAAAAACCTTAAGCAGCTGGAAAAGCAGATGGGTATGAGTAGTCACTACGCAACGCCAAACGCAAAACTGCAGTTTAGAGCATGACAAAGATGGCTTTGTTGCTTGAGGTGTCGGAGCGCACGGTCAGGCATATTGTGAAAAGAGATCTGAATTTTAGGTGAAAGGCCTAGGACTAAGAACTATCTAATTATTTAGACTGCAAAATGAAGAGGTTAAAAAGAAGTTAGATAGTCATATGTTTTTTTTTATGAAGGGAGCACAAACAGTGCTCTATCCGACATAAATTCTCCGCACTCGATTCGGTGTTCAATAGTCGAACATATCACTATATAAGCCCCTAAAGGTCAATGAGGTACCTGATGATGCTAAGTACAGGATTCAGACCAAAAATCCTACGTATGTGATTGTCTTTGGCCTGATTGCCTTAGAAGGCAAAGTTACGCCCTCTGCGTTCATCAAGGCCGGTGTCCAAGTGAAGATAGATAAATACAGTGAGTGACCGATCGCCGGAAATGTTTGTGAAAATTCTGACATGCGTTTTCGCTTAAGAAAGACTACCTAGGTGGGGTTGTGATGTCGATTATCCCGCGGCATAATCCTATAATATTTTGGATTTGGTAGGATGTCGGCTTTTGAGTACGCTTTTATTCAATCTCCCCTAGATACCCTACTTAAGTAGCATGCATTTTTAATCCTCACCAGACTTGAGTACAGCGAGTACCGCACATAGGCGTTAGTCGAGGGAAGGTTTGCAACAAGCCTCAGAGAATCATTCAGACCCTTTAGGTCGGCAGAAAATCAGAGACGTCATTGCGAAAAATGGCCCCCATATAAAAGGTTGAGTCGTAATGTAAAATATATTTGTTACTGATTTCGTGTGCTCTTTATCTGGGTCAGACTGTAGTCCAAATCACTACGAGATTTACAGTTGCGTACGGTAAATGTTATCTGCTAATACAAATACTTTGATTCCATCGTGGGATAAAATTACTAATTATGTTTAAGCCTTTCAACAGTTAACATTGACTACCAAGCTAGGAGCGTAAAATTGCTTAGATAAAAAATTAACACGTAATATAATGGACAAAACCACCCACGAACGTATTCCATTCCGGTCAATATAATTGAAAAAGTCCAGAGTTTATCTGTTTTCCCTGAGTATAAAAAATACCATGTTTTTTAATTCAAAAAAAAACATTTCACTGTAGTCGACGGCTTGGTAATCTACAAAAAACTGCGATGATTCATGAAATGTTCACCAAGATTGTGAAACGCATGTTCATCTCGAGACGATTTTTTTAAGTAGAATAGCAGGAATAACCACCCTGTAGAATAATCCTAGAATAATTCAGACAATTTATGGTAATGGCTTTTAAGCGATATCATATTTTATCAAACTGTTTAATTAAAACTATTTTTTCAATCGATTTTATATGCCAATATAGATTCAAATGTGATTTAAAGAGAACATGCATATGGGATTTTGGATAGTACATGCGCTGCTAGTGCCGCATTGTCTTAGTCTAGAGTATACTACCCGCTATCTGTCGACCGTAATGATTATTACGCGACTACCCGCTGTGGCTGATAAGATTTGCCCCAAATATTCATACATGCAATTCTCGAATCGTGTCTATAGTGCTTGAATTAACTGATCAACTGCAAGTTCAGCGATAATAACCGAGAAAAGTAAATAGCGACAACGCCTAAGAATACTCATTCCCCTTTTCGTTTTTGTAGAAAATTACGGATACCTCATTTCTTATACTTAAATGAATGCTATAATGCGGTTTTTAACAAACTTTCAATTCCTAAATAATTTTGAGAGCAATCTGCCACTACACTTGCATTCTGATATTTCAAACTACCGGTTGTGCATTTTTGCACGCGGAAATTCAGGCAGTTTTCTATAACCTGAGGAAATTTTGCGTGAATCTGAACAATATCGCAAAAAAATTACATGCAACATTTTCAAATGCAACGACCCGATGAAATATTAAGCAACATTCAGTGGTCTTTATATTTCGTATATGCAGTAATTATTTCAAAGCTGAATTACACCATTCCTTCAAATAAGCATTTGAAGTGAAACGTAGTGTTTCTACCAAAGGAGTAGAAATTAAATATTTTCATGCTTTTTAACTAATATAGTGTAGCTTGTGAGGGCATCGGAAATCAACGGGAAAACTTTCTTTTTTGTCAAGTAGTCATTATTACTGGGTGTCGATTTTGCAGGCGGCCAAAAAGAAGTTTTTTTCCAAACCCTGTGTACATCTCGTTAACATATCCTAACGGTTATTTAGTTTGCTTGTCGGAACGGCTTCTCGTATGAAAAATATCTTGCCCCACTTTAAGTAGAATGTTGCAATTAATCAGAGCTGAAGTCCGTTATATCACCGTGCCTTAAATTCAATAAACCTGTTCAGGTGTTAATAAAAAGCCTAATCAAAGAGCAGATATAGTAAATATACCCGGAACGTCACTATCGGAGGATGTACAGCCGTAGACGCAGAGCGCAGACCAGAGGAGGTGTACTAGGATTGTCATTCTCCGCATCTGTCAACTGCAGTTGTGTGCTCGAAGAAACAACAATGTGTGTTGCATGTAAATTTCCAATCCCCACAGTGCGGTGAGCAGCATTAGTGAAAATACAAAGACACGGTTGGCAATCCGAAAGGTCAAAGAGGACAGCTGCTTGTGGCAGAAAAGGACAGCACAGACAACGAGGTCAAGTAGTTGTATGCAAACGAATTGCTATTGGGGGTGCGCGGTTGTGCTTTGAGTGGTTGAGAAACACTTTCCTTAGTCCCTAACCTCCCCTCCTAACTCCAGCCCCTAACGCTATCCCCTAGCCAACACCGTTAACCATAACATCTAACCCTAAGCCCTAGGCCCTAGCCCTAACATTATTTTGTCCATCAGGTGGGGTAACATAACCACATCCAACCTAAGTTTGTACGTGTTTTCTCAGTAAAGAGAATACGGTTCATAGATCGTCTGTTCAAACTTACTCGAACAGTATACGAAATAATTACAGGTTTGATGAACCGAGTATACGTTTCCACAGAAACAAACACGCGGCAGATCCAACTTCATTGTGGAAATGAGACAAGTAAACGACGATTACGGATATAGAGACACTCAATGATTTTCCATGATTTTCTATGCGATGGCTAGCTACATTATGCGAAACCAAGCACAATCCGAAATTTGCTTGCACACAGAAATACTAACAGCGGCATGAAGAGCTTGAATTTATATTTAAATGTCTTCTCTGTGAGGGCAGGAAGGGCACTGCGGCGCATTTAGTGGACGTTTTTGTCCAATCGCTGTCGTACTCCGAAGGCCACTGTTGAGCTAAACGTGTAATTACTCCGCTTATTCAAGCTTCTTGTGGGAACTCAATGCGTCGACTGTACGACGAAATGACGTCAGCGGTTGCTTCTAGTGTCACTCCTACTCAGATTTTGCTATGATTCCTAATATATTTAAACGTTTTCATCATGAAAGTCGCAAAAATTATAAAATGTTTGTTATGTTAACCAAAACGTCAATATTGACTTATTCGTACAGCAAGTAGACACTGTCGCAAAATCCTATAAAGTGACGCACAATGAGAGTTCCGGCTTATTCTGCAGTCTAATGCCTTTGACGTATTTAGCTTCCAATAGATTCTGGTCTTCGTTACAATTGTCGATGTTCTTGCCAGCTGAAAGTACGGATAGCCTCGGTTTTGATATTGATAAGTACACTTTAGGGTAAGGGGATGCCATACTAACAGCATGACACAACTGTGAGGCGTTCGGCTCATCAGTGGGTCCACCAGCATTCCCCGTCTGCTTTCTAGTAAGAGCTCAAATTAAGGAATAGCTGCTTTCTAATTTCCTTTGAAATTATCTGCGAACTTGGAGTATATAAGATTATTCAAGGTCTGTAGACAAAGACCGAGAATATTCGTATGAATATTTGGGCCAGGGTTCATCAGCATTGGCAGGTTACCGCATAATATTCATTAACTGCCAGCAGGCAGTTAGTTACATAATTAAGGGTAAGGAAATACGGTACTAACAGTACGGGTACCAACCGAAAGTCCATACAAGCGTGTTTCGCCGATTGTCTGCCGCTGAATGACAACTGGACAATTGAAACTATCGTTCGTCTTTCGGACGCACAAAACAGCTGTGCATATTCATTTTGGTAGCAACGACATGAATTTTTCTTATTGATTTTCGATGCCCCTGGAAGTGCAATTATACTTTACGGAAAACATGCATAAAAATATTCATGTATTTGCTCATTCGGTAAACAATTACGTCGTCTTTTAATTTTACACTCGAAGTTTGTAATATGGTTGTATGAAACGTCTCTGATTCCCGAATAATGTTGAACCCGCTTTACGGTTACACTTTGATTCAGGCATTCCAAACCACATGCCGTCTATTCTCAGCGTACGAAAATCTGCACATTTCTCTACGTTCCAAAAGAGGGATAATATAGGGTTCATATAATTAAGTAGTGAATTGGATTCATGTTGTTAACTTTACAAGTCACATTGGTAAATAACGTGATATGACGATTTATAAAGATACATTTCACGGTATTTAAAATTTCCTTTATTGGGTATTTTTAAAAACATACAATATCCCTTGTTCGAGTATAAAATTAAAAAGAAGTAATTATTTACTAGATGAGTAAGCGATGGATATTTTATGCATGTTCTCCGTGAAATAAAACTGGACTACTAGGGGCAACGAAAATCAATGAGAACTATGCATTCTACTTATGTAGGTATTTTTTCCACAGTCTTGTCTTTGCATGCGGCAGAATGGACTTTCGTCCGTAAGCCGGATTCTTGAGGTAATTGAATTATTATTGAATAATGTTGCAGGCTGACTAGTTTTGCAACTCAACTTAATCAATCTTTTCGAAACGAAAACGCATGTCGGAATTTCGCTTGATATTTCATGAGTTAGACCACCTACTGTATATATACTTGCACTAAATGAATGCGAATAAGCTTAATCCCATGACCGAAACGTAGCTAACTCTTATTCTTTCGAAGGAGTACAACCACTGTTTGGTGCGTCAGCTGTCATGAAATTTAACTGATCAACCTCAAACTGTACTTATTTACGAGCCGAGTTATGCTCAAATATCAATTGGGTCGGTTGATGCCGCTTCTGATTTCCGTTATGTGCGAACTGGTCAAATAAGGCCCTCACAAACTCACTCGCATAATGTATCTTGAGAGACGAAATACTTGGCTAATGAAGAACTCTTATATCCTCGCGCAGAAAGGACTTTTTCGGAAGCTACTCTATATCGCTTTCATTTTGTGATTAGCAGTCGCACCCTTGCTAGTAATTGTTCGAGGACTTTGTGTCCAGCAATATTTTTTGTATTGTAGCCCAAACCTCACACCAACTGGACAATTCTACGATACTCAGCAAACATTTTAACAGACAAATATCATGTAAATGGACTTAGAGAATCTACGTCCTGTGTGGAATGCGTTGTGTGGAATGCAGTTTTATTTTAAACGTCGCCCGTGTGCGTCATGTTGGTGTATCCGTCCGCGGTCTAGAAGCGGCCGTCTACCTCGCTGCTTTGACGGACATGAAACTGCCACGGAATGCTTGGATCGATGTTCAATCTTCAAATTTACAATAAAATAACTATGTGAATGCAACAAGTAACTTAGTCGTAAGATCGCCTTGCATACTAGGGCACCTTTTTTTCCCATCAAGTTATACTGCGATGCAATTTCGCGGCATGTTTTCTGCTTCCCACGATGGTTTGACAACGACTAAACTGTGTACTTCGTCAAGCTCTGCCCACAAACACCTATAGCTTGTGCTCAAAACCTGGATTCAACCTGAAATTCTTTACGCGGTCATACAGAGGAGATAACTGCTTTAGAAATCATATGCTTAGCAAATTTACTCTGAAAAAAACGGAAATCAAAAAAGTGCTAAACCATAAAAGCGGAAGCTCCGTAACTCAGACGAGCAGACACATCCCTCTTTGCATCCTCGAACAGGTTTAAGAGTGTGCAAATAAACTTTCGACAGGGAAGGGTTCGCTACCATATGCAACGCGGTTAGCTACCCTTGATCTCTTTCCTTTGCGTTACAGGCAGTTACAACGTGACCTGATACAAACCTTCCGCATCCTACGCAGTCAGGACTGCAGCCTCGCATCGGGTGACTTCTTGGAGTTAGCAACCACCACAAACATTCGAGGTCATGCATTCAAACTACGTGCGACCGGGCCGATCTGGCCACACGAAACTTCTTATCCAACAGAGTCCTTGAAGCTTGAAAAGCCCTGCCTCCGAATGTCGTTATGTATGCTTCCGTCCAGGTCTTTATGAGGAAGCTGGATTTGTATAGCAGTGCGCACTGCATTACCACCCGCACACTGTAAACTTGACGAATTCCGCTGTTAAAATGCTACTTGCCGTATTTAATTAACATCTAAAATTAGATTTCTTATTGTCTCCACCACATCGCCTACGCTTACTGGCATGCACCTTTGCAACTTCTTTCACTGGGAACAATATTTATCTCCCTGCAATCCAAACGATGCTTGTGCTAATCCTCGCACCACTGGGACAGTTTGTTTGCCTGTACACAGTTGAGGCTTTTCCGATTATTTATTACCTTTATGATACCTTTTCTAGTTTTTGGACTTTTCATTTGCTTGCAAACAACTAGGGAGATCAAAGGTGAAGAAATGCATTGGCTTTAGTAAAGCTGAACTGTAAAAAACTCTGAACAGAACATCTCTAAATCAACGTCTGGTCTTGACCATATTACCGTTATTAAGATCTATTTCTGTAGATAAAGAGCAGGAACGTAGCCGCATCTTCAAACTAAACACATTTCGGCAAATTTTCCACGTTTCAAAATATACAAGTGAAACGTGTTTGGGACGATGGCAAAATCTCGTGGCATGCATCCTAGCATTCACGGATAACCCGCGGAATTAAGACACGACAAGACAACTTATTTTCAGAGGTTTACTGTTCAATTATGCCTACCCTGTCGTAGCGTTGATGACATTTCTACTGCCTTAACCTGAAACATCTAGAAACAACTTTGAGAGAAATACGGACGGTTGGGTACATCTCGGAGGCATAGGCGCATAGTCAATTAACTGAAATCTTTCGCCAAATATCCTACTCTTTGACACAAAATACTAAAAGCTCCTGAGAGTCTATGTATGGGCCGCAGTCTAAAACGGAGACCTTTACTTCTGGACGATTCGGCTCCTCCCAGCAGGTTCGCCCTTTGAATACGAGCAGTCTTCTGCCTGTTATTAATTAAAAGTCAGTGTGCTGGCATCCGCAGCGTAAGACGTCGCCAATCGCACTGCGGAAACTTTTAGCCCGTTTGCATATGATATGCGCATTCAGCATTTTTTGCCGAACCGCAAGCTCCATCATCTGCTTCTCACTGAAAGAACGTGATTTATCGAGATATTAACGTTCAACGTTGAGGCCGATGACCGTAAATTCGCGTAGCTTTCAGTGGTCTGCTCTACTCGGGCTCTGACCGTCGTCAGATATCTGCACAGACTACACTGCTTCCGCTCCTAACTGTCATATCGTCCTTCACTTTCTGCCCTTTTATTGAACCTCTCCTACTCCTCTCCTTTCATAGGGGAGACCAAATAACTCTGTCAGTGTTTTACAAGTACTCAAAGAGTACAGTTCAATTAGGAACGATCAAAAGGGTGACGCAGTCGAATTAAACAACGTATGACATAATCTTATGGTGAACCCTAATCGCCAGGATGACAGCTTTTTAATGCAGTTCTTCTTGACATCCCGCAAAAAGACACTTGGTAGAAAATGACTACCTAAGTAGCATGCATTTTTCTTATGGATTTTCGATGGTCTGATAAATTGAAATATCTTTTGCAGAAAACGTGCACATAAATATACTTTATTTTATTCCTTTGGTGGAAAATCACATTCTCCGCATATTTTTTACCCGAACAAGTGTGTATTAGGGTTTTAAAAAGTTTATTATTATTGGATTTTTAAGACCGTGCGTTGTCCATGCATAGAAGACCGCAAATGTCCGTTTAGCTGTACTCCTAATGAAATACACAACACAGTTCAGATCTACCGCAAAACGCTATGGAATTTTAGCCTCCTTTTGAAAGCATACAGGAACGTATGATTTTCATCACGCGGAAAGCATGCACCTTGCAAAATAAAATCGCTATGCGCTAATGCAACGGCTGATCGACTCAAATTTATTCGGCAAGTGGGAAACTTTTTCAAAACCTAAATATGCAATTTCTTTAGGCAAGAAAAGTGAATATAATGTGTTTTTATACCAAAATGGTAAAATAAAACATATTTAGTGGACGTTTTATGTATAATAAATTGAAATTTATAAGACCACAGACAATCAATGTGAAAAAGCATGCTATTCATTTAGTCATTCTTACCGAGGGTGGTTTCTGCAGAAGGCCAAATAGAATTAACCTCAAATGGCGCATGCTGGTGAGTGTGAACTATTATACATCCTTCTTAATCACAGTCATTTCAGAATGTCGACCATCATTTCATAAGATCGGTCACGCAGCATTTTTGTTTACACGAAAATGTTAGAAGCAGCAGGCATCACAGTGATCGTTTTTTCGAACTGTAATGTCATACCTCTGCTTCACATGTCTTAGGCGAAGCTTATTCTGTGTAGGCATCGTTAGCAATAGGCACACAATCGTATGTTTTTCGTACTTATATTCATGCATAATTTTAGTTCCGTATCCCAAACTGCAAATTATACTCATGCCGGGTTGTGATGAAAGCTCCAGGAGATGAGAATATCGCAAGTTTCATTGAAACGTGTACCGCTTTTAGCATATGCCTTCCCAGTTATCAGCTAAATATTAGGTAGAAATGGGATGTCATGCAGAAACGAGCGTGCAATTGCTTGATATTTTCTAGACTGACAATACACAATGTTCCAAGGATACTGTTGTTCTGGACGTCCAACTTTAGTGGTTTTTGATTAAAAGCACCACAAATGGTCTTCCGTTGATCATTATTGTAGACATAGGGGTGATGCGTGTGTAACAGATGCAATTGCCTGTACCAAACAGGTCTTCCAACAATGTGTTGCCTTCGTTCTGATTACGCACATACCAACCTAATGCGTCTCACAGACCGATCCAATGCAGTGAAATAACTGAGAAGTGACGGAAAAATCAACATTACGACGACGGTCGTTGTGTGACGAAGAGAC
>CACRXP010000027.1:272797-343066 GCA_902702965.1 Spirometra erinaceieuropaei
ATATGTTGTAGGGTCTGCAAGCGCAGAGCACTATTTGCTGTACAGTAGGTAGGCTAACTCCTGAAATGTCAACCGAAATTCCGAAATGCGTTTTGGCCGAAAGAACGTCTTCTGCCAATTGCTTATTCATATACACGTTATAATTCAGTTTCAAAAAACGTTTTAAATTGTAAGATTTTTTAATACCAGGAGATGGCTGTTTGTAAAGAACCCTGTCTCTGCGTTTATTAATTTCACTCATAAAGTTAACAGTATGCCTAAACTGCTCTGCTAAATTTTATGAACCCTTTTTTGTCCCCTCTTAATACCCTAGATAATTTTATAGAATTCGTACGCAAAAAATATAAAGCTTGCAGTTTGTAAACCTTGAATTCAGGTTTAATGGGAAATCGGATTCAAAAGTTTTCGATAATTAGAAACTTTTTGAAAACCGAGTTATGCTCTATCCCCGAGGATCAAATCGTAAGAAGACATAATTGTCGACGGAATGAGTAAAATATTTAATAATCTTATGTATGTTTTCTACGAAATATAATTGAATTATTTAAAGGCATCGAAAATCACTGAGAAAAATGCATTCTAATTAAGTAGTTATTTTTTTAAAGAGTATGGTTTATGCACGCAGAAGTGGAGAAGTTAGTTTGAAAGCTGGCGCTTGGAGGAAACTTAATTATAATAGAATTGTGTTACTAGGTGATTAATTTTACAACTCGGCCTAAGTAACTTTTTCGAAACGCAAACGCATTTCGGGATTTTGGCTGATATTTCATGAGTTAGTCCACCTACTGTAGATCCTAGAATAAATTGATCTACTCTAAATTTGTAAAGGAGATTAAAAAGCAGCTATTCCTAAATTGGATTCCCATTAGAAAGCATACGAGCGATGTTCTTGACGTACGTAAGTGCCCAAGCGCTTGCAGCTTGTGGATGTATATAATCAAGAATGGACAAGAAGATGGTAGACCGGAATGATTGTTTCCTGCTTATCAACTGATGAACGATGAGCGTCTATCTATCATGATAAAAAGGAATGTTTTTAATTGGCAGCTCTATTCAGTAGCGATGTTGTATTTCAAAAAATATAATCAGAACGTTGCAGATCAAGATGAAATGATGTCATCATAAGAGGCTAACCAGGAACATGTTATACTTAATTTTGGGACGTTCCGACGGCGTCTTCAGCAACTAAGCGTCGGTATAGGCCTTTTAATTAAGGCTTCTTAATTTACATTCACCATTTGCTATATTCATTTAATTGGTTATCCAAAGTACTTGAGTCTGGAGAGCAGTCGGGCAGAAACACAAATTGCTGTTGAAACATCTGTGATCTATTCCATAAGAAATGAAACAAATTAGGTGCCCATATTAATAATCAGTTCGGAATCGCCTTCCAGTGAACGAAAAAAGTATGAGTATACGTATGTGAGTCGAGCGCTTAGGAGATTATGTTATGTAATCTAACAATGCCTTGTATCCAAAGAAAGTAAAGGTGGACCTTTAAATATTGCTACAAAACCCATCGGCCGACTACCGTTTTGGATTGACGTAAAACCCTCGGGGCATTCAGGGAACAACAATTTTAGATATTTGCTGTTACCAGGTATTTACCGCGGACGGAAACAATAATGTGCAAGAAAATGTTGCTCGACTAGAAGAACTGATATATAATTTATTTAGGGAATACAGAAAACAGAGCTAGCAATATGATACGCAGACATCGAAATGGCACTCGGTCACTGGTTGAAAGCTTCACATTTTGCCGCGATTTGTACTCAGACGACACGCAAATGATGAATGGAGTTTGGAAGAAATTAATACTATTCACGCCTATGACCGAAGGTCGCATTTTTTCAGTAAAACCCCAAAACATTGACAAAACCTTGTTAGTCTGATGTGCGTTCCAATGTACCTGATCTGAAGGCAACATTTAACATGCAAATGCCTTATAAACTATCTGATATAGTTCACCTAATAAATTGTCATATTTTACGTATAACTGATTTTGTGCTCACTTGAGTGAGTCTGTCTGTGCATGAATGCACAATCTAAATCGTGGATAACATAGAAGAAATGATTAGTTTGCGTATTGTGGAACGGTGATTTCAGTCACACAGTTTAAATTGTATCAGCCATAATATTTACTTCACCCTTCTGCCCCTTAGAAGATATTCAGTGCAGAAGCGATGGCATGGACTTTAACTATCTACTCCACCGGATATCATATATGAGCTTACTTATCTACCATAGTAGACACACTTACACAAGATTTCAAATAAAAGTTTGGAGGGATGCCTACCTTACCGGCTGCTATCGTGTTCACGATCAACCTTCAAATACGGCAACATTTGTTTGTAATGTCTACTTTCCGACTGTAAAATATACATTACAGTTTTTGGTAAGCTAACTAGTCGAACGTATATGAAATAGCTGCTACAATTCTTCTTTTGGACAGATTACGGTGAAGCTTACACTAAATTGGCGAGGTGTGGTCTTGCTGTCTGTCTTGAGTGAAGCCATATTGTGGGCTTTCTTAAAAAATTGTGGATATGAATAAGCTGACTTTACATATATCACGTATTTTCAATCTCCTTACAATTTGTACCCACCGACTGACTGTGCCACGGCGGTAGGAGCGCTTATACGCCAGCATCGGCCGCTTCGGACATCACTCCACATGCGCTTCCCTGCGCGTGCTTAGAGCCCTAATTGCACTCTCCTCATTATTGATTTACTGATGGAATGGTTCCAACGCTGTGGAAATCCGTCGCTCTCACTGCAGTGGCCATGCACTGCGAAGTACCACGCAGTACCCACACTGGCCTCACCGCTGTGATTACGCCCTCCTTATGCTCCACATCTAGCGAGTGGCTGCGTCGGGGGGATTGAACACGCCACTTTCACTCGATTCCTTCTGCGTGCTTCGAGCTTTATTTGCGTTTCCTTTCCATTCCTCATGCAGCGAGTAGTTAATTGAAGTATGTTAACTAAAATTGTTTTAGTAAGCCAACCATATGTTTTGCATCAAATGGAGTTGCAGAACTAAACCTGGCAATTGCATCTTCAATTTATATTTATAGGACAAACATAAAACCACTGCGAATAACGTTATCTGAGAAAGTGCCAACTCTCACAAATTTTTGTTCTTTTTTAACGGGCAAAAAGTGACTGATTATTTCTGAAATTACTTCATTTCCTCTTTTATTTTAAATCTCCAACCTTACGACCTTTAATTTGGAGATCTTACACCTAAACTGCCATAAATGTTTTACTGACATCTTGACGCAGAATCAATCGGAAACCTCTCTGACACACAGTGAAAGCTCCCGCAACGAAAACGGTTGTGAACCTATTCGGTGGTTTGTATAATATCCATAAACAAATGAATCATTCCGGCAGACCGACTAATATGTTTGCAAAATGGACAGGCTCAAAATTGAAGTTTCCACAAACCGATTTGACTACTTCTATTTAACCCTTGTTGCATAAGGGTTCAATCAAAGCATGCACTATAGCTTTCATCCTAAGGTCGCTTCAAACATCACTTTTACCGCGCATGACCGTTTTCAGAAGAAATTGGAGTAGGTGCAGAAATTGCTCTTTCGTCCGTATAACGGCTGCCCTTTGCCGTATTTCCGCCATCGTTGTCAATTCTTGTTGCCATATTTACCCGTAAATTTGCTTCGCTGTCTTTCAAAATGTTTGTCGCCCGCGCCCAACCCCTCCTTTGGCCAGGAAAATCGACCAGGCGGGTTGCACGGTACTTGTGAATGCTGTTTCGCATCCAATTTTTCAATTGAAATCTGTATTCTCTGAACATGACACATGGGCACATGTTTAAATCATATTCATATCGTACTATCAATTGCTTTTTCAGTTGGCGGTCCAAACACAAATGGACTTCTCGCGATTTCCGTGTAGTACGCATTTTCGATGGCTTGGTGAAAAATTATAAGTACATGGATAACAAGTGGCTGGTGAGATCCTCGGGATACGAGAACAAGTAGAACATTTAATGTTTCCCAAGATAATATCTGTTCTCAGTCCAAAACCCTTTGGCATAAAATTTTTATGTAACAAATGTAAATGGCTATTATAAATGTGACATGTTTTGATGCTGAGCCCGGAATTTCATATTGCGCACCAAAAATGTCCTCCCAATGATTGGTAAGCACATCATTTGTGCAAAATGTTCCATGCAAACATTGGCAGGAATCCCATTGCCCAATGAATCCTGCATTACTTCTCTACTGCTGACAGGGGCAATTTGCTTTTTATAAATGTCATAATAGCAATTCGTCGACAATATTCCCGCATCAAAACTATGAAACTAATGGCACGTCTGCTATAACTCTCCTGGTCTGTGTTCTGTGTTTCTGGATGCAAACGCTATGAGGGTAGCCATTTGCTTGTATTGTCAGTTTATTCTGTTTATCCCATAATTAATGTTTTCCCAGAAAGTGATTCATTTCATGTGTAGCCGAACGCTAGACCTCAGATGTTGTTACTTTTTACTTTTCATGGAAATGTTAAGTTGGGGCAGATATGTATGTTATAGCGTTTGCAAGCGCCGAGCACAATTTGCTGTACGGTAGGTGGGCTAACTCCTGAAATGTCAGCCGAAATTCTGAGATGCGTTTTCGGCCGAAAGTACGTTTTCTTCCGATTGTATACTCAAAGCAAGTTTATAATTCAGTTTCAAAAAACTTTTCAAATTGTTAGATTTTTTAATACTAGGAGATGGCTATTCGTGAAGCGCCATGTCTCTGAGTTTGTTAATGCCGCTTATTAACTTAGCAGTATGGCTAAAATGCGCTGCTAAATCGCATGAACCCCATTTGTTCTCCTATCAATACCATAGATAATTTTAAAGAATTTGTACGCGGAAAATATATGGCTTGTAGTTTTGGGAACCCTGAAGGCAGCTGAAATGGCTGATCGGATTCAATATTTTTCGGGAAATGGAAACCTTTTTGAAAACTGGGTGATGCTCTATCTTCGAATAGAAAATTGGAAGAAGACGTTATTGTCGACCGACTGAGTTAAATATTTAAAAATGTTTTACATGTTTTCTATGAAATAAAATTGACTACTTAGGGCATCAAAAATCAGTGAGAAAAATCTATTCTAATTAAGAAGACATTTTTACGAAATATGCTTTATGCACGCAAAAGTGGAGAAGTTCCTTTGAAAGCTGGCACTTGGAGGTCACTTAATTATTATAGAATTATGTTTCTTTGTGATTAATTTTACAACTAGACCTTAGTAACCTTTTCGAAACGAAAACACATTTCGGAAGTTCGGTTGATATTTCGTGAGTTAACTCACCTACTGTAGATGTTAGAATAAATTGATCTTCTCTAAATTTGCAGTCAATTTTAGAGGAGATTAAAAAGCAGCTATTCCTAAATTGGATATCCACCAGAAAGCACACGAGCGATGTTGTTGACGTACGTAAGTGCCCAACCGCTGGTAGTTGCAGAATATCGAGGAAACACGCGTGTCTGGGCCTTTACTTAGTATCTATTTTAGTATTATGATATCTTCTGACACTAAGATCTAGGTCATGTTATGAATAGGTTTATGCAATAAATGTAGATATATAAAATTCAAAATGGAAAAAAAATGGGAAAACGTGATGATTGTTCCTTGCTTATCAGCTGATGAACGATGAGCGTCTACCTATCATGATAAATAGGAGTGTTATGCATTGATGGCTTTATTCAGTAGCGGGCAAAATTTCGTATTTCAAATAGTATAATCAGAACGTTGCAGAACAACATGAAATGATGTCATCATTAGAGGCTAACTAGGAACATGTTATACTTAATTTTAGGACGCTCTGATGGTGACTTCAGCAACAAAGCGTCGGTACAGGCTTCTTAATTTACATTCAAAAGTTCTTATATTTTTTTTGGTTATCCAAAGTGCATATTAGTGCGTGCCAGTTAATGGATAGCAACCTTGTGGATTCAGTCGCAATAGTCGTGAAAAGCATTCGTTTAAATCTGAAGACACAACTGTAGTTGAGGCCGGAGAGCAATCGGGCAAGCGAATGTCAACAATATTATTTTGCTTGAAGTGCAGAAACACAAATTGCTGTTGAAGCATGCATGATCTGTTCCAAAGGCAACGCAACATGCTGATATTGATAATCAGTTCGAAAACGCCTTCTAGTGAACGAAAAATGCTGATTATACGTATGTGAACCGAGCGCTTAGGAGATGATGCTATGTAATCTAACAACGTCTTGTATCCAAAGAAAGTAAAGGTGGACCTTTAAACATTGCTACAAAACCTATCGGCCGACTACCATCGTGTCTTGACGTAAAAAACCCCGGGACCTTCAGGAAGCAAACATTGTAGATATTTTCCGTTACCAGATTTTGACCGCAAAGGAAACAATAATGTGCAAGAAAATGTTGCTCGACTGGAAGAAATGCTATATAATTTAATTAAGAAATAGCGAAAACAGGGCAAGCAGTGTGATACACGGACATCGAATTGGCACTCCTTCACTGGTTGAAAGTGTCACATTTTGTAATCAGACGACACGCAAATGATGAATATAGTTTGGAAGAAATTAATACCATTCAGGACTATGACCCAAAGTTGCACCTTTTTCAGTAAAACCATAAAACATTAGCAAAACCTACTTAGTCTGATGTGCGTTCCAATGTACCTGATCTGAAGGAAACATTTAAAATGCAATTGCTTTATAAAATATATGATATATTTCACCTAATAAATTGTCATATTTTATGTATAACTAATGTTGTGCTCACTTGAGTGTGGCTGTTTGCAAACGAATGCGCAATCTAAATCGTGGTTAACATAGAAAAAATAATACGTTTTTTGTATAATGAAAGGTGATTTCAGTCGCACATTTTAATTTGTATCAGCCATAATGTTTGCTTCAACCTTCTGCCCTTCAGAAGACATTCAGTGCAGAAGCGATGGCATGGACTTTAACTATCTACTCTACCGGATTTCATATATGAGTTTACTTATCTACCATAGTAGACACACTTACACAAGATTCCAAATAAAAGTTTGGAGGGATGCCTACCTTACCGGCTGCTATCGTGTTCACAATCAACCTTCAAATACGGCAACATTTGTTTGTAATGTCTACTTTCCGACCGTAAAATATACATTACAGTTTTTGGTATGATAACAAGTCAAACCTTTATGAAATAGCTGCTAAACTTATCATTTTGGACAGATTACGGTGAAGCTGACACTAAATTGGCGAGGTGTGGTCATGCTGTCTGTCTTAAGTGAAGCCATATGGTTAACTTCCTAAAATAATTGTTGATATGATTAAGCCGACTTTACATATATTACGTATTTTCATTATCCTTACAATTTTAACCCAGCGACCGTCTGTGCCACGGCGGGAGGTGCGCTTATACGCCAGCATCGGCCGCTTCGAGTATCAGTCCACATGTGCTTACCTGCGCGTGCTTCGAGCCCTGTTTGCACCCTCCTTGTTATTGATTTACAAATAGAATCGTTCCAACGCTGTGGGAATCCGTCGCTCTCACTGCAGTGGTCATGCACTGCGAAGTACCACGCAGTTCCCACACTGGTCTCCCCGCTGTGATAACGCCCTCCTTATGCTCCTCATCTAGCGAGTGGCTGCGTCGGGGAGATTGTATACGCCACTTTCACTCGATTCCCTCTGCGTGCTTCGAGCTTTATTTGCGTTTCCTTTCCATTCCTCATGCAGCGAGTAGTTAATTTAAGTATGTTAACTAAAATTGTATAAGTAAGCCAACCATATAGTTTGCATCAAATGGAGTTGCAGAACTAAACCTGGCAATTGCATCTTCACTTTCCATTTAGCGGACGAAGATAAAACCACTGCGAACAACGTTATCTGAGAAAGTGCCAACTATCACAAACTTTATCTTTTCTAACATGCAAAAGTGACTGGTTATTTCATAAATTATTTTATTTTCTCTTTTAATTTTAAATCTCCAACCTTACGACCTTTAAATTGGAGATCATACATCTAAACTGCCATAAATGTTTTACTGACATCTTGACGCAGAATCAATCGGAAACCTCTCTGACACACAGCGAAAGCTCCCACAACGAGGCATTCGCGCAGGTTTCTCTGAAGCGCATGCATGCTGTAGCTGCATTTGAGTATGGTGTGAATTGCAACTCCATTCAGAAGGTCTACTGGCTTCGTCTCGCTAACATCTCCTTCCTTGGGCTGCAAGAATTTCTTCACCCCATTATTTCCCCGGAGATGGAAATTTCGTTGAGTCCTTGGGCCAAGGCAATACTATCTCATTTGCCACTTCACTCAAAATTATTATTTGAAAACACTGAGTTGCCTAGTTGTACTTATCCCCTTCCGTCTGTCCATGATACCCTGGCAAATATGTTGTCTTGTCCAGAAACAGATGCATGATTTTAAACGTATCGGGGGAAGTGCTGAATATACAACAGTATTATATGGTACCACCAGGGTTCCTTCTGTTTCAGTGGGGTATATTCAAGCCTCTAGTAAACAACTGCATATGCAATTTAGTTTTGGTTGAAATCCAGGAAAATCGTCTGCCATCTAATGAATACAAAGTGTTTCATTACGGTTCTTTACTTGGAGAACAAATACGGGGAAAGTAAAAAAATCATAGACGGTACATTTACCGTGTGTTCTTTATCGTATCATGGGCTGTAGGAAGCATCAACAGTTAAACACTAACTTTTGGATCAGTGATACCTCATTAAGTTCTATACAAATCTTGCACTTCAAGCCTTCCGTTTTTAGAATGCCTTTACACCCTGACATAAGGTTTTAAATTTGGATATGCAATTAAATGACCTATCGTCATCGTAAACTACAGTACTCAAAGCTGCTGACATCTACACTTACTAATTTTGGTTTGCACTATTCAGTTTGCTACTAAAATATATTATACGTAAGTACTGCGTTCCGCGAAATGAGGTATTTCTTCAAAAGTGAGCACCTGGTGTAGCGTTTTCTCCTTCTGATTTGCTCTGTTGGCGATATGAGCGATTTACTGTAATGATAGAATTTGTATACAAAAACAAGAGACTTTACCGTCACACCCTGCTCATAATAACAAATTATTTCAAAGGATGATTGAATGGATAGCAGGTACTGGCGCAAAACGTTATTCGCAAGCAGCTTATCGTACACTACAGGCTTTTATCTGAAGTACATGCACATGTATGGTTATCGTGAGGTCTTACATGCATCGCTTAACCTAGTACCAATACGGCGCCAAGGTTTCAGCCGAATCCCGACATCTCTTGCGTCCGGCATGTATGATTATCGTGACGTTTTCGAAGCTGAACTTATTAACCGCTTCGCAGGTTCAGGCAGCTGATTGCGATAGTTCGTCGTCCTCTCGCAATGTCAGTATATAATCACGTATGCGCGATTCGAGCGTGCGTTCAGTGTGACCTGTGTGATTACCAGGACAAGTGACAGATTGGCAGACAGATTCAGGCTGCAGACTGTGAAAGCTACCATAAACTATGATAACAAAAAAGACAACATTCTATAAAGTAATTCCACATCGCCTGATCAGTCTATGAATGTTAAATCATTTCGATGCTTTGTTGAAGAATTAAAGCTTCTTAAATATCTGCCGACACTATGTGGAACACAGGTTTCTAATGATGCCACTTTTTGCTGAAACTCCTCGCAGGTATTTACATCTTACCGGATCGTTTCATATTTACCTCACTATAGCATAAGAACTACGGATATTACTCTGCGAACTGGACGTTGTCTGGCATTAAACGCGGAGTGTGCTTACTGAAACACAATTTCTACTTCGGATGACATAGGTTGTCTACATATTTAGGGTCACAGTACGCTGCATGATCTTTCAGCGTGTCTATCAGCGAACGTCTGAGGGAGATGCCATTAACGCCTCATTGAACTGGTTGCTGTCAGACTGTAAAGGCTAACATAGGAGTCAGGACCTGTGACCCAATAGAAAAAACTGGGTCGATGTAGGCCAAGTTCACCAGAATATGATTAAACCTTCCACCCCTTAAGCTGCTGTCGCATCAAATGAATTCTTTCAGGCCTCATCCAAGTTAAGGCGAACTCTCAAAAGGACAAGCCATAGGTATATGCCACGCAGGTTATCTTTCAGGGGAAAAATACGGCGTATGCGATTAACCCTTCCAAAGAGAGTAGCTGTGAATATTGTATCCTTTAAATTCATGCAGCGTTGTGGAACTATCTGAAGGATATTAGATCAAATCTTCAAATTTGCAATTGTAATATGTGGCCAAACTCATGAAGCAAGATGACGAAAACTGATCTGACAACGTACTGGCCCAGTTTGCACATAATTCCAGTTTCTTCCAGAAATGCCGTTTATTGGTGGACAGTATGGTTTGAGTAATTTTATGTCAACGGAAGGGATTAAAACCCCACCTAAGTGTCGATAGACTGTGGATCGTGTCATGCAAGAATGGGGCTTTTATGTTTGGATTGTAATGCTCAAAAGCAAGCTAGAGAAATGCCAGAAAATAGAAAGGTTGTTTGGATTTCTGCGAAAGTTCTTACCAAACATTTTCTCATGACAATACAAATTAGCGCGTTACATAAAAACGGACATAAAGCTCATTCTCAAAAAATAACAGCGTTTTCGTAATGGTTTGAGACCAGGGAAAGTAATTTTTGTTCGCAGTATGATGTCGAAAACGGCTTGTATCTTTATGCCAAGATAAAATCCCTCATAACCCGATCCACAATCTACGAAGATTTGCACGGAGTCCTTTAACGTTCAGTGACCATTTTTACCGGTCAAAAAGCCTATTCGTTCTAGTTAAAATCTATATTACCCTACATCCTCGAAATTACTCATGGAAGTAGTTGTCCTAGACTAAGTTAATGCGTCAAAGTTTGCTTTGTATCTGATAGGCGAGTAAGTTAAACAAAAGCGTTCGACCTATCCTGACCAAATTTACCGGACAATATGCCTATTTATTCAAGATGAACTCTGCATCACCTTACATCCGGTTAAGTACCCACGTAAGTAATTTTCCGAGACGCTGTTAGTAGGCCTGATTTCATCTTTTTTCTGAGAGGAGAGTAATTTAGTAAGAGTGTTCGACGAATTGAAACTTTATGTGTTTGTAAACTTGTCTAGACTAATGTATTCCTCGAAAACGTACAAAGAACCGACTTTTTCTTCCAATTTTATGCTTAAAGAAGACGGTATCGTTAAGTAAGGTTTTATGTAGATTTTTAAATCTATAGAAACATACCTGCAGTTTCATTTACGTTTGAGGTCCCAAGACACATTTTCTTACACCTATAGTCTTGCGGAAATCATAGATATATCAAAGTTAAAGTATGCATCACCCTACATCCGGTGACTACAGACGTAAGTATTTGTCCAAGGCGCAGTTACTACGTATAAGCTTGCTTGTTATCTGAGAGGCGAGAGATTTACCCAAAAACGATCGACCTTACGAAATTTTCTGTATTGGGAAACTTATTTTCTGTCAGACGTCTATCATTACGCGCAGGTTGCGGACAAACACGCCGGCCTTTAGAAAACCAGACGTTTACTTTACTTTTAAAAGTCCAATTTTTTCGAATACTGCAAAAGCGCCAAGGGGCCTGCCTCTGTTAACATATACCGATATTACCTTGACATACCCTGAATACACTGTGCCTTATCGTCACATTAATTATCATCCAATAGTGCGTTTAAGTTTCTATCATGTGGAGAACCACTTTCTCCAAACCCGAAGCAGGGCAGGCAGGATATTTTCAGTCAAATCAATATGCCAATATCTACGTGGTTATTCATGTGTGCATAAACAATCGCAGAACTTGAATAAAAAGTTAACTAAGATATCGAAAATAACCGCAATATAGAGAATACTAAAAGCCTTATTTGCGGCATATAAATAATCCGCATTTTTTAGGAGGATAAAAAAATAAATGCCAAAGATTCCAATTTCCCCTCACGTTACACTTTGTACAATTACCGCATGTGCAACATCTTCAGCGAATTATAGTATAAATGCATTTCTAAATAGGCATTTCATCGAGCATTGCTTGTAAAGTGCTCAACGTTGACTATTGTTGTGGACTTTATTCGACTCAAGCAATCCATATCTAGCTTTTTCGTTAAGGATTTTACATCGTGATAGGATGAACTGATTAGCTGACCTAAAGAGATAGCCTGTGCCACAGGCTAAAACCTCGACCGTCTCGACCTTTCTAAAATAGATGAATGTCATTATACACTCTTGAATATGCTCTGCCAACTAAACCAGTCAAACATAATGGTGGACCACACGTGTTGATTACTCTTCATAAAACACGTCTCAAATTCGAAAGCTAAGAATGGACAATCGTTCCATACTGACCTGATCCAGACGACAAATAACCAAACCGTAGTCCAATCGTTCCATTAAATCCAGATGTGTACACTGTTAACGTCTGCATGTTTCACTGTGTTTGCCATGTTCAGATTTTTACCTGGAAAACAATACTTAAATTTATTGATAGTTTGGCGTTTTGACATATGCAATAGGACTTCGATTCTGCATTGTCTTGAATCTCTCTAACAGTTAGGACAACAATGTGGGCGGGGCTTCAGTATTGGTTTTTATGCGCTAAATTTACTTAACTTTTCAGTCAGATCTGAGTGCTGTCTTCTAAAGACACTTATTTTCGA
This sequence comes from Spirometra erinaceieuropaei, assembly GCA_902702965.1. Taxonomy (NCBI): domain Eukaryota; kingdom Metazoa; phylum Platyhelminthes; class Cestoda; order Diphyllobothriidea; family Diphyllobothriidae; genus Spirometra; species Spirometra erinaceieuropaei. Next base: position 285,493 of record CACRXP010000027.1, read on the forward strand.
CAGTCTGCAAAAACTGCACATCAAATCATGTAAAACTTAGTAGTAAAACTTGTCATGTCTATTGTTGATGTCTCTATATATACCAATAAATCCCCCAAAAATATGCGCTAAAACGCCTTTACTTTTCCGACGGTAATCTTTAAATTACGGTGTGTTTCCGATCTCATAAAGTGTTGGCCGAAATTCTGAAATGCGTGATTGATTTGGAAGGACTACTTAGATAGTATTGTAATTTAGATTATCTGGCGGCCTAATGCCATCTCATTTCGGACTTGCATGGATGTCGTCTTTTATTACTTGTCTTTTTGACCTGCATAAACCACGCCTCGCATAGATTCTTACTAAATAAGCATGCGTTTTTCTCATTGATTTCCGATGGTCACATAAATTTAAATATAATTTACAGAATACATGCCCAAAAATACTTTACTCTCCTCATTTAGTATGAGAGCCCGTCTCCATTATATTTTATGTCTAATGAGGGGGTATATTTGAGTTTCGAAAATGTTCCATTTCCTTAATAATTTGAAGACAAATCGGTCGTTATGCAAGCGTTTAGCGAATTCAGTCCAAAGGTCGCATGATTTCCACATACGAAAAATTATTTTTCCTCAGTGCCTTTAAGACGACACAATTTATAGTTCACGAAATTTTGCAATTAATGCGGACTATGTTACACATTTCATGATGGGTATTGGTAACCAGACAGGTACGATGGCGTATTCCATAATCTTAAAAATCGATTGACTAAAAACTTTTTAAAACCTTAATGAACCCCGTCTTTGAGGATATAATATAACGACGAAGTGACTACATATCAAATGGGTAGGAAAAAAGTATGTTTTGTGAATGTTTTCCACAAAATACATTTGCATTTATATGACCATCAAAAATCAATGAGAAAAACGCATGCAATTAAGTAGTAATTTTTGTCGGGTGTGGTTACTGCAGGAAGTTGGCAAGAAGTGCATTCAAAAGCCGACGTCCTGGCAAGTCGGAAATGTTGCGGCATTAGGCCGCGAGATAAACATTACCTCAGTAATCCCTCAAATCGAAAGCGCATTTCAGAATTTCGGCCAACACTTCATGAGATCGCTCATTCACTGTAGATTTTATCTAAAGTTTGGAAACTTGGAAACTTTGCTGTAGCTACATTTGCTGTTAGGGTCCTATTACTACGCGTTCTGGACCTTTAGTATAGAGGACATCATGAGTATATTAACGCAATTAAACAGAGCTTACCGAACGCACAAGCGAAGTTTAGATTGATGTTTTTACGTTGTAGCCCTCGATGATTGTTGACAAACAGATTTGATGATGCATGAACGGACATTTTATGGATTGGAAAATCACGCGATTAACACATCAAATCCTACTGAACTAACATAAACACAATGTCATTTGTCGATATATTAAATGAAATATTGGTCTGAGTTAAAAAACCTCAAAAAAATTATAGGAAAAATGTGCATCCCTTGAGGACTCAATTTTTGCAGGCAGCCGCAACGACGTATACACAAACCTCGACATCCTGACGACACCATGATATCTAAAATATGTTTCCAGATAGTTAATATGACAACGTCATCTAGGCGATTGCTTCTAAGCGAACATAACCTTCAGAACTTTTATTAAATTTCGTGTGATAAAACATATACTGTCAGGCCTCTTGATCAGCGTCTGAGCTACTTAAGTTATCCATATCAATGGCTTGATCTTCTTCTCTGAATATTCTTCCTTGAATTATGCTAAAATAAGCGAAGATTCTCCTCCAGTAAACACGCGAACTACGTCCAGAGGACATTTTGGAATTTAGTTTATCCCCAGTGCGCGTCAAACCCGTTACCATGACATCTCAAACCCGATCGATTGAACGTCATTACCGACGATTTCCACCGTGTGCTCCAAAGCAAGGTGAAGCAGGGTCGGTGACTCGCGCGTGATTCCGTTTATATTGATAGTGACCTTTCGCGACATCTTTCGCACTCCCTCCCCCCAACTGTGTCAGGACATAGTTAAAACGATCGGAAGCGGAAGATGGTACACGTGGATTGCGCGGCCGAGTACGCGCCATGGCGAAACACTCCAAACCCCGTTGTCCAAAAAGCAAGTGACCGATATTCAACCACTCAGATGAAATCAATTCCCAAAAGGCACAGAATGAATGGTCAAAATTGGATTTTACTCGGGAAGGACAGCTTAATACGGTGTCAGGGCGACAGAAATTAGCGTTGTTTAGGGCATGATTCTTTACTGTTTCATTGGTGATCATCACAGCCGATACTCACTTGCCGCATCAATAGTTCCATTATGATCCTTCATGATGTTAGAAAGCATGTCATTTCTTACGAAATCTGATAGCACGTTGCAAGGAATGGTGTGGTACTATTTGATTTTGACAATGGAACTGGAGTGCTTATTTATTTTACAATTGTTTGCAGTCTCCAAATGTACGACAAGTTTTACTAATACTATATTTCACATTGAACGTCATTATCGACGATTTCCACCGTGAGCTCCAAAGCAAGGTCCTACATGCCTGTCGTTTATAACCACTATACTCCGTGTCCGCATTTGGACTTCAACGAAGCCTTTGGCACATGCCGGTTACCCAACTCAAAAATGTATATGAGTTTCTTCTGGTCGCCTGATGTCACTTTCGCATCTTCACTGCAACTGTTCTGGTTAAACAACTATGTAGCTGGCTTTACCACTGATCAGGTTACCAAACCGATTACGGCAGTACTAGCTCACACGTTGTAAAATGGTAGAATGGAAGCCTATATTGTGGCGAAGATGATTAGTCAAAGTCGATTATTTTGTTGAGAATATAACACTTTGAATATTCAAATAGTCTCGACCGGCCTTAGGGAGCAGATAATTCTAGTGCCTGAAATGAAGGGTATTGTTGGGGAGATAAGATTTTTGGATGAGTTAAAAACTGCGAGCAGGAGACCATAATGTTGCCCGCTGTCGTCAGTATTTTATCCCGACGTGGTCCTTCAAAGCTAGCAATTTCAGAAAGGAGAAAAATGCCCTCATTCATACCCTAAACTTTCTCGACTGTGCGCAATTGCCTTTTATGTTCAATTATGCAATTGTGGACTGGTGAATGGGCGAGAATGCAAGCAGTGCTTGTTTGATCATATTCAAATCCCAGGTGTCATCAATGAACATTGTGGAGTCTTTCCCAGATTCAACTGCGCACACAATACAGCTATTTGATTGAATAGGCAGTTAAAAATACTGTACTTATTGGCATTGCGGACAGAGTAATTGTTGAGAGAACAGGACTACATAGCTTGTTTAAATAAACAACATTGTGCAAAACGAGACCTTATGTCGTTATGTAAAAACCTTACGCTTCGAAAAATGAATTTAAGCATTGTAAGGCTCATTGTGCAAAGCTGTCTTGGTCGCAAATGTAAACACAATGGGAGAATTGCAAGAAAAGTAAGCCGAAGGGAAATGTTGAAATCGTTAGTGAGGTAACCTTATCCGTTTCAGTCCCGGCTTCTGTCCAACTAACGATTTCAGCATCGCACTTCGACCCACTTTTTTTTTAATGCTTACACTGGACACCAGAACAGCGTTACCGACCTTTGCCACTGACCATCTTGAAGGCTAACGCACGTAACTAGTTGAACTGTATTTTGCACGCGGCCGTGTCGTTTTTTTTCTGGTATTCCTTCGACTTCCTACGTAAATTTGTTTTTGACAGTTGTTTTAGGCCCTCTTTGCTTCAATCCAAATCTACTCTACCCAATTTAGGCGATAATTCAAGGTTTCCGCAGAGGGAGGTCCTGCTTGACCAATCTACTCTACTGTCTTGAACAGTGGACCCGAGCGATTGATGAAGGAAACGTTGTGCATGTGGCCTACATAGACTTCAAGAAGGCCTTTGACAGCGTCTCCTATACAAGCTCAGCCGCATAGGGGTAAGATGCAAGCTTTTGAAGTGGATTGAAAACTTTTTGGTCGGTCGGTCCCAGACTGTTCGTCTTGGTGGCCAGCACTCCGCAGAGGTGACGGTTACGAGCGGAGTACCTCAGGGCTCCGTTCTTGGCCCTATCCTATTCCTCATCTATATTGATGACTGTATCCATGGATTGGACTGCAAAATTGCCATGTTGCTGACGATATAAAGCTTCGGACCGTCATCTGCAACGAGGACGATGAAGCAAATTTACAGGCAAACTTAGACCGACTCGAAAAATGCTCAGGCCACTCGCTCCTCCCATTTAATGTTACCAAATGCAACATTCTGAGGATTGGCAGAACCAGCTCTGCGCACCGGCAGACGTACTATCTAAATCACACACCGCTGCCATTGGTAGAGGTTCAGAAAGACCTAGGGGTGTGGATAACATCTTCACTAAAGCCATCATTCCACTGCTTGAAAGCAGCGAAATCCGCAATATCCAGCTTATATCTCATTAAGCGGGCATTTGCCAAGTTCGACGAAGAGTGCTTTCGCAAGGTCTTCGGGATGTTTGTGCGCCCACAGTTAGAATTTGCCATTCAGGCCTGGAGACCCTGTACTGTTAAGGATCGTACCACCCTCGAAAAAGTCCAACGACGGGAAACCAAGCTTGTCAGATGTCATCAAATCCTACCTTACGAAACTAGACTGTCAAATCTTAACCTCTTTCCCCTGGAATACAGACAACTCCGTGGCGATTTAATTCAAACGTTTAGAATGTTACGGGGTCAGAACTGCTGCCTCGCATCCGGCGACTTCTTTGAGCTGGCCACCACTAATAACTTGAGAGGACAACCTCTGAAACTAAGTGTGACAGGAGCGATAATGGACGCAATGAGGTCCTTCTTCAGCCACAAAGTGGCAAAGGCATGGAGCGCCCTGCCTGTAGACGTCGTCATGTCCTCATCCGTGGACTCATTTAAGAGAAAGCTTGACCAGTACAGGGATATGTACCTCCACAGCATCAGAAACTAACGAATTCCCTCCTGTGCCTCCCGCCCCATCCAACGTTTTATGTTACAAAGCATGCTACTCCCTATATTTTAGCAACATTACGTTTTACGATTTTCGCTATCTCCTGACCGCCACATATGCGCTTGCTTTGATATTACTTGGTCCATTCAGTACCGTACTGGATATTGTACAATTTTGACACAGAAGGCATTCACAGACAAATTCATACCAGTGACCAATGCTTGTTGTATGTAATTACTTACCTAATTTTTCACAATTGCCTTACATATTGTTTTTTTATGACGTTATTGTAACCAAAAGGGAGTTCAAAGGCGCTCGCCTACTTTTCCCTTAATAAATCTGATCTGATCTGATCTGATAGGCTACGCGCTGTGCAGTGTCAGTGATGTCTTGCTCGAGAGAATCACTTAATTGTCAAAACCTATGACTTAATTAGGTGAACTGTAGGGACGTAACCTTGTATGCTTTTATAGCCCGATTTTGTCGGAAGTCAAACAGCTTTATGAGTGTTAGGTCCTGAAAGCCGCTTTTATTGGGGAAGTTTATAGGTACCCCAGCATAAACTATTTACTTTCATAAAGATGGAATTCAGGTATGACGGAATGAAAGAAATTTTATGCAGATTGGATTAAGAAACATTCCATGAGTGCTCTCTTTGGAAGGCGAAAAATGACTGCTCTCATATCGTGCCGCCCCTTTTACAACACACTGCATGCTGACTTTCTTCATTCGTTGTGCAAAGTACTTTGGTGCTAATTCACAATGAACACAGTACACATGCAGTTTTCCATTAATTCTAAGAATGCTTTTAACAGACGACACGAACATACTTATGACACTCCGAATGTCGATTCCGGCGATGCCTATCGTGGGCCACACAGCAACACGATGGAGGCACGGCAAGTTACGCGTGAATTAGCTCATGGTGATAGTAGACTCGCGATGCTTCAACCGCACTCTCTCCTTCCCACTCCCCACTCGGTCCTGGTGTACAGACAGAGTCAAGAAGACCGGAAGGGGGGGAGAGGACGTAGGTGTCTGGCACAGCCGGACCCGCACCTTGGCGCGCCAGCACACCCTATGGTCCATAACATACACCTGACCGGGATTTTCCGCCAACAACAACACCCCAACAGGTGTCACAAAAACGACGATGATGACCGGGCAGCCATGCTCGCCAGCTGTATACCCAGTGGGTGCGCAAGCGCATCTACCGGCAGGCAACCAAGTGTTCGGGAACTACCAGGACCCTGGCATAGTACACAATTTCAGACCTTTTGACCAGCGACACGTGGCTCTTCAATCAACCTGGGCGGTCAACCTTCAGGTTTGGTAACAAAGCAGTCGTCGACTGAGAGACACTACCTATAAGGCACACAGACACAAACCCAACCACTCTCCCAACATGCATAATAGTGTAGAGTGTACTTATACATGTCCATCGTCTCCCGAGGAATATGAAGGAAGAGCGAATTATTCATTTCTAGACTTTTCATAACCCTCCGAGTTTTCCTATCTGAGTAATTTGGTTGCTTTCCGGTTTGTCCTGGTTTATTTAGCTTCGCCACTGCCTTCTATTACAATCTTACTCGATGGCCGTACTTTGTTTTGCCCGTTTGCTGCTGACTAGATCTGACCTTTCTCGGAGATTGATTGTTAAGGGGCTCGCGCAACCTATGTCCCTTTTTCAAGTCAGCGTATTTGTTGCCAAGTCAGTCAGCCTTTTGACCATTACCACGCCAGTCTGTAGACTGATCAGTCGTGTGCATTCGTGTGGGAAGCTCTCAGTTTCGGGAGCGCATCAGGGAGACTGTGCTCACGTGAAATCCGGTCGCTCCCACTTCCGTGTGTTCGTCGGCCCTATTGTCTCTGCCTGAACTGGTCTGAACTTGGTAAGCGAAATGCAAGTTTACATCTTGATTGACCACCTGTCGTAGCGATGCATCGAACACGGCTATAATATGAGGCATTTGGCGAGGCTGAATACACCAACCACAATACTTTGGTGATGAAAAATGAAAGCTATGGAAGGACAATACTAAATTCAATTTGTTCCATGTACTAGGTCCCTTTTCTTCTTCGCCTTTTTTGGAGGACAGTGAAGGTAAGAAGATACCTGGACCTCAAATATTAACAAGTATTCGACTGTGCCTGGACTTTGTTATTAATTCTACATTTTTAGAAGGAAAGTCCTCAATGGAGCATAATAGCAACGTAAAGACCAATAGGCTTGCGCCTTTTTAAAACTGCTACCTATTTGAAAAATGCTTACTAAAAATACTTTTAACTTTACAACTAACTCTTATAAAACATATATGATCAAAAAACAAAATGATCTTAAAAGTCAGTCGGCAAACATAGGTTTTCAGTAACTCCTCAGCGGGCCGATACATTCGCTCACATAATTTTTTTTAAAGTGTGGGCAGAATATAAATGTGTCAGACTCCATGTTTCCTCGCCGCCCGCACGACGGAATCAGCGTGTTGGCGTGTTCTCAGAGCGTCGGGACGGCGTGCGATCAGCACCAGAATTCGGACACGGAAGACGGACTGCTTATGCCAACGCCTTCTGACAACAGGGTTCTGGGTTGGCTAATCGAATGGCAACTGTTTCGGCTGTGGTTAGCATCCTTTTAGGCAGGACTTTAGGGTAGTGTGTCGGAATAGGGAAGGTAACTTCGTATCGATTGGATATGCAAGAATTGACCTCAAAATCGGTCGATCTCTTCCACTACCAAGCCAGGCAGGCGTGTGTAAGCGTACTCTCTTTTCCAGTTGCCTTGTTGTACGGCCAATATATTCAGCTCCACCAGGTCAACGCAAAAGAGGTCTTTAGTTTTATCTGCAGAGCGCCGACGCCCTACCACAGAAGACTGCGCCGACGGATGCTAGCCACAGCCGAAGCAGTTGCCATTCGATTAGCGAAAAATTTGACACAATCAGTCAATCTTCCTTGTCCGAATTATGGTGCTGATCGCACGCCGTTCCGAAGCTCTGAGAGTCAAGCACAATTCGCGTGTTTAACATACAGTCAGTGCTCACAATCTAACTGAAACCCCTCTCTTTTCCCCCCCAATCCACCCAAACTCCAGCGTCTTCAACACGTTGACTCCGTCATACTGGCGGCGTAGGAAAATGGGGTCTGACTACACCCTCCCCCTGAGACATATTTATATTCTGCTGATGAGTTACTGAAACAGGTTTGGCAATCGATTTTTCAATCAAATTGCGAAAATTTTTGTACGATTATTAAATTGGGAAATAAATAAGAATTCCCTCATTGAAAGAAAAACGCTGACGAATATAATAAGCAAACACCTTGCGTTAAACAGAAAACCTGTTTGAAACAAGATTGCGTTCAGATTCATAAAATAATATAACGTTACACCTAAGGTCCTTTTTGGTTTTTTTAGGAAGGACACCTAAACGGATAAGACTCGCTGGTGGGTAAAGTACGAAGAAAACATCCCGGCAAACGGTTAACAGCAAAAAATACATCTGCATAAATCGGCAAGCGCAATATGGATTCATTAGCCCAAGAACTCAAGGGCGTTTCCCGCTTTGTTGAAAGCACGAGATCAGCAGCCTCCTTAAGACCGTCGAAGGAGATGCCGACAAGACTAAGCGGTAGAAATTCCAAATGAAGCTACTTTCTACTCGACACTGGAATCTGGCGACAGCATATACGCTCTTTAAGTGGATGTGCAGAAAATCCATTTTGGTGGAGATGACTTCTGTTGAGGCGCGAAGTCTGTCCAATCTCTAGATCGGACATTGGAATGAAAATATCATTGAACATTTTAATTAAGGAACATAAATAAAATAAGGACAGAGGACTGAATAAAATTCCTCAATTTAACCTTCCTCTGGATGGTGCTTAGATTAAACCAAATAGATATGTACAATGTTCTAGCTGGTATTCGAGGCTTTGGAAGTCAGTTAAAATTTCTCGTGTTTCTACATCAGAATACTAGCATGGAAATATTACTAAAAATTAAATTTGTCCCACCTACGAAAAGAAAACCCTAAATAAACATTAACTCGTGAAGCGTAAAAACATGATTTTCCCTTCCCCTGTCACTGTTTCTATCGTTAACGCTCCCTCTTCTTTCACTATGTTTCCCATGCGGTATTTGAGTCACTAACTTTATCCATTAGCCAACCTTACCCAAAATTATGACCTTGCTGTTCCTGCATTTAGTTTCTGCACGAATTAAAATCTGTTTTATTCTTCCCACTAATCATATATGCTATGAAGCGACAGGACGCAGCTGGCGCGCCGTCGCGATATTTTGTGCTACCATTAAATCCTGCCCCGCTTGCCTCCTTCAGCTTTATACGGGGACAATATGTAAGCAAAATTAGCGTTTAGTCATAAACAAGGTTTAATGATTAAATCAGCATGAAACATTGGAGGTAAACGCATGCGACATTTAAAGTTTTAATCTAGTGCTAATAACAGTCAAGGCGAGAATTATTAGCAAGCATACCAAATGCTCCAAAGTGTATTTTACAGCTGGAAAATGAACATGAAAAACATAGGTCGCGTTGTGCCCGCGTTGAAGATCAACGAGTTCGCAGTCGCTGGTATCTGCGTAACTGTTAATATCGATTCTGCACCGTGTGCATGTTTCTTGATCATGATGAATATATACGCTAGCTGACGAAATCTGATGAAGCAAATACTTTACATCCGTACTATCCTGTTTGCACTCAATTGCCTCTAAACAAAAATTGGATTCATTGATGAAATGAATGTATGAAATTTGACAGGCAAACCAAATTAAAAATGAAGGCCAAAGTTTTCATCCACAGGGCAGACTCGACTAAACACTCGTCACTTTGCAGTTGTATAGCGACCACACCAAACGTTTCCGACAGGAGTTCCGTAAATAAGCAAACTTGTTAACCGACTAAAATCTTCTCAATTGTCACTGGGCACATGGAATGCGACCGGATAGTCAGTCCAAAAATCAACTTTAAAGAACACTTAAAAAGTGTGTAGGTTAATTAGCATATGCCTATGCTTAATCAATCAATCAAAAATAACGATTTCCTTGTCAATGTTTGCCTACGTAGAGGGGGCGCAACGATTCGTCTTTTAAAAAAAATGAAAATAAATGAAAAGGTGGATTTGGGTAGCTATTACGTAACGCCCAACGCGAAAATAGAGCATCTCAATGTATTCCAAAAAGGGTCAGTTTTCGATAAGGTTAAAAAGTGAGACAAATTAATTGTTGACATAAGGCATAAAATAAACATACATCTTGAAGCACTGGTTGACGCTAATGCCGTGTCATTATTTCATCAACTGTACATTTTATAATGGTTTTGCCGCAAATTGTTGGAAATATTTATAATTAAATTTTTGATTTTTCTCTTTTGAATGCCTTACTAACAATATAATATCATTGCCCTTAAAACGATTTCAAATATTTTGTGATGAAAAGATTATGAGGTTGTTATTAAACTCAGACTCAACGGCGTCTCGCCCACGGACATCGGTGGTTAGATGGAAATGGGCAGGTCAACTGTCTACATCATTATCGGTCGTTCTAAAAAATTCGTCCGCATATACAAAAAACTCGGTAGTGAAAAACAGAAGAGGTTCCAACCCCTCATCGTATAAGGGCTCTCCGAGATCGTATCCGTCACAGTCCAGTCTGAGCCTTGAAAGAGATAGCTTTGGAACTTGAGGCGTCGGAGCCCATGGTCAGGAATATCGTGAAAAAGGACCCGAAGTCTAGATCAAGGACTAGGAACAAGATGCACCTCGTTACTGAGGCAATGACAGAGACTGGATAGAAGTAAAACAATCCTAGCCCCCCTCATGTAAGGACCACTTATGGTGCTCTACTCCGATGAAGACCACTACGTAGTTGATTCGGTGTCTAATAATCAGACAGTTAAATACCAAAGCCCCTGAAGATCAACAAAGTACCTGAGAATGTCAAATGCAAGTTTCAGACTAAACATTCCGGGTCTGTGATCGTCTTTTATCTGACTGCCTCAGAAGGCAAAGTCATGCCTCCTGTGTTCATCAAGGCCGGGGTCAAAGTGGACACATATGTTCTTCATAAGCATGTGAAGACTTGGATGGATTTCAATTACACTCCAGACAACAATGTGATTTTCCAAACAATATGGTGGGCCTTTACGTATGTCACGAAAGACTAAGATGCCCTTGACTACAGCACTTGGGCCTTAGTCGAGGGATAGGGTCGTAACAAGCCTTGGGGCCCTGGAGGTCTCCATTGGAAAAGAGTTCGAAAAGATGTTACCAGAGAACATTAGGAACGCGTGCGCCAAGTTCAGGCCGAGAATCAAAGAAGTGCTTGTTAACAATGTCTCCCATACAGAGTAGTTCTTTTCTAATATAACATTCAAGTGCTTCATGTAAAATAGATGTTTCTATGGTTGCTTTTTATTTATCGGGGTCAGATTGCAGTCCGGATCATTCAAATTGCTAACTTTAAGGTCAAATACGATAAAAGCAATCTGCCAATATAAAATATTTGGTTTCTATCATAGGTTGAAACTACTATGTTTAGTCATTTAACTAGCCAAACTAGATAAGCAGAAGGCTTAGACAAAGTACTTACACTGCAAGTGTTGGTAAAAATCACTTAAAACTTCGTTCCAGTATGGTTAGTCTTATCGCAAAAGGCTTGACTTTATTTACAGTCATTGATTGTTTAGGGAGTCACATAATGTAATTGAGCGTTAAATGATATTGGAACAATTGAGTTATATGTGAAAACTCATGAAACGTTTGCCCAAATTTTAAAATGCGTTTTCAATTCTTTTAAGATTAACCACCCTGCAGCATAATCCTACAAAGTTTCATAATTAAAAACTTTTTAAAACAAGACAACACGTTTCCTTCAAGTAGGAAATGTGATGAAAACGTAGTCATACAACAAATGAGCAAAAAATAAATACTCTACGCACGCTTTTGTGAAATGAAGTTAAATTCACTAGGACATCGAGAATTGATTAGAAAGCGTCATACGAAATTTAAGTAGTCATTTGCGTTACGATTCTACTTGAGTAATCTATCCTAGCAGAAAAACGAATTTAGAATTTAGGCTAGCATTTCATGCTTTAGCAAAGTTAATTTAAGTATCCTGCATGATCATGTAATTTGTCTGGCGCGAAGGCTTCGTGTGTTAATATATAAGTTCTGACAATATTTGCAGCAAGAAATTTCGTACACTGCTATAACTGAAAGTTTCCCGCTAATCAGAACCGAAGTCAGTTATACCGCAATGGACTAACTGTATGACTTCAATAAACTTGTTTAGGTTTTAATTAGCAGCATAATCAAAGGGTAAATATGTTAACTATTAGCAGAGCGTTACCATCGGACGGTGTACAGCCGTAGATGCAGAGCGCAGACCAGAGGAGATGTACTAGGACTGTCATTACCCGCATCTATCAATTGTAGTTGTGTGCTCGAAGAAACAACAATGTGTCTGTGTGTGTTATGTATATTTTTAATTCGCACCGTGAAATGGACAGCATTGGTGGGACTACGAAAACACGGTTGGCAGTCTAAAAGGTCAAACAGGACATTGGCTTGTGGCAGAACACTAAGGCCGGTAATTGTATGTTCGGTGTTACGAGACGGCATTTGCGTTTAAGTATGGCAGACCTGACATAGTCACTCCAAGGTGTCTCGAAAAAATAGTTTTTGGACGATTCAATTCCGAGGTTACCAACGACCACAGCGACCATGTTGTAAAATGGTAGATTTGACTGTCTACATTCCTATTTATACTGCAGTCTTTGGGCCTCCACTATCTTTATTTGCAACTTTTTCTGATGATGGGTTTGGATGAGAATCTCAAACCTTTGACCAGTAAATTTCTTGTTCAAATGATCACACTTCTTTCTCTTCCGACTTATTTGCATCGTTGTCTTAATATACTAGATGAAGTTTCTGCTTCTTGAAATTTCTCGACAAGGCGAGCAAGTTTAATTAAGAAAGTCACTTCCTACGGAGTGGACTTCATGAAAGTCTTTCAATTTTTTACCGTCCTGTTTTGTTAGACTACAAAATGACGACTGTCACGGACTCAAACAGAAGACTTCACAAGGACACATCGACTGCGGTGATCTTTACGCCACTGCCCCACCGACGTATATGGAATCTTCTTGTAATGCCAGCCAAACGCCAGGTTCGAAGTTAAAATGGGAGAGCATAAAATTAAAATTCTGTGTACGGTAATCTACAGAACTCTTATTTAATGGATAGACAAATAGCAATTCTGTAAAGAAAAACAAGGAGTAGGGCCAATAGCCACAGTGCATAATGGAGCTCCTAAAAAGGAAACATGCAGTTGGTATGAAACTATCGCACAGTATTTGAGCAGAGCTTCTCGAAGGACTACAGGGAGGGATGCCCGGGATCCGCAGAAGAAAGTGCCCGACTCGCCGGAAAAGCGATCGCCAGGGCAAAGCGAAATTAATAAAAAATGTACAGACAGGGGAAATGAAGGGAGTTTGGCGGATGCGTTTTCACTAAAACAATTATCATACAGTAGGCGCATATTCTGAAATTAATGTCGGGTATGGGCGTCAACCGACGCCATGACATGTGAAAGTGGATCCAAGAACTACCTGCCATTACGAATTATCGCATTGATGGGATTGAAGTCCTAGCTGCGGGAGCCTCACGGCAAGTTCATGCAAGATGCCCGCGCACATCACATACGCCCGAATAAATCAGTTCTCAATTCTGCAGATATATCCTGGGTGGCCGAGATCAGCTTTCTCGAACACGTTCTTGGGGTGTCCATTTTTTTGAAGGGTTTCATGGATTCTCGTGCGATGGGTCTCTCAGATTAACGCAGTCTGCTTCGCCTTACTATCAGATAAATAAACCGCACTGTTATCGTGCATGCTTCCGCCATTTCTATCAAATTAACTTCGCGTTCGTGCATGGGTCTGTAGACACAAGTGTATTTTAGTGGTCATTCTCCTTTGTATAGCACTATAGTCATTTCCAATCCATAAGTCCTGAAAATTGTTTGCTGAAGTATGCACATCAGCTCTGTCGAACGTTGAGCAGTCAGGAGACTGCTTACTTTTATTGCAGGTGTTGTGCATTTGCCTTTGAATGTTTCTGAAAGGGGTGAAACCAGGGAGTATGTGAAACGTTTTCCATCTAGGATGAACGTCTAGACAGAAAACGGTATACGGTGTTAGACAACTCGGTAGGATCCCAATTGGCAGCCCTCCCGGTACTGAAATCGCCCGGCTCTCTATCTTACTGGACGGTGGTAAGTAGAGATATACGGGTGGGGCACTTGCGTGCAGGACTCAATGACGTTTATAGTGTATGCCCCGAGTTTATGCCCCTGCTAAAGTCGTAGCCAAAATTAAATATGGCGTAAAATGAAAGAAAGATATAAAAACGAACGTGGATACTGAGTACGGTCTGCGGAATGAATGCATCCTACCTCCAGATTGGGTTGTGCGTTCTTGATTTTCCGAAAATAATAATTTATTGCCACTAAGTTCACATGTATGTTAGAAACTGAAGCGGTAGTTGTGCGTTAGACGCGAATGTTGTAGTAAGCAATGTGTATAGCAATTAGCCAGGAAGGCTACCAACAGGGATCCTACCGTCAACTCTGTCAGGTGGTCCTACAACGGCTGGAGTCGCTGGTTTTCCGAAAACACAGACCGAAATTCTGGGCTCGGTATGTGGATGACACTTCCGTCGTCATCGAACGGGATCAGGTACGGACGTCCAAAGAACATCTAAACGCCGTCTTCCCAGAAATTTAACTTACGATGTCCTCGTCTGCCGCAAATATTATGGTGGCCGGGGAGACGCTAGCTCTCAGGGGACGGCACACTCGACGGGACCCGGCCATATTTTCGAATTTCAAGAGGCCGAAATCCTCGCAAGGGATGATAACCGCGTGAGCCGCGAGCTGCTCGAGTCATGGTTCTCGGGCCCGCAATCCATTAACAAGCACAATGACCTCCCGGTACCATATTCCGTGCTGAGATTTTCCCTGGGTAGGAGAATCAGTCACGTGGGGAGGGGGCGGGCAAGCGATTATCACAGTGGCAGTGAGCCAGCTTGCCGAGCAATCGTCACACCTGTATCCAGCACGGATGATGAAATCGCGGTAATTAACGACTCGGACTCTGACCGACAAGCCACCACCCCATCAATTACGATTTCAGGGGTGATTGCGAGAACTGTTAATTGCAGTGCGCATACGGTCCCACGGCAGCCACGGGCTAGAAATAATGCACTCCTTGTACCACTATAACCTTTATCTGCGGATGTCTCTGATGATGTATTCGAGTGAGAATCCGAAACTTCGGGCCATTAAATTTTTTGTGATCGCATCTTAGTAAGAAGACTGTTTAGTTCGATTACAGGTGTTGTGCATTTACCTTTGAATGCCTCTGTAAGGGGTGAAACCAGGGGGTATGTGAAACGTTTCCCATCTAGTGTGAACACCTAAATATAAAACGGCCTGTGGTGTGAGACAAATCTGTTAGACAGCGGTCAGGTCACGACGTAGGGAACGGACCAGACACTCCCACAATGCACACGGTTTTTAGACCAACAATTTACACAAACACCAACCAAGCATGTGGTCGGTTGACCTAAGAATTGATATCTTGGGTAATTTTCCTTCTGTGTAGTCTCCGTCATAAAAAAGTGAAAAATACCAACTCTGCCAGTATTCCTTTACACCAATGACTACTGGCTGCAAGAAACATCCATTCGTAATCAACATCGCGAAATATTACTCAATTTAGGTTAAGACGAAAGAACCCGGTATATAGTTTAACTGTATTGATTCAAACACTAAACCGGAATACCATCGTCCGGACGTTTATCTGTCTAGATCTAATAAAGTTGGAAATCTGAATGTTGCGTTAGAGATATGAAGCTTGATTATATTTTAGTTATATCTGGCAATATGCTTTAGCTGTAAAGATATAGGCAATGTTTACAAGCATCTCCGTTTAAGTCCACATGAGAGATGAGTAATTCTGTTTCCTTACTGGTATATGTAAAGCATTTAACACTCTCTCAAAATACAGCTCAGTTAATTTGCCGGTTTTGGTAAAGAAATATATTTAGGGCGGTAAAATTACAAATATTACGTAAAATCAGACACACAGCTGGGCAAAGCGCTTGGACAGAAGAGTTGGGAGGGTTGGAGTAGATTCGGTTTGCATGGGAGGCCTTTGGAAGATTGGCTGTGTGACTTTGGAAATAGAGCTCAAGTTAGGAATCCCTGATCTCGAGAATAACTGACTGCCGGCCATGACTAGCGCAGTGCCTACATGCGGTTTATTGTGTGCAGAATCCGTAAGCCCTTCTGAGAGTTTTCTTGCTGATGATTAATTTATTCATTATTTCTGTTCCAAAATGTGTCATCCCTTGCTCCGTCGCCTTCTTCTAATCGCAGAGCCGAAGAAGCTGACGTAAGCAGAGGTAGTCTGCAAGGACACAGTTGCATAAGTAAATGCTTTCAAAGATTTAAGGTACTTATCGAAATACTGCTTCAAAAGTAACAGGTGACACTGTAAAACCACGATGCATTACGCGACGTTTAAATGATATGGTCCATTCAACGTTTACAAAGTATATCCTATAAACTTAACGAATTCCACAGCCCATAAGCGTTTTCGCTTTCTTCCACTGTTCAGTCTCTACAAACCCTTTACACGAGAAGTTAGAAATAAAGCATAAATACTATAGGAAGGCTAACTCATGAAATGTCAACCGAAACTTCGAAATGCGTTCACGTTTCGAAAATATTATGATGATCTAGTTACCTCAGCGGGTCGGCTTTCGAATGGTCTTATTTTCGACTGCATGCAGAAATTATGCTCGGCAAAAAATGACCACTTATGTAACATGCAATTTTGCCATTGGTTTTCGATGCTCCTGAAAATTAAATTACATTTCATAGAAAGCATGAATACAAATATTCATTCCTTTATTTATTTGGGAGAAATTCACGTCTTGTTCCAATTTTATTCTCGAAAGAATTTTATAATTCGGTTTCAAAAAGTTACTAATTGTAAGGTTTTTAATACCGTAAAACGTCATGTACCTGCATTTACGAATGTGGCTTGTAAAGTTAACAATATTGCTCAAATTCACTGCTGAATTTTATGATCTTCACATGGTTTCCTCTGAATACCGTATGGGAATGCATGGTTTTCGTACACGGAAAATATACGATTTGTAGTTTTGAAACCCGTAATATAAGTGTAACAGCAGGTCGGGTTCAAAATAATTCGGGAATTAGACACTCTTTTTAAAACCGAATTATGTCCCTCCTTTGAGTATAAAATTAAAAGAAGACCTTATTATCTACCCAATTAGCGAAAGAATGAATATTTGTATGAATTTTTCCCATGACATATAATTGGACTTTTGGAGGCACCGAAAAGCAATGAGAAAAATGGATGCTACATAAGTAGTCAGTTTTTACAGAGCACAGTCTTTGCATGCATCCAGTAGGAAGTTCCTTCAAAAGCCGGCATCCTGAAATAACTAAAATACCATAGAATTGTGTTGCAGGCTGAATAGTTTTACAACCTTACCTAATTACGTTTTTGAAATTAAAACGCATTTCGGAATTTCGGTTGACATTTCATGAGTTAGCCCGCTTACTCTTTTTGGAATGCGAGTATGTCAGTGTATCTACAAGAAAAACTAGATTATAATACTGACGTGTTGCAAATGGTGGGTCCGAATCAGGGATTACTTGATTAAGTGCGCTTCCCGAACTTCATTTGATGTTTAACCAAACCTCCAGGATAGTTTTCAGCTGCGAATGGAGGTATTTTACAAGTTCATTTTAGAAGATGATTAACAATTTACTTCATTTGTTTGACACCTAGAAGGAAAGAAAACTGCCAGAACCGCATGTGCCTTGACGGAGGTAGAAGAAACTTCTACATTAATGCGTACATCACGTCAAGTATGCTAAGCTTCAAATTTAAAGTCGATGCAAAAAGCTGGAAGAGCAACGAAACATCAAATGTTACGTGCGTCCACGTCGGTAGTAGGTATAATGAGTTAAAGGTCTATGAGGACCTACCGTGACAATGAAACGGTCTCGCGTCAAAACTGTTTTCAAATTCTGCCAAAGAAGACGATAACTGCTACTGACGCCAGCCTCAGTTTAATTGTACCGCACAAGGTACAGTAGATATGCTATCTCATGCAATGAAATGCTAGTCTAGTAGAATGGCAATATGGATTATTGTGCATCAAATACCGAGGTATGCCAGCCACGTCATAATGCCAGTTTTCATAAACTACATTTAGTATAAAGGGTTGTTTAAGTAACATGAAATTTACCTTTGATTTTTAATACCCCTAAATCTGCAAACATATTTTATAGGAAGCATGCAAAACGTGTTCTTTCTTTTGCTTATTAGGCGGCAAGTTAAGTATTGTTCCAATTTAATACTTGAAGCAGGAGTATTTTTGGGGTTGAAAAACAATTTCAACTGCAAAGAAATTTTAAATTTAACCCGCCCTTACACTCGCATTCGCGGTTTCCGAACTACAAAATGAACAATTCCCGTTCAAGAAGAATCGTATATTTTTATATACTATTATGAAGAAGACATGTAGGTCTCTTGCAGTTATATAATAGGTATGGACCAAGTTGACCGCTTCATTAGCAGCAATAAAAGAGGTGGTGCACGTTCGGACATGGACTGAAAAGTCTCATAATTAGAAATGTTTTAAAGCCTAAAGATTCCCTTTATTCAAGCACAAAGCTTTGAGAGACACCTCATGATCTACTAAATTAATTAAAAGAAGAATAGTTTATTCATTTCTCAACAAAATATACTTGAATTTACGGAACGTAGTTTGTACAGACAGTCGATATGAAAGTATTCTGAAAGAGGGAAGTCTGGCCTGATTGGAACATTTTTGGTATTAAGCTACACAACAATTAATATTTCAATCCTGCCAAAGTGATATTATGGGATTAGAGGCATATTTAAGAACTTCAGTTAACATTACATGAGATATCACACACACTATTAATTGTAACCCGAAAGATTTGTCTACGTAAGACCCAGATATTTTACTTTATTGAATTTTTGGAGGGACCGGCGTAGGAGCCCTTACGCTGCCAAATTTTCCAGCTACTCATCTGTCAGTAAATGACCAGGTAAGATGTGGTTAGGTAGTCCCTTCTGATGGACACAATTTCGTATAGTTAGGGGTTAGGGCTCAGGGTAAGGGTTAGAGATTAAGGGTTAGGACAACTACTGCTAAACAACTCAAGGTATATCTGCGCATTCCCAACAGCTTGTCTTTGGCATACTCGTCGCCTGTGTGTTCGACGGCCTCACCTGTAAAAACCCCTATTTTCAGCGGTCACGTATTACAGGCGATTATATTACCTATCTAGCCTGCGATCATGCCGCTAGCGTCCTCAAAAGTGTCTGACCGATGCCCGTTGCGTAGCCCAAGAAACCGATGCTATGCGCTTAGTACTCACAAGGGGCAGATTTAATATTAACGTTGTACACTAGAGGTATATATGCATCTGCAATGCCAGGATCAGCAGACCTCGCAACCTGGTATGCGCAGACAGTTGTGCGACACCTGGTGCCCTACCGGTAGATACGGGTCTTGAGCATGTCTGCGTAGTCATCCTCGTCTTCTGACCCGTTGTGATAGTGACTATTTGTTTAATATCCGGGTCAATTTTTGTGTAAACGATTGGAGGTTGAGTGAAACGCCAAGGTGCCGGCTCGGCCGCGCTCTCTTACGTCTCCAATTTTTTGATTCTGCCTTGACAGGTGAGAGAGAAAGAGATAAAGAGCGGTAGAAGCAGCATGAGTCTGCACTAAGTATAAACTAATTCATCCGTAGGTCACTGTGCCCTCCAAGCGGGCCACGTGTTAGATGCGCTGGACCAACGCGGGGGCCACATCGGCTTCTGGCAGGCTTTATCTGTACGCCATAACAAATGCCAACACTTACGATGTGCGCTGGTAGAGCCTGTTGTCGGCATTCGCCGTATTAACCGGGCCAACAGCCACGCCCTCCATTGTTTTGGCGGTCAAATTCTGGTCATTTGGTGTGTGGACCAGGGGGTGCGGAGTGGAGCACCAAGGCGAGGATCCGTCCAAACCATACACCTGCGGCCTCCCTCGTCTCCGGTCTTCTTGTATCTGTCTTGACACCGGGCCCAGGCGGGGGAGGAGGAGAGAGTGTAGGTAGGTGAAGCGCAAGTGTACTGGCACTTTAAACCCCTGCGCAATTCACCGTCCCTGCTTCCACCTCTGCTGTGGGGCACACGGTGGACATCATCGAAATCGATGGTTGAACCATCGTGAGGAACACAGTGGACGTCATCTGATGCGACGTTCGAATTGTCAGATGTAGCGACATTCCGACAATTTTTGCTTAGTATGCTCATATCATGCCATTCTGTGGACATTGTTGTAAATGTCGATGATGTCGAAACTTCGCAGTACTTAATCAAGCAGTCCGTGAAGATTCCGAGTAGCATTTGTCATCCAAAAAATTGACAAATAAGCTCAGGGGGTACAAATGACTACTAATGAACATGTTGGCACTATAGCTATGGCGACAGGTTTGTAACTGCGCGCATGAGGCAAACGCTGTCTTAAAAAAGGCCCGCTTTCATGCAGCGTAGGAGTAAAATCTTGGATATAGAGACAGATTAGAGATCGCCACTCGCTTGATTTTGGCCATTCGATGATTGTTTTATGTAGGAATGTCCACGAAAGTCTAAAATAAGTATTTCTGCATGTCTAAGAATGCAGAAAGTGCACAGACTTCTGTGAAAGATAAGGCTGCTGTTCATGAGCTATACAGGTCAGATTTAAACTGCCAAGCCATCTGTTTGATGCACAATGAACTTCGAGATTTTAAACAGAAAAACTTTCATAGCCAAAAACACTATCAGAAAAGGGTAAATCGAAAGACCGCCTTGCGATCCACATGAAAAAGCACCTATCCAATGAGAGCTAAAAATACTCGATGATGGCACCCCATAAAATGGGACAGCCTATGTGCTGAGCAGCATAATTAAAAGCATCTACATCGTGAGGGCGCATAGTGCAACCAATGGATTTACTGCTGTTTATGGTGCAGATGCTTTGGACTGCATACGGCGCGTGCGCATGTAAAACCATCAAAGGTAGCTTTCCTGACATCTTGCTGAACTCTACAAATATTTAAAAATAATAACTTAAAGTTACTTAAACCTCCTCAGAAAATGTAATTCAAGAAGTTCAGTGTGATCATCTAAATTTCTGGTGTTATAATCAGATGTGAGGAGAAAATGACGTTTTGCGACTTACTAGGCGGAAATGTGTGACATATTGCTCAGTTAACTTAAAGGCCATTATTCCCTTCGATTCCTTCTAAAATCTCACACGTAGAAATGAAAGTCCCGCCAATTATTTTGAATGTTTAAAAATCAACCAGAGCAAAATTGGCATAAGTCCGTTTGTTAAATGCTCCGCCGTTTTCTTGATACGGCAACATATTATGCTTTTGTAGGCGCAGATTTTGAAGCATGATGTCCGACAAATAATCAATCCGGCTATTTTATATGATGATATATTTGCAAACCTATGAAGAACGAACTATCGTAAGTATATATGGGGCGCAAATTAGCTACAAAACATGCTGTTTGCAATCACCAACGATAAGCCAGAAACCTATAGCTAAAATGTTGATTTTGGTGATGTAATAAGGACTGGACGTTTAAATAAAAGTCATACATGCATTTAATGTAATTTATTTATTTACAAACACCCTGTTTACATAAGTGAAAGCATGTTATTGACGAGCAGTCACGGTAAATTGCTTTCAAACAGACCATCACTCGGCGAGATACAATGGGCCGCAAACCGAATGCCAACACATATCTACTTTAATTGACGTGATTTTCATGAATAAAAATTAAATAGGTTCTGGGCAAAAGACTTCAACACGGTGAATTAAGCATTTTTCAGCACACGCTTTGTGCTGGAAGGGCTAATTAAATCTCGCTTAGCTTCTTGTCTAATATTTTGAAATAAAACAGTTCTCCTATCTAACTGAACCACATTTAAGTAGTTGACACATTACAAATAATATTCCCCTGCGTTAATACCTGTTACCTAAATCAGAATTATTGGTAAACAATGGGAATTAGGGCCTGGAAACTTACAACTCGTTCAAAGGCACATTGTTAAGGCTTAAATAGAGGTGTCATATATTTTCTACATGTTATTCAGAATACGTCCCTCACATACACCCTAAATATTATTAATTTATCTTTTATGTCAGGGCAAGTGCAAAAAAACGCCGTAAGAATCGTAGCATGAAACTCGCCTGTGCGTTTAAAATGCAGTTTAAAATCAGTTGACTTCGAGCTCAATAAATGAACTACTTTGAGCGTCATCAACATGGGTGTTGCGGTTATCGTGGTCCTATATTTTAGGATTGCGGGAATCTGTAAGTTCGGCATTTGCAGATAACAAAAATCGTCCTAGCTTACCTAGGGGATCTTTTAAACTCACTGAACTGCAGGCGTAAAATTCCACAAAACTGACAGCAAATTGCAAAATGCTCGATCAACAAGGCATGCATCAGAAAGCCGAGTCTTTAATATAACACAAGAATTTATTTCGGATAATGTTTGTCACATTTCAGTCGCAACTGTAAACAGTATGAACGACATTCAAACTTATCATTTCCATCGCTAATTCCAGAAGACTTTACATGCAAAAAAGACATGCAGGATGTCGACCGGATGCTCAACAGTATTTCCACGAGAACATTTTCTGTCAATCACGATGAAAATACATCTACGCAGTGTCAAATACTATTTCATGGAGATGTCTATTCGCATAATTGTTTCATTGACAATTCCGAACCTGGATATAACTTTACCATTAAATGTTATGCGATTTTTCCTACTGTAACTTATCACTTAAAACTTATGGTAAGTTCGAGCAAATTACTTTGACGAGGTCTGTTTTGGAAGGTACTTTCGACATAATTTCAAATAGCGGAACAGTGGCCTATGGTGTGCGCTTACTGGCGACAATTTCGTATTTAATATCAAAATGTCAGTTTTAACTTCCGCGGCCACAGGCCGAAGTTGAGTCTTCTTTATACAAGCATGCATCACTCTTTTTAATTAAGTTTAATTCACATAGAAAACCATCGCACTTAAAATCAGGTATGATAGTCATTAACACCGCGTTCATGTGAGTTAGGAAATAAGTAACTTTTAATTTTCCAGTCCTATTCATAATTCAGTTTTTTTCTTATACATCCAGCATAGTTGGGTTAAAAAGTATATGAACACTGCTCAATACAAACGACAATGCAGTCCTGACATTTAATCTTTTCGTTAGCAGACAAACCAGTCAACTTTCAATGAGACCCCCAACAGAGATGACTACCTGCACGTACATTTGAACAAAATGAGCGCTCTGGCGACATTTGAATACTTCGCACCACCTACGTGGACGTACAAAACCTTCCTTTTTCGTCTCGTCGATGTATCCTTTTCTGATCTGAAAACGTCAGCTTACTTCACCCTGCCTGCCAAGAAGAGGGGCTTAAAGAGGAAGTCATGGATCATGACGACAATATACCGTCTGCCTATGTACACGAAGGCCTTCTTTAAAATGAGCAAGCTTCCATATTGCATCGTTCGATAGCAATGTCTGCCAGCGAACTTTATTGGTCTCGGGTGAAGGAACTGCAGTGGCATTTTGTACTTAAGAAAATCAGATATGTGCTCATTGGGTGCGGGATATAATTCACTTTTTCGGACACCTTTCCCATAATTAGCCGAAATAAATCGTTCCAAAGCATATGGGTTTTTCCATTCATTTTCCCCAATTATGTCTGATTTTTGAAATTGTGCACCAAATTTCGATAATACATTTTACGTACTAATGAATTAAAAATAACAAGGCATTCCCGATATTCTGTGAGTATTCCGATGCCACGCTGGAAACGTCACAACCGGCAGACATATGTTCTCAGATGTTGTTCAGCAGATCAAAACAACTGCATGGAGAAGGAAGATATGCAGCATGGACAGGGTTTGTGTGCGTCTCAGGGAAGAGGAGAGTTGTCACACTCTCTGTTCTCACACTGTTCGAATGGCAGAGCTGGCATACTATGGTCGTTTGGGCTGGGGGAGGAGAGAGTAGGGATGGGGTCGGCCAAGGAAGACGGACTATTTGTACCAGCGTCTCCTGTCAACTAAACGCTGGACTCGTTAACCCAATAATCGCTGCCTCGGCGCTCGCTAGCACGCATTGGCGCAGCCCTTAATAGTAGTTTGCTAGTCCTCAGTAGATAACGCAAAGCCCGAAATAAATCACGTTCTTTGAAAGATGTGACTTACAGAGTTTGATGGGTAAAGTACGCATAATCCGCAAACAATGCCTAAAGAAGGTGCGATCGAGTGTTGGAAAATGACTGTCAAGCTTAACCCTAACATCAACCCTAACGTTTTCCGCAACCTTCTTTTTTACACTATCTTAAATTTATGCCCAACCCTAACTTCGGCCCGAAATTTATTCGTCTTATTAAGCCAAGCGCATAAAGATAGCTATCACAAGTGCTTGCCTCGAGGCGAATATGCATATATTCACTGAAAACTCTCCTCTCCTTTAAGGTGAGGCAAGAGTTGGCTACTTTTGCAAGCCACGTCGATTTGCCCCCTCTCCTTAGTCAAATGAGTCGGCGGCTTAGCGTGGCACCTGACGGAGAGGTTACTCTAACACATACCTGTCTGGCTAGGCAAAGCTGAACATGTATTGACCTTGAGTACTATTCTGACCTCCATTAGCCGATAAAGACCACTGAGGTGAACCAAAAGAAATCTTTCATGTTGTCTACGGTTTTACGTCGACGGGTACTATCAGCAGCCTAGACAATGCCTACTTGGCTAGTTAACCCAACACCTTGTTGTCGGAGGACGTTTGTGCAGACGCTCTTTTTTCCGTGGCCAGGGCTACTCCTTAATGCCAATCATGCGTGCTTCGCGTGTTTGACCTACAGACATCGCCCACTCCCCCAACCCCCTCCCAGACATTTCTCCAGTTCGAACGACCACAACCTTATCGTGCTGTTCACAGTCTGCTTAATCGAGTAAAAACGCATTGTTCTGATGAATAAAGCTATCAAGACGAAATAAAATTCGTGTGTGAATTGTTTTCGCTGAATGCGTGCTCTAGAGAGTTTGTGCGCCAATGCATGAGGCAAAAAGAGTCAAAGAGAAAAGAGTCAGGTAGTCCAAATTGGACGTCCGAACCAAAAATGTGGCGAACACTTCCTTACATTTAAATGTGTCTGAAATCGCTGAAAGACACTTAAGGAAGGACCAAATTCAAGCGGCACATTGACCGAAGACTACTTTGCGCACTCAGTTCGTGCCCCGTAAAGATATCCGGAGAAAAAAGAAGTCGTTTACTAGATCACCTCTGATGCATGTGATGCCTTCTATTGCGGCCCGACTGGAAAATGTACCACTACACGCATTCACGAAGGCATCACTCAGCCCCCACCGCACCCACCTTTCCTCAGTCCAAACGACCACAACACGCCGACGTCGTGATACACCTGATGTAGGAGCGATGAGTTTGTCTGGCTCCCTCGAAGCGCTTATCCACTCTGTCTACGACTTGCATCTTCATTTTCTATGTGCTGGTGTTGGCCTGACGATAAGTTGATGAAAATACATGTTTGCTAATTTAGTCTTTCAGTTATAGTTTTCTTGAATCGCCTTTTACAGCAATGTCGGAATCTGTATTTGTCAGATGAGGTACAGTAGGTGGGTTAACTAATGAAGTGTCAACCGAAATTCTGTAATGCGTTTTCGTTTCGAAAAGATTAGTCAAGCAGGTTTGTAAAAATAAATCAGCCTGCTGTATAATTCTACAATCATTCAGCTTCCTCAGGATGTCGGCTTTTAAAAGACCTTCTACCCAGCAGTATGCTAAAACGATACTACGAAAACAATGACTACTTACTAGCATGCTTTTTTCTCATTGATTTTAGATGCCCGTAAGAACTCTATTGTATTTCATGGAAAACATGCATTAAAATATGCAGTCTCCTGCTTGTTCGGTAGAAAATGACTGCATCTTTAAATTATGTGCTCTAGAGAAGGGCACACTTCAGTTTTAAAGAATATGTCTAATTGTGAGACCTTTTAGTATAGTGAAAAGGCCGTTCATAAAATGTTATGTCTCTGCACTTACGAATGTGGCTTGTAACGTTAACAATATTGCTCAAATCAACTGCTAAATTGTATGAACTGCAAATGGTCTCCTCTCAACACCGTAGAGAATTGTATGTGTTTCTGTACGCGGAGAATATGCAACTTGTAGTTTACAAACCCAGAATGCAAGTGTAAGTGCAGACCGTGTTCAACATTATTCGAGCATTGGAAAAGTTATTTGAAAACCAAAGTTTCCCCTCTTTTGAGTGTAAAATTCGAAGAAGACGTAATTACCTACCGAATGAGCAAAAGAATGAACATTTTCATGCATGTTTTGCATGAAGTATATTTTTTGAGAGCATCAAAAATCAGTGGGAAAGCCGCATGCTACATATGTAGTCATTTTTCCCAAAGTATAGTTTTGCGTGCAGCCGGAAAGAAGTTCATTCGCCAGCCATCATCTTGAGGTACCTGAATCATTTTAGAGTTATGCTGGATGGGGGTTAATTTTACAATCCCATTTAATTAATATTTTCGAAATGAACACGTATTTCGGAATTTCGGTTGGCATTTCATGAGTTAGCCCAAGTACTGCATTTTCAACCAATCGCTGCCGCGTCCTTACAGTAATGTCAACAGTTGGACCATCGACTGCGACTTTGTCTATCGTGCGCATGGTGCAGCAAGAACATTGACTTGAGCAGGAGTTAGTTTTTGGTGGCAGGGGGCTGACAACAATATACCTTTTGTGGGAATGGATATGTGGATGTGTATATGTGTACTAACGATGGCCGCATAAGAGACTCTGCTGCGGACGCACGGAACCAAAACTGAAGTCCACTTTGCCCGCAGCGCGAGTTTATCAGGCTGTGCAAAGTCTGCGAGGGCCGTACTAAGAGAGTGTATTGACACACCCAGACGTCGCCCTTCACGCCGCACCAATGCGCCAATTCCGTCAACGGCTGGTTAATAGGCTCGACACACGCAAAAGAGAAGGGATATGGGAAATTCATATTAATAGCACTTGAGTAATTTCCTCATTATTTTAAATTTGATGTTCTCCATTTATTTACTAAGAGCTAAAAGCTGCGGTTTGAAAGGTTAATAATTAACGGTTAGTTTGATTCTTTTGAGAACTGGTAGTCGATCTAAGTCTCTTCTTTTTAATATGGCCTCTATGGCATTCCAGCACATGTGGGCTATGGAGAAAATCACAGCGTGCAAATACGCATCAATGTTTCGAAATGGGTAGTGTTCAATTCTGGCTTAATTTGTGTGAGATGTTAGTTAGAAGTCCAACGCCTCTACTCACCGGGCCACGAGCCCGTTTCCCTGTCGGTTTTCGATCGGGAATATGCAATGTTAGGGGGCGCTCACCGATCGTTCATACGGAACTCACTCGTTCCGTTGTGCCTTATGGACTCTCTCTCGAGCCCAACCAGCAGCCGCACAGCGGCGCATGATATACAGGCAGAATAGCATTACCGACAAAGATAAGGGAGACTGGAATGGCCATTTATGGCTGATTAGCCGTCGTCAGCCAGCCAGACCCAAGCCCGAAGTGTGGAACACCCGAGCCTCGAACTCGCGAGCTGTTGGCTTAGAAGTCCACGCCTCTAACCACCTAGCCACGAGCCCGTCGACCTGTCGGTTTTCGATCGGGAATAAATATGGTAGGGGACGCCTATATCATGCGCCGCTGTGCGGCTGCTGATTGTACTCGAGAGATAGTCCATAAGGCAAAACAGAAGAAGTGAGTTCCGTAAAAACGATCGGTGAGAGATCCTTACAATTAGCGGTTAGTTCAATCCTATTGAGAATTGGTAATCGGCCTAAGTCTTTCCTTCCTTATGTGGCCTCTATGGCATTCCAACACACGTGGGCTGTGGGAAGAATCACGGCGTGCAAATACACATCAGTGTCTCGAAACGGGAATCGTTCACTTCGAGTTAAATTTGTGTCAGTTGTAAACACCTTAAGCGAAGAATGCAGCCAGTTCCCATTTTCAGTAACGGATCTGTCTTTTTCTCGTCCCAACAAACAGAGAACCAAACGAATAACACCTCATTCAGGAATGTCACTGTGAAGGAATGGCTCATTTGACACCAAAACGCATTCCACATTCTTGTGTCCACCGAAATAAAAAACCCACTGTCTCGCATAATTTACAGTAGATGTGCTAACTCACGAAATTTCAACCAAAATTTCGAAATGCGTTCTCGTTTCGAAAAGATAAATTATATAGTGTTGTAAAACTGATCATGCTGCAGCATAAATCTATAACGATCCAGTTACCTCAGGTTGTTGGCTTTCGAAAGAACTTATTGTCGGCTGCATGCAAGATCTATACTCTGCAAAAAATGACTACTTATGTAGCATGCAATTTTCTCATAGATTTTCGATGCCCTTGAAAATGCAATTACATTTCATGGAAAACATGCATAAACATATTTATTCTTTTACTTATTCGGCTGAAAATCCTGTCTTATTCCAATTTCATACCCAAAAGAACAGTATAATTTGGTTTTAAAAAAGTTTCTAATAGTGCGATTTTTGATACCGTTAAATGGCCGTTAATGAAACGTCATGTCGCCGCATTTACGTATGTGGCTTGTAAAGTTAATTTTGCTCAAATCCACTGCGAAATTTTATGAACTGCAAATGGTCTCCTCTTTACTCCGTAGAGAAATGCATGGTTTTCCGTACACGGAAAAGATACAGCTTGTAGTTTTGAAACCCTGAATGCAAGTGGAACAGCTGGTCGGGTTCAAAATTATTCGAGAATTAGAAAAGTTTTTTTAAAACTGAATTTTACTGTTCTTTTGAGTATGCATTTGGAATGAGACATAATTGTCTACGGAATAAGTAAAAAAATGAATATTTTAATGCATGTTTTCCATGAAATGTAATTGCATTTTCAAGGGCATCGAAAATCTATGAGAAAATTGCACGCTACATAAGAAGTCATTTTTTGCAAAGTATGGATCTTGCATTCAGCCGAAAATAAATTCTTTCAAATCCAACACCCTGAGGTAACTGGATCATTATAGATTTATGCTGCATCATGATCAGTTTTACAACACTACTTAATTTATCTTTTCGAAACGAGAACGCATTTCGAAATTTTGGTTGACATTTCATGAGTTAGCACATATACTATACATATAGAATGCGTGACCTAATAAGTAAACTGCCTATATTTACGTTCTAGCACCTCTATTAAGGAAGAACAACTCCACAGAAATTGAAAACATGAAATAAATATTAAAAGTGTTTGTGCGATATTTAGGATTACCATTTCTACAGAAAAGCAGTAAAATCTGAGAATGCCAAAAATGGTTGCAATGGTAAACGTCTGATTTCGATGTATGCGAATCCTGCGCATGCAACGTAATTGAAGAAATTGATATATAGATAATAGATAATATAGTATAGCTAATATAGTAACCTTTGAAAATAATCTTTTACGACAGTTTATACTTAGGTATTCTTTACGAATTAGAGCAATATTAGGTATGACAGTTTGACTACAACTAACATTCTGAGAATAAAGTTTAAGACGATTATTCAAGCATCCGTGGTATTTTTGTGCTTTTAAATTTATTGAAAAGCGGTTCAATAAGGCAAAGAGGCTTTTGTCTATTTTCACCTAAATGAACTTCATAGGAATGAACGTTTTCATAAGGCCACAGCTCTACAGGCCGGTAGTTATAAAGAAAACTTTGGTCCATGAAATAAATTTGCACTTTTCTTTTGTACTGGGTTATGCAGTGTTTCAGATTGACCTTGAAATAATGCCGATTGCCTCACCATTTTATTCATTTACTCAATTCCTCATAAAGAACATTTCCGTATTATGCGTATTCCAAAATCTTTAAGATAATATATATTATCATGCATATTATATACAATTATATTTAATTAATACACATAATAAATATATATTTTACATATATAAAATAATATATATGTATTATATATAATATATACGGCCATTCCAGTCACCCTTTTCTTTGTCGAAAATACCATTTTGCCTATAATATATACATATAATACATATATATGTTTAATTCGCCTACTGAAAAAGCAAGTGTTTTGGCGTTCTTTTTCATGCAGATGGCCGTTAAGTTACATTTACAGATTCACGCAAACAAAACAACTCATGGTCGTATAAAATAAATTTTCCCAGCAAAAGTCATATAAGAACATGCTTTTGACCATTTAAGAAACCATCTATGATAAGTTACCTTTTTAAATGCTTCAATACTGCATTTCGTTGACGAATGCTCGTATGGTGTACATTTTGCATGATGTGGTCTAGAAAACTTTGACACTTTTATCTGTTTCCTTCTTGTTGCCAGAAATACTGAAATTGTTCTACCACAAGCGAAAGAACATTCCTTTTTCTTCATATTGTGTCTTTTTTTCGCTATATCTGACAACCTTTTGGTCGTGCTCTTCCATTATGAGTGCACAACAGATTATTATTTTGCCAAAACGGTTGATGCTCTGTCGTCCTATTTCTTAATTACGTATGTGGAGAAACTTAACCGCACGAACGGTAATGTTCTGTATGTACAAATTGAAAATAAGCAGTTAACGGTAGTCTTTTCAGGGACAATCAACAGACTTTTTCAGACGGCGAAACATTTTCGGCTCATTTAAACGAAGGATTGTTTGTGCGCCTCATTGCTGCACTTAAAGGCATGACGTTACTTAAACATGCTAGTCTGAATTTCGAAATCTTCAAAAAAGTTTTGGTACTCTAAAAATGACTTTTGTTTCAAATAAGTGATTTTCGTGGTTGGCATCATACACAAAAAATCAATTTTCATATGTGGCAGGCCCTATTTGATAGGATACATTACTCTCCTTTCAAACATGAACACGCTTAGATAGGTAATTGAATTTTAGTACAGCCATTATCTTAACAAACTGCCTGGGTGTATCGCGGCGTCAATTTCTGATGAAGTATATAAATATGTTACATGATAAGACTTCGTAGAATCATTCCCTGCGCACGAAAAGAACATCTATTGGGGTGGGCTGGACGACTGAGCAAAGAACGCGACGTTTAAGGCGTCTGAAAACTCTCACCTCAGATTTTATCATAAAGATTTATGAGTCAAGTCACGTGCTGTACAGTTTTAGTTTTATATTAAACATTAATGTTTTATAGTACTGACAACATTATAGTACCATGCATATTTGAAGTTAGATATTGCATATGGCGTTTTCAATAGGGTTTTTTAAGACATTGCCTATTATCCTAAAAATATACTGACCTAAGTATCGCAATGTTTGAGTTAAACGCGTTCTGACAAGTACTTGAAAAAGTTTCTTAAGCTCAGCATTATGGCCGTTATTTAACAGGTGTTTCGTAATAGACGAAGGTGGCAATTTTATTTCTTGTTTGAAAAGCCAATTATGCGAATGCTTAGTGGCCTCGGTTGCCAACTTCATTTGCGTCCGCAAGTGCATGTGAATTCATACACGCAGTTTGGGATGGCGTGCATTGTCATGGCATCCTTTGCCCGGTTACTTGGAAGGCCCTTTGTGGAACTGATGAAGATAAGTACTGCTGTGTTTTACGTTCTTTCTATGGTACAACGCAAGCGTCGCTTGATTACGTTCTAAGCATTCTCACCCTTAAAATGTAAGGATATTGCAACTGGCTTCTATGGAACAGACTGTTCTGTCAGTTTTGGCTTCTATTTGTCACCTATGTTATGCAGAGGCGAGTTGCAGTTGATAGACCCTCACAAAATGTGTTGATACCAATGAGTCCTGCTGTACATGCCTGTTTTTTATTTTTAGACATTGTCAAAAACGTACCGCAGTTTCGTATTTTTACTCCGATGACTACCTTAAAGCATATTGACTACCCTAACACAACAGTCACCCAGAATGCTCTTTATTTCTTTCTCTGACACGTACAAATAAATATCGCCAGTTATTTTCCTTTTTAAAAAATCTAGTTGGCACACATGTTTTCGGTTGTCCGCCGTCCGGCCAAGACAATTACAATGAGAATATAAATACGTCTCAGGATTAGTCAAAATCTTTGTTCTCACATCGGCTGTATAGCGTAGACGGCGTGGGAGAAGGGGAGGGTTTCGGGATAGAGTGTGGACGCTGTCTGTATGTAAAACACGCGGAATGGGTTTGACTGTTTTCTGAGCGTTGGGGCGACGTGTGACGACTAGAGAAGACAGACTGCCTGTGTCAGCCTATTCTACTAACAGAGCGCTGCATTCGCTAATCGAATAACCACCGTCTCGGCTGTTGCTAGCAAAATTGCTCTTTGGATTGATTAACCCCGACGATAAACCATACCCCTGCCCTAACGGGTCCATTATATTACTATCTGTATATACTACTTAGCAATTTGTTTCTGTGTACCGCCCATTTTTTGAAGGCTATGCCTAATTTACTGTCAAATTGTTCGTAATCTTGATCCTGGGCTTGTATAGGCTAATAGCTAACTTGTTGTTCATGAACATCATGAAGGTATGTGGTGCGGCGAATCGAATCTTGCTCACATCATTCAAACGAGTCTCGTCAGCCAATCTCGCTCGTCCGTCAGTTGACATGTGGAAACAGTCGACTGGGAAGGAGAAAGGTCGTCCCTGGGGACTCCATTTCCACGGCGCATCATCGACGTCTTCACAATAATAGATCAGACGCACTGGACCCCATCACGATGCGCTATAAGTCCTGCACTGGAAGACAGCCAACTGGCAAAGTAACTGGCTCCTTGTGGTCAGTCTTGCATACAAATTGGCTGACTGTTAGGCTGATAGTAGGGCTGCAGCTGCTTCTTTATTTGGTCACTATGGCCCTCGCGATCAAAGTGGATCGGAGTTGCCCCATGATTTCATTGACAACCTGGGATCCTGGTGGTGTGTGGCACCCGCAGGCACGCAACCGAGCCAACCTTCGGTCTTTTTGACTATTCTATGACACCGTACGCCAGTAGGAGATGAGGGGAGAGTGCAACAGATGCGGTTCAAGTCCAATTCACAAGCGAATTCACACATGTGCCGCCGTTCTTCACCCAGCACGCTGTGGGTGCTCACGCGGACATCAATGTTTGCGACAGTATAACAAACATAATAAAACCCACTACGCAACTTGCGAGTGGTATATTTCTATAATATTTCTGTTACCTCTGATTGACGGCTTTCAAAAGGACTTTTTTCGACTGCATACAAAAACTACACTCTGGAAATATGACTACTTAAGTGGCATGCATTTTTGTTACTCATTTTCGATGATCCTGAAAATAAAATTCTATTTCGTGGAAGGCATGCAAAAAATATTCATTCTTTAACTTCTTCAATAGAACATTATTTCTTCTGTCGATTTCATACTCGAAAGAAGAGTATAATTCGGTTTTCAAAAACGTTTCCATGTGCCGAATAATTTTGTACCCTACATGTTGTTACATTTGCATTTAGTCTTTCGAATCTACAAAGCATATATTCCCCTCGTACGGAAAACGATGCATGTCTCTACGATATTTAAAGGAAACTATAAGGGTTTGATCTAATTTAGCAATGGATTCGAACCATATTGTAAACTTTAAAAGCAACATTAGTAAATACCAAGACACGATGTTTTATGAAAAGGCATCTCTCGGCCCTAAAATTTCTCATTGGTAAAACTCTTTAAAACTAAATTATACCCTTCGTTCTAGTATGACATTGAAAGAAGACGTAGCTTTCTACCGAATAAGTAAAATAATGATTATTTTCATGCATTTTTTCTATGAAATATAATTAAATTTTCCATGAGAATAAATATACTCCAAAGCAGACACCCTGAGGTAACTGAATTATTACTGGATCGTGCTGCAGGCTGGCTATTTTAACAACCCTACTTTATTAATATTTTCAAACCAAGAACGCATTTAAAAAATTTCGGTTAGACCACCTACTGTATTCCATGTTACCTGCACAACCTTCATCAGTATAATGAACTCCCTAATTCCGATTAAGTCAGTCGACGTTTTAAGCAGGATGTCCTAAATAATCAATATAGAATCTAAAAGACGCCTACCAGGTGAGCTTATTTTTATGCCCGTATACCCATTTAATATTAGCAGATAAATATGTGCTATTCTAGTGAAGTTTAATAAGCCTTCAGTACGAGGCACAATTTTACAGATATCGCTGCTCAGATGAAGGGTCTGCGTGCCAATATGTCATATGGAAATTTTTGCCCTTCTGACTTATGCCTGTTATTCAGCGTAAAACCAGTCAGCATGGGTCAAATCGTTGTTTTCCTATGCAGATCTGAGGTAAAGGGGTCGTTGTGGTGATTATGAAACAGGTTATTAAATGTCTGTAAATTTTCCTACGGTTTCATTTAACAGGTTCAGTGCAAAGCACGCCTCGACAGACTTTGCCTTTTCCGCAAAAAGTGCCCACACACACAAACATGAGACCTAAATGTTTTAGAAATTCGGATTTTCCCCGATACGATCGCCGTGTAGGGGATTCTTCGTCAGGCAGAAAGCGTCAATCATTTAGGCGAACGTCCCGATGTGCGCGAACAGAACAATCGGTGCCAAAGTCCAAACCTCGACAGCATTCAATATAACCGAAAGAGTTTCGTCATCGATATTAAAACTTTAGTCTGCTCTCCATTGACGTTCCATGTTGATCTTGGGATAATTGTAACGTCAGACATCTGCTTTGCAGCCCACTCCGTCTGTTGTATTATTCTTCTCATGCACCATCTTGGATAACATTAATATAATTCAGTTACATTTCAGGAGGAATGTTTTTTTGAACCATGCGGTAGACTGCCTTTTTTCACTGAAAACTGATTTGTCTTTGACTCACAAGTGGCATTCGTCTACCGCAAAGACTCCTGCGCAAATTCATGCACCGTTTAGCGGGTCACATCTGCAGGACAAATCCTCATCCAGGTCACTTCAGAAAACAGAGTGGCGCTGTGAAAATAATTTTTAGCTTTATCGTCTAGTCTTAATTGAGCAACCCAGCCCGAAATTGTTGAATGTACTTAAAATGTTGGATCGATCACAGTCACGCGGTGTCTACACTGCGTGCAATGTTTGCAATCTTTTCCATCAAATACCATTTTAAAAAATTACATTTTCACGATCTCAGAGTAAACATATGGAATCCTAGATTTTCGGGTCATAAGGAACTGAAATCTTCAGAATGAATAGTTGATACTGCAAACTTCTACTGCCATGATCGGCTGTTGATTCGAAATGGCAATGCCCTAGGATGTTTGAAGAGGCGGCATTTAATGAGATTCATCTCACGTATGGTTATTTTATATTGTTAAGTGATATACTTTATTCATTTGAGATTGCCTTGTGTACCCTTTAAGTAATTTGGATGAACTTGGGGATACGAGAGTATTTAAAAGCTTATTGCAGATAATAAAATGTCCCATAATCAGACATTTTTGAAGCAATAAAACAATTTCCTTTCGAGCATAAAAGTCGAAAAATACGTAATTTTCTATCAAATCAATACAAGAATAAATACTGTTCTGTGTGTTTTTAAGTAATATATTGGAGTTTATGGCGAATAAAAACAATCGATAGAGACATTTACGCTCAATAATAAGTCGTGGTTTCTACAGGCGGCCGAGAAGGAATGCATTCTAACGTGACTTTACCATCCAGTGATCGTCATTACAGCCTACTTAAATAATCCCCTCTAACAGTAAACATATTTTTGTTTTTTAATTTCTTTAGAAATTATCTATGAAGTTGGAGTAGATCAGTTTATTCAAGGTCTATAGGCACAGACCGAGAATTTCATAAATGAATATTTGGGCCATATTGCATCGGCCACAGCGGGTAACCGCGTAATATTCATTAATTGACGACGGAAGGCTAGTAGTATACTTCAGATTAAGGTGGGCTTTTAGCTATTATTTGTGCCGTTGGTATGGTATGGACTTTTGGCTATTATGTATGCTTCTAGTTTGGTATTGGGCTTTTGGCTACTGCCTTTGCTGTTGGTATAGCATTACCTTTACCTGAAGTAAATATATTTTGTGGTTCTGATTAGTATTTCATGAGATCGGCCACTGACTCTATGTTAAATGTTGTCGTCAGCATGGCAGGCTTCAAAAGCAATGTTCGAGTTTCAAAGGGTCGCAAAAATATACACCGCACTTTGACAACCTTCCTCATATAATCAGTCATTTTTTTGAAATTGACGTTATAGTTTTGTTACTTCAAGTATTAGTGGTAAGCTTCTCCGTCATCAGGATGCGTATATTTGGTTTCACACACAAATTATATGTTGAACTTCAAATTTGATAAAATACAAGCTAATAATCCTTTACTGCATAGGGTGAGAATAGCCAACATAAACTTAGGGGGCATAGACTCAGACTCCGCGGATTCGCTGTGCTGAACAGCT
Organism: Spirometra erinaceieuropaei; assembly: GCA_902702965.1. Classification (NCBI taxonomy): domain Eukaryota; kingdom Metazoa; phylum Platyhelminthes; class Cestoda; order Diphyllobothriidea; family Diphyllobothriidae; genus Spirometra; species Spirometra erinaceieuropaei. The sequence goes on from CACRXP010000027.1 coordinate 322,103, forward strand.
AGACTACGGCGAAGTACGTAAGATCAGGTTTTGCAAAAAACATTTTATAAAAAGCTCTGTTGGTCTGCGATAAGGACACAAACCCAGTCTACTTGTTTAGCCAGCTAGAGTTGAAAGGCCAGAATATGGGACGAAGAATTCTCCCCTTAGACTAACCGTAAGCACAAACGTCATACCAATTTTGAACTTGCTTATCGGCGACTAACCCCAAGAAAAGCAGAATTTACTGTCTGAAATAATTGTGTCTCCATGGTTCAGTAAGTCAAGAAGAAACTGCCTGCACGAACAATAGTTTTGAGCTCATATGTCCCCCTGTTCCATGAGGCTTTCTTTCTGAAATGACGCCTTGTAAAATTGCTCAGGCACGATTAAAACAGGGGGCAAATGCGTCCATCTCTATGAAGGCTAAGAGAAAAGTTCTTTCACATCCCACAGCCTGGTGTGTGTAATTTCAACTGACAGATTAAATTCAAAATAACGGTCGGATACGGTTTGGTAGCCCCACACAAAGTTAACAGTTATCAGTCACTTCTAATAGGCGACCGATGTTAATAGGTGTTTGTACAGGTGCAGCCGGCGAATGCACAGTCAACAAGGTCGAGTAGTTGTATGCAAAAGAAATCCACTGGCAGCGGGTGGTTGAAATTTCAATGCTTGAGAAACGGCTGCACTAACCCTTAACCCTTGCCCTAGCCTTTAACTACAACCCCTTCTATTAAACCCTAAACCCTAACCCTAATCCTTAACCCAAACTAAACCAGTATCGTGTCCATAAGGTGGAGCTATCAAAACAAATCTTACCAAAATAACGACTGTTTCAGCTTATATGAGAGGTAGCTTCAGTGTCCAAACTTAACTCACAATATAAAGGAACCCAGCCCGAAATCACGGAGCCATAGCAAATGTGTGTGCAATTATGGAACGATCAAAATCATGCGACTTCTACACTGCACGCAATTTTGTAATTTTCTCCATCAAAATCACCTTGAAAAAATTGTGTTTACATGATTTCGCGGTTAGCATATGGAATCCTATAGTTTCGCATCATAGGTAGCAGAAATCAATAGACCAATTTCAACTATTGTCATAGTCAGCTTTTCGCGCCAAACTTTAATAAGGGAGCGCGATTTATGACGCCAAAGAGTCGACCCTATATAAGGCTTAGTTCTGGCAACCTGAGAAAAAAAACACAATAAAAATAAGCTATATTAACTGTGCTTGCGCTTTATTTCCTTTCAACACTGCCATAAATTTAAATGCAAATTTTTTTGACAAATACGCAAACGATATTATTATCACATATGTTGGGTGAAAATTCGTGTCTGCGTTCAACATCAAATCTGATAAATAATATCTTTCGGTTTTATGGTGCCTTTTAAACCGCGAAAAATTACAAACCCCGCTTATAGCTGTCCTCCCGCATCGGGCTTCCAATGTGTACCTTACATATAGGCGGAATGACATTTCTATCTACGTTATTCGATGCGTGCTACATGAAGCACATAACCGTTTGTAATGGATGACTATCTTGTTGCTTAATTCGAAATTTGTATTGATAAACGTAGTGGGGCAAGTGCATACTACGCAAATGAAAAACGCTTTAATTGCAGACATTTTAAATTAAAATGAAACTTACTTTGGTCAAAAGATTTCTAGAAAACCTAATATATTACCGAATGACAACAAAAGGGTGAGTAACTGGAAATAAAGAAAAATCAATAACGGAGTCGATAAACTAACCTTTATAGATTGTGCATATTGAAGATTTCCCAGGAATTGCTAAAGTACTCTTTTCATGTCCAATAGATGCGCAATCATCAAACTGTTGTTCTCTGTTTACTGCGACTACGGAGTGGTCGGACTTTTGCGCACTGCGAAGCACCTAAGTTGCTCGACAAGTTATCGTTCGGAAATTAAATCTACCAGTTGTGACCCGTTAAAGATATTGAGCTACAACGCCTTGGATGGGTACTTTCATCGGACGCTTGCCCAATTAACTTCATCAGGACAAGAAGCCGTGATGCATCAGATACAACCAGATCATAGACTGATCTGTATGTCTAAAACGTACCGGTGGAAGAAAACAACCTTTTTAGTCTGCGACGAGTTAGCAGGTTGAGGCGTCCAAAGGTCTTTTTCATTCTCAATCAAATACCCGCAATAAAACATGGTTTTGGGATTTATTCTTAAAGGTCTTCCATTCATTTTTGTGTATATTTTGATTATAAATTGATTCTGCTTTATGACTTCACGTGGGCCACTTGTGAGTTGTAAACGTACCCTATAGGATGCCATGAGATTGGGAGTCGATCACCGCATAGTGACTGGGGAGTTGTTTTGTCTTATTAAAAGATTACACCTCAGTTCTGTATTCGATCTTATCAGGTTTTACACATTTATGACCAAGTTAAACCCGTAACTGGGAAGATTAGCGGTGCACCCTGGGACTCTCCCAATCCAACATCCTGAGGCGAAATTTACCTTGGTGTGATATTACCAAATAGACTACTTGAAAAATTCCCAAGCCGTCTTGGCCCCAAGTCCAAACGCAATGGGGCATTGAAATGGAAGAAAGCCGAGGGAGTTGCTGGTATAGTTGGGAGAAATTAGATAAGGATAAAGATGAAAGGGGCAACATGATGTTTCATTTAAGAGGTAGGGTTGGCTTTAGGGTATTAACTTGTGTCAGGCTGAATTGACTTTATGGTTTAAGGGTCAGGGTTTGAGTTTGGGCGTGGATTGCGTTTTAAGATTTCGTTTAATGCAAACGTTGTTGTTAAGGTTATTGTGGGCATTAGGGTAGAGTTGTGGTTAAGATAAGGACTATGGTTAGAGTTAGGGTTACGATTACGGTTAATGCTGGCGTTAGGATTTCGGTCAGTAGAGAGGAAGGGCCGAGTGTAAAGAAATGATTTGTAGTAAGTTTAGGGTGGGGTTTTCGGACAAGTGTACGATTAGCGTCAGGCTTAAAATTACATAAGGGATTAGGTTACATTTTGAGGTTACAGTAAGGTTTACCATTAGCTTTGGTGTATTGCTGCCCGGCATGTCATTTCGGTCAGGTCTTTTGCGGGGATTCTAGTCTTCCTTCGGTCTCGCGGCAGATTCAGCTTACGTTTCCCTCAATGCCCGCATTGCGCTTATTTTGGGACAAGGACAGTCTAATCGAACTTTGCTAAATGCAGTTAGGTACTCACCAAAATAATCTCTCACTAAAGTGAATTAATTGATTTGCCTCGTCCTCTCCTTGAATAGCTGTCACTTTCCACGTACCATCTTCCTATGTTATGCCCAAGCATTCCAGCCGAAAAAGAGAAGGCCGGTTGGCTCGCCGAGGCAATTTTCAGAGCCTTGATTGGCTGATCTTCAGCTCGTGCCCCGCGAAACTCTGGGTTAGATATGCTGACGAAACTTGCATCCTTGTCGAAATTAGCAATATGAAGGCGTTCAATGCACTCTTAAATTCAGTCTTTCCCGATCTCTAGTTTACCACAGAAAAAGATGTCGACAACTAACAGCCTATGTTTCATTGTACAACCTAAAAAGGTGAGAAACGGGAATAAATAGACACTGGTCCACCGTAGGGCAACTAACATAAGGCGCGCACTCCACTTCCAAAGTAACCACTCTGATGGTTACAAACGCAGTTTTGTCAGTACTCACTTACCAAATACAGCGGGAGGAAGGAGGAGATGAATCCCCTGCGCATCAGGTTTAAAACCAACGGGATGTGAAATGCTTCATATGCAAGAGACACAGTAGGTCTCATCCTGATTAACTCGTTTCGTGGAGGTAGGAGTTGGACCTAGGGGAGACCAATTAAGGCCAGCATATCTGAAAAAAACATTCTCATTTTCAAAAATTGCTACAGCTCATTAATCGCAACAGAAGAAAAACTGTACAACTGACAGCTTGCCACTCTAGGAGCATCTTCAGTCAATTTGCGATAAACCGACAAACTCGTTTGACTTGTGAGACAGACCAGAGATTAAAAGCCTGGAGGGAACAACTAGACTACGGCCGAGAAAAGCCGTTCCAACCCGACATCTGCAATACGGGTCAAACTGTATAAGTGACACGCCGTTGCTCTATCAGAAGTCCATGTTGGTCTACTATAAGGATCCAAACTCACTTGACTAGTTTAACCGACTAGAGATCAAAAACCCGAATATGGCACATTGCATACTTATTTTGGTCTGACCGTGAACACAAACGTCACTCCAATTCTGGCCTCACCTATCAGCGCTGATCTCACTAAAAGCAGCACTTGGTGTCGGTGATAATTCTGCCCAGTTCATGGTACATTAAGTCAGAATGGAAATGCCTACACAGTCAATATTGTTTACTTTGTATGTCTTCCTTCTACATGAAGCTTTCATTCTGAGATGAACTCTAGAAAAATTGCTCGGCCAGGATTAAAACACGGGGCGAATGCTTTGAAATCATAAAGCTTCAAAAGCACTGTTCGAGTTTTAAGGCGTCGCCAAATATAAACCATACGTTGACGACTGCTCTCATTTAATCAGTCCTTTTTTGAAACTGGCGTTATCGTCTTGCAACATCAAACTTTACTGTTATGCTCTTTGGTCACCAGAGTGTGTTTATTAGGCGTCACAACTTAATTATATGTCTAACATTAAATCCGATAAAATGCAAGCTTCTAGTCCTCTACAGCATGGGGTAAAAATAACCAGCTTAAATTGAGGGGACTCAGACTCAGTGGTTCACTTGAAATAAACAGCCAGTCTACGGCGAAGAAAGTAGGCTTAGCAAATAATATGTTATAAAAAGCACTGTTGATCTGTGGTAAGGACAAAAATTTACTTTACTAATTTAACCAGCTTGAGATGAAAGGCCGGAACAGGAAGCGTAGAATACTCCTTCAACACTAACCGTGAACACAGCCATCACTCCGTTTTTGACATCGGTTTATGGCGGCCGATCCCAAGTAAAGTAGCACTGTGTGTCTGTCATAATCGTACCGCATTCTTGATCCACTACGTCAGAAGGGAAATGTATACACAGCCAATATTGATGAAGTTGCGTCTTTTATTTCTGCTTAAAATGTCTTTTTGTGATGAGGCCTTGTACGATTGCTCTGTCACGATTATAACAGGGAGCAAAAGTCTCGAACTACTTGAAGGCCTCATCAATGGTTCTCTCACCTCCTATTGCCTAGTATGATTAATTTCGACCAAAAAATTAAACACAAATTAACGATTGTTTCATTTGGTATGTGAGGTGGCTTCATTGTCAAAGCTTAACTCAAAATATTAAGGAACCCAGCTCAAAGTCACGGATCTATAACAAATTTTATTTAAATTATGTAACGACCACCGCCATGTGGTTTTTATTTTGCAATATACTTCATCAAAACCACTGCAAAATTATGTTTTATAATTTCAGAGCCAAATTGTGGATTCATGGTGTTTCGGTTCATAAGTGGCAGAAATTATTAGAATAACGGGTTAATACTGCGGTCTTCTAACTGTTGCCATACTCTAATTTTGCTTTTGAGAGTCATTTTATCCCGACCGTTAATAAAAGAGCATTAAGCGCGATTCATCCTTACTATCCTCCATGTATACTGCAAAGCGATATCTTCGTATTTAATTCGTTATCCGTCTTTCCCCAAAAGCGAAGGTCTAATTGTGTTTACTTCTAATAATTTGGCAAGTATACGGTATTCTTAGAACGAGTTTTCCGCAAAATCACCGAATGATTCAAAAAATATAAATGATACACCAGAATATTCCTGCAATATTCCTGAACATTCCTGCATTCAAAAGTATAAAAATTCAATAAATGAATGAAAATAGATTCCGTTATGGTTTTTTTGGGTTTTCGACGCGATAAAAACTTTTGAATTAGCTGTGTTAAAGTATTTTTAGCAGGCCTTATATAATACCGAATGAGCGTAACGGTTAGGATTCGGGTCAAGGATGAGGTAGGGCCTAGGGTTTAGGCAGGTTTTTGCGTGGAGTCTTGTCTTCCTTTGGTATCGCGGCAGATTCGGCACACCACAGGTTGCCCTTTTCGTTCTCCACTCACGATTTCAGCATCCCCCTCTGTTTACTTTCCGTTCAATGCGCAAATTGCTCTTATACCTTGGATAAAGACAGTTTATCGAACCTTGCTAAATGCAGTTAGGTACTAAACAAAATATTTCCTCACTTTAGTGATTTATTTGATTCGCCTCGTTCTCTCCTTGAATAGCTGTCACATTCCCCCGCACCATCTTCCTATTTAACGGCCAAGCATTTCAGCCACAAAGGGGACGCCGAGTGGCTCGCCGAGGCAGTCTTGCAGAGACTCGATTGGCTGAACTTCAGTTCGTGCCCCACGAATTTCTTGGTTAGATATGCTGACGGTACTTGCATCCTTGTCAAAATGGGCAATATAAAGGCGTTCAATGCACTCTTAAATTCAGTCTTTTCCGATTTATAGTTTATCACAGAAAAGGAAGTCCACAATTAACTGCTCACTTGTCAATGTGCTAGTTAAAGGATGGCAAACGGAAAAATAAGGAAATGGTCCACCGTAAGGCATCTAACATTAGGCACACCCTCCACTTCCGAAGTAACCACTCTGAAGTTTTCCAAAAGCAGTTTTGCCAGTTCTTACTTCCCAAATACACCGGGAGGAATGAGGAGATGAATCCCCTGCGCATCAGGTGTAAAACCAACGCGATGTGAAGTGCTGCATGTGCAAAAGTCTCAGTAGGTCTCATCATGATTAATTTGTTTCGTGGAGTAAGCAGTTGGATTTAGGGGAGAAAATTAATGCCAGCATATCCAAAAAAACCTGCACATTTTCAAAAATTGCTCTAGCTCATTAATTGCAACAAATGTCAAACTGTACAACTGGCAGCTTGCCACTATGGGAGCATCTTCAGTCAATTTGCGATAAACCGACAAACTCGTTTGACTTGTGGGACAGACCAGAGATTAAAAGCCTGGAGTGAACAACTAGACTACGGCCGAGAAAAGCTGTTCCAACCCGACATCTGCAATACGGGTTAAACTGTATAACTTACACATCGTTGCTCTATCAGAAGTCCTTGTTGGTCTTCTATAAAGATAGTTTCAGTTTCAGTTTATTAAGCAAAATATAGGCGAGCGCCTTTGAACTCCATATTGGTTACAAGTCGTCGGAGAAAAACATTGATATTAGGGAGGGAAAAAGGGGTTTTGTACATAATCGCAGATAGCTAGTCAAAAGTGTAATCAATAACTGTTACTAACAAGTTACAAGTAGCATAAACAAGTTTAAGTTGCTACCAGAGTATGTGAGTGGATGTAAGGCTGGTAACTGGGATGCTTGACGGGCGTCAAGTCTACTCTTAAAGGACAGGGCATTCCATGCTGCAAAAACACCCTGTGACTGAAAAAGAACTTTCTTCCATTGATCCTTGCTATCCCGGCGCGTAGTTTTAGGGGATGACCGCGCAAAGTGGGCGTGTTAGCTTGTGTGAAATAATCAGTGGGATCGAAACATCAGTCTTGGCCGTTGATAATGCGAAATGCAAGTATAAGGTCACCACGTAATTGCCTGTAGGAAAGTGGAAACAGGTTGAGAGTTGACAGTCGATATTCGTAAGACAGCTGTCCAAGACCTTGTGTCATTTTGGTCGCCCGTATCTGGACCTTCTGCAAAACGGTATATTTCTTGGCAGTACAAGGTCTCCACGCCTGTATAATGTATTCTAGATGATACCTCACGTAGGTGTCAAATATTTTGGAAAAGCTGTCTGGATCAAATCCCATAAATGCTCGTTTAATGAGTTGCAGTGTAGCCATAGCCGATTTAGCCGCCTTCGCGCAGTGCAGTTTTGGTATAAGTGAAGATGTAATCCATACAGCCAAGTCCTTCTGACTGTCAAGCTGTTGCAGTGGTGTGCCTCTAGAATGTAAGTCCTGGGGCTGGAGGCTCTGAAGCTGCCTAGTTGAAAAAAAGTTGCACTTGCTTATATTAAAGGGCATAAGTCAGCGCTTCGACCAGTCTTCGAGCCTGTTTACGTTGTATCAGCAAGAGCCTTCCTGGTACGATTGAAGGTCTCTACAACTGTATCAGCAAAAGAAAACTCGCGGTTGTTTCCGCATAAAAGGTTAGTAAGTGGTAGCATTAATTGATCACAATGAGAGGTGAAACGTCGTTAGAAATTGACAAGGCCTATAAAACGGCGCAGGTGTTGTAAAGAAGTGGGATTTGGAAATCTCGAATAGCTGACAACCAGAAGCATCTACGAGATGTCCTGGGAAAAGCAGCTACTGATACCAAAAACGCCTTTAGAAACATTGATGAAAACGCCAATTTGACTCAATCGTTCAAAAGTGAGACGCAGATGTTGTAAGTTTTCGTGTTCACTGGAAATTGCCTCCAGAACATCGTCGACGTAGACAAAAACGAAAGGTAAGTCGCCGAAGGCTTCGTTGATGAAACTTTGAAAAGTTTGAGTGGAGTTGCGTGGCCCAAAAGGCATCCTGACAAACTCCAACAGACCAAACGGTGTTGTGATCGTGGTTTTAGGATCTTCTTCTGGAGCAAAGGGTATCTGATGGAAAGCTTTCACAAAATCAATATTTGAAAATTTTTGCTTCAGCTAGGCTAGATCACAAGTCGTGGAGATGGGGAAGCGGATATCTGTCAGGCACAGTGCAGGTGTTTAACTGTTGGTAATTCCCGCATGGGCGTCAGTCGACGAGAGACTTTTTGCAAACCATATGTAGAGGTGCAGACCATGGACTAGTGGAAGGCTCGGTTATACTTAGCTCCATCGTGTGGGTGAATTCAGCCTTGGCTATGGCTAACTTATCGGCGGCCAAGCAACAGGGACGGCTTAACACAGGTGGTCCAGTAGTTTAAATATAATGTACAGCATAATGCTTGATAGGTTGGTTAAATTGTCAGGGTCGTGCGATAGACGGAAATTCGGAAAGTAAACGATGATAGGGAGTAGACGAAGGGGTTGTGATAATGCGTGGATACGGTGATGAAAGTCTACGGTTAGAACACTTACAGTGTAAAAAAGTCTTAAGGTCAATTAATTTATGGCGCTTGATGCCAACGAGGAGAAGGTATATAAGTTGGGTTTGGAATTTTTTTGTAATTTTCAAGTAATTTTTGGGCCCGATTCGTCGCTGAATTAGTGCTAAGTGATTTCAGTCTGCAAGGTTTATGAATTCCGTATATGGTAAATCATATATTCTTCTATGCCTTTGAAAAGATACTCTGTGGAGTTTATTAAATTTTGAACTGGATACGTTCTATGTTGTCGATTTCATGAGGAACTTTGTTAAACGGACGGGTAAGACGATATGTGAATGGACTTTGCACATCCTTGAAAAACCCTGATTAAACTCCTTTTTTAAGTATTCAATAAAACGACGACGTGGTTCTCTATCATATGAGTAAACTAAAAAAAATGTTTAATTTATGTTTTTCATTAAGTATATTTGAATTTGCAAAAACATCGAAAATATATTGGTAAAATGAATGCTGCATAAGCAGTCATGCTTTACCGCGTACGGTTTCCACAGGATGGCGATAAGAAGTACATTTAAAAGATGACATCCTGCCGAGTCTGAAATGTTATAAGATGATGTCACAGGATAATCAGTGTTACAATCGTGCCTAAGTCATCCTTCCTAATCTAAAACGCATTCAGACTTTCGGCCAACATCTAATGAGATCGGTCACGCACCATATATGCGATAGCCAGGATTTGTGTGTAGGAAGTCTAATTACACCTGTGGATTTGCATGACAATTGGCAGCCGAAGAACACATTCCCTCATCTTACCTCTGACTAGTTTTAAGACGGAAGCTCATAGTCATTTGCTACTGCGTAAGAAAATATTCGCTGGTATTTGCCAATATGAGAAATGTGTCACCTGCGTTCTTTAGCATAAGCAATATCCTAACTGTTTTCTGTACTTTCCCATCTGCTAGCAAACTCAGATGTTTGTTGCATGAATGTGTTGTGAAACTGATGTGCGGTTGTACAATGTAAATAAAACTGACTTTGCTGGCATTTGTAGTCTAAAAAGAAATTTAGCAGATGACGGCTATAATATGGCATATTATGCTTTTCAATCTGAAACGTATGCCTGTTTCACTTACTGGGACATCCGTTTCGTTAATCTCTGTAACACAACCATGCAAACCAGGAACGTTAACATATTTATTTTGGAAATATTGACAGATTTGTTACTACATAGCTCTTGTTGGGATTGCCTACATTCCCAAAAACAAGGGCCAAATGATCACTAGAGCACACATGCGTTTTTCTCTATCGCGCAGCCAGTAACGTCATAAAGCCTCTCCATTGGCTGGCGCGCCCTCGAGTCAGACCGTTCTGTGTTGGGAAGAGTGTTCACCTGTGGGCTCCCCCCGTGGCCGTGTACTCCACCTAGGAGAAGTCGGAGGTATTGTAGTTCGGCAATCTTGTCGTCCGCCTCACTGCAGTGCGTTTCGACACGCCGATAGACCGTCCTTACACAACTGAGTTTGTTGCTTATTGGGTGTTTGCTGTTGAAGTGCAGTACTTGCATCTTATTTGACTCTTTCATGAACACTTTTGTCTTTAGTCCACCACAATCCATGTGGCATACGAGGACATCCAGGAAGGCCAGTTGGTTGTGCTCTTCCTCCTCCATCGTAAATTGTGTGTCCGTGAGGACCGCCTTGAACGTTCGCAGTTGATCCCGGTCGATAACGACGAAGGTATCATCCACATACTGTCGGCCATCACGTCATGTGCAACGATCTCTGATGAAGGTAGTATTCGTGAATATTCATAGGTATGCGGTAGCATGGCTACTGCATTCTATAAACATTGCAGCCGCATGTGCTCGAACCACCCTTATCTGCTCTTGCGTCTGATGATGGATTCGAGCAGGAATCCGAAACTTCAGGCTAATAAAGCTCTCGCCCTGACAACCATGCTTCTTCTTCTTCTTTTTCTTCATCTCCTTCTTCTTCTCCTTCTACTTCTTCTTCTTCTTCTTAATCAGCAATTACTTCGGCGTCGCTGATCGCCACCTTCGGTCTAGCCGGAGTGTAGTGTAGATGCCCGTGTCTCATTGTTCTTAGCCTTAGCTACGCTTCATTTCTGTCCGCTTCACACCCCTTGTCGATACGCTGAGAGGACGCGCGAGGCTTTTCACTGGCTTCGCGAGTGCTGCAGACCAGTCAACTCTGCCCCCCTCTGATTGGCTGGCGGACGCCGAGACAACGAAAGACGCACACGCGCTGTAGTTCTCAGCACCTCGAATGCGGACACAGACAGCAACTTGCTTGAAGCGCGCTCGCGGCGACTGCCTACAGAGCCTTTGTGTACACACTTCCAAAATAGTAAAGGTTGTCCAAATCACTCCGTCTTCCCTGACGGTTGATTGAGAATCTCTGTCTTGTCGACCACACCAGTTTCAACATTCGCGGTTGCAATGCAGTTATATTTAGCCATCGAGAATTTTTCTTCGGTATATCAAATGCTTTTCGTGACAAGCACTTACGGTATAATCAACTCTTAACTTTTGACTATAGTATGGTCAAATAGGCATACCAAACTCGGCGGAGAGTATATATACGCCCAACATGCATTCCTTTGCGGTTCGGGGAAATTTAAACATTTCAACTACATGCACCTGCATACATTTCATATAACGCGTTTTGCTCAATTTCAGGCAAAATCCGCAAATTCAACTGTATAATGTCCTGATAAATTCTTTCTCACAATGATGACCGAGTGCCGTCCCACTTGAAAGCTCCATAGTCGATTTCGACGTTGTCCTCCATTAGTCCAGAATCAGAATGAATTCATGGACAAAAACATATTTGTCACTTATTTTATACTAATAGCGGACCTGCACTGTATTTTATATTAATAATAGACTTGCGCTTTATTCCCTTAATGTGTAGAAATTTCCCTACTTCTCAACAAACACGCCGAGCGATATCCTCCTTACAAGAGACAAAAGAATAATTCTTTATTGTCCATCCGTACAAAATGGTGATTCCATCGTGACTGCACATGCTCTAGCATGGTGCGGACGCTGAGAATTATGGTTCGCTGAAAGACCTCCATGTCCGGGGACTTTTCTGGCCGCCTCAACCATAGGATTTTTCGGAGATATTGTCAAGATTATCGCACTGTGCATGTAAGCTTCTTACTGCGTTGAAGTCAGTTACGATTCAAGACAGATACCAACTGCTGACTGAACTCCTGAGTGTCCTTGGAGTAACTTTCACTGAATGATTATTAATTGCCATGCTCCGTGAGTTTTTTGCGTGAATATATTTAATTGTTTTTTTTTTTAACTTAAACTCGAGATGTTTTGTATTTATTGCAGGATGACTACTGACGCATCCCAGTTGGTGTTGGTTGCCACACGAAGATACTAACGTTTGAAGAGCCAAGCGGCTTGTGGGTATGTAGGCTTGCAGCTCTTTGCTCAATTTGTTTCATCGCATCGTTAAATGTGGTCATTAGTGATGAGCATACGTGCTGACACTAGCGCACCATTGCTCATTATCTGAACAGTAACCTTGAATCTGTCAGATGGGGCCTATACGCGATGACTGACATGCAGTGGAATGTAGGCATGTTGAAAGGAACATGCTACGACTGCAGAAGTTGTCTGAATAATGGCTCCTATATCATTCCCTCATCATCTTTGTTTGCAAATTCACCTACAAATATACCGATCAGTTTGTTTTATATTTCCAAATTTTCCCAATTAGAAGTTTTTCCTTCATTTCCCCATTCCGCGCAATGATGCGTATTGACGAGTTATGCAATGCGGTTAGCTCGAGTTATGCATTTTCAAAATACACGCTGCATATTCGGATCTGTGCTTTTGGAGAATCGAAAAATTTGCCCACATTCGTTTGAAACCCGAATCTCAAAAATCAAAGCATGACGTAAATTGTGGAATATTCGATTTGTTGTATGTTTCGCGTTTGTTATTTTGTTTGATGCCTAATGGAGAATGATCAATAATAGAATGTAAAATATCACTAATATAATATGCCCCGCGTCAAACCTTATGGAGGTAAATGATGCAATGCAAGTGGTCATAACATGAATAGGCGAGTAATATGACATATTAACAGGCAACCGTCAGTACAAAAGACAGAAAGAGGAAACTCATTATGGGTTAGTCTGAATACAGTCACTGAATAATGACAAACACAGTGATATATTGAATTGAAAAATCTTGAATTTCCAGTCAACATTCATGGCCCAGAGAATGCGCTGCAAAAGAACACGACGAAATCAAAAGGAATCACCTAAGTGAATGTCGGTTTACTTTGAGTGAAACTGGTTTTCTGGAAGTTGATGTTTCGAGTTCCTGAAAGTGTCGTGGGATGATCGAACAGTACATATTAAAATCAGAATCAAATTAATGGCAGATGCAATTGTGGGTCGAGCGACCGTCTGCGGAAAAAGGCAAGAAGTTAAATGCTCACATAACCTCGACTACTGAGGCTTGCTCACATGTCAGCACCCACAAAGGGCAGATTCTGCATATTTACATATAGCCGATTCCCTGTTTACTTGTAAAATGCAGAAGTTTCGAGGAGGAGAAAAAGTATAATTCATGATTTCTGCTGTACGTGCTGTCGAGGAAATGAAGTAGTCTCCTATAAACGGGTTTCGTAAGACACGCCCACACACACACACACCCCACCCGATTCGACCAACGATCTACACTATATTCTCAAATTCGCACCCCCCTTTAATCAAGGAGTGACCGTACAGCGTATATATGCAATACATGTATTCAAACCGTTAAAAGCTGACACCCTTACGGTAATACAGTTGAATGTGAACTCAATCGTTTATGCGTACCGTTAAAGTGTGCCTTATGCTTCTGGAATAGACGCAGTATGTGCACACAGTCTGTCGTGCTATGTGCTCACACATTCAGTACCATCCAGTGTCACCTATTTAGTGTGCGAACATATATATCGACCTGCGCCAAATCGAAGTCCGTAAGTCAACGTTTTTGGCATCGTATCGTCTAAGCTACGCCCGTCAGCCCTTTCAGTCCCGCACCCATCTGACATTGTGCAGCAGACCTTTTTAATAAGCTGCTTTATGCTAATTTCACATAGGCAATTGACATTTCACCGCCATTAACGGCATTACTGTAATGCGTTCGCAGAAAATGCGCAAAAGGCGATCCAGCAGACCGGAATTCAAACATATCCCGATTGAGAAATTTTAGCAATAAGCAAGCAACAGTGCGAGAAATTCATGATATCTTAAGCCGACGTCAAATCATCTTTGTTCTTTAACATGTCACTGTGTAACTTACCAAGTTACGAATTCTAACCGGTACACGGGGATTTCAAAAACACTATTACCATAACGAGCATTGCCAGACCAACTGTTGTATTCGCTAATGCGATAAAGAGTCGCAGACCAAAAGGCCAATGCTTTCGTATACTTTCACATGCACAAAATGTAGCACTATACTCCCTTTAAAAAGTCATTGGCCATATTCTCCGTTTAAAAGTGTACCGTGTGATTGCATGAAAGCAGCTCTGAAATTTGTCAAATTTCGAACCATAATTAACCGAAGAGGGTGGCTTCATGACTGTCGCAGTGTGTTTGTTTTCGTTCTGTTATCTAGCAGCAGTTACTCCCTGTGCGCGTTGTGCCGCGTGCACAGGTGACTGCGGACTCCGTGGACGGTTGGTCAGATGGAACACTGTGTCGGCGCCGTCGTGACGAGGCTCTGTCTGGCACACCGCTGGTCAGCCGGTTGGTGGTGGAACGTCGCATCGGCATCGTCGAGACGAGTCTCTGCCTGACACGCCGTTGATCAGCCGGTAGGATGGATCTCCGAATTGGCACCGTCGACACGCGTCCATCTGGTGCACCGTAAGAGACCGCAGGCTTGCGGCAGTGCCGTAAGCCATTGGCAAAGTCGAGTCGTTCTTCAACTGCCAAAAAACTCGTGGCCCACAGTGGAGTTCGGCCGCGCCGGCACATCAAGCAGCCCCTATTCAGGGGTCAGGGCACTGCTTCCTTCGGGGGGGGGCTGGGATAGCTGGCCTAAAAATTGCTGGGGAACCACGTCGTCTGCTGGCGCAAAACTCACGGTCGAAACAATCAAACTCGAAACAACTACAACAACAACAACCATACTCATTCTCCTTATCCTACCTATTCTTCCTCTACCTCCATCTATTCTGAAATCGTTAAGACGTAAAAAAGAACTCCTTTACAAGGTAGGCATACGTGATAACCTTAAGGACGTTACCGTTTTAATAAAAAACAGAGATTGACAGACTAAATAGCCCGTTTGTCAGCCAACTTTTTTCTCTTCTTACACCTCCCCTTTCTTTCCTTCCTGATCTGAGATTTGGAAACATATTAAGAGTCTCACTGGCCATCACAACACGCTGGTGCATGTGGAATCAGATTTAGACCCTCTAAATAAAAATTTTATATTTAGTCACAATGACTCCCATCTTCCCTTAGAAGACATTCCCCTATCACCGAGTACATTCCAACCCGTGTCTTTCGCAACAGTAGAGAAACACCTTAAAAAGGTCCGTGGATCAACAGCTGCCGGACCGGATGGTGTCTCGCCTTTTCTTCTTAAATCTTGCAGTTCTCAGATAGCCCTTATTTTAACGCACCTAATCAATATGTCTTTCATGGAGTCCAAGATTCCCGACGCCTGGCGTACAGTGGGAATAACTCCCGTCCCTAAAAAGCCTGCTAACTTTGGTCCTGAATATTTCGCCCAATTGCCTCCTCCTCTGAAATACTAAAGCTTGCTAAAAGAGTTGCCCTAGATATCATAAAGCCTTTTTCTTCCAGTTTTTCCGACCCCTTACAATTTGCATACAAAGCTAAACAGAGTACTTTAGATGCTGTCGCTCTTGTGGTCCACTCTGCTCTAAAAGCATTAGACAAGGGTTGCTGCGAGTATGCGTGCGCTTTTCTTGATTACTCCTCCGCCTTCAATACCGTCCCGCGCCCTCTTGTCCTTACCAAAACCTACGTATGCGGCTCTCCAGGCTGGGTCGTCTCTTGGCTGAGCGATTATTTTACCTTCCGCACCCAATTTGTCCATTCTGTCAAGTGGAAATCTTCGACCCTTCCCAATGACTGCGGTGTTCTTCAAGGTTATATTCTATCCCCTCACCTTTTCTCCCTCCACACTTATGATCTCAGGTCCCCTAATGACTGTCTTCTGATCAAGTATGCTGACGATGTGGTTGTTGGACACCCTCTCAAAAGTCAGACACACCTCCGGTCTCTAAAGGATGGCTTAAACCATGTCCTAGCGTGGTCGGAGGAAAATGGTCTCCTAATTAACAAACAAGAATCCGTTCAGTGTATTTTTCGACTGCGGCCCTCTCCTTACCCTGATTCCTCTGACATTCTTCCCAACGAAGTATCCTTCTTCAGGTATCTCGGCGTTACTTTGTCCTCAAATCTTTCTTTTTCCCTCCATATTGAGTCCCTATTTCGTAAAGTTCGTAAACTTCTTTACTACATTCGTCGTTTACGTTCCTGCCACACACCTCAACCCTTAGTCTGGCGATTCATTGATGCCTGTATTCTTTCTCTTATTCTATACTGTTCTCCTGTCGTTTTTCCTGCTTTGTTAAAAAAGGATCTTTTAATTTTGAAACGAATCCTCCGCATGCTCTCTTCTGCTGCTGACGTTTCTTATATTTTTTTATTTAACACAATCTTACGACGACACTTCAATGCGGTCAAGCAATTTGCTGGTCGAATTCTAGATGACGTTGCCCATCCCCTACATTCCGAACTTATGTCTGACAAGTCTTCCCGCCCGATGCGCCGCAACTTCCATCTTATATCCTGTCGCACATCGGCTTATCGAGCTTCTGTATTGCCATTCCTAGAGCGCTATCTTACGTGCGAAGAGACAGAAATACAGAAGCTAAGACTTGAACTATCCCCATGATAATCGTTTCTTTGTGTTAAAATTTGACTCTTGAAAAATCTGTTAACTTATTTACTGCCCATAGTGAATGGAGCCAACTTTTTATTGAACATTTTGAACATACGATTTCAAAATAAAGCGCATTCCTCTCTCTCTCCCTTCGGAAAATTCGAGTTGTACTCGTGAATTTTTGAGCTGGTGACTCCAACCCGTCGTCAGACGTAATGAAAACGAGGGAGAAAGTTATGTTGTCACAGTAGACCAGTTAGTGTGATAGGACAGAACAGACCACTGACGTGTGAGATGGGGTAGGGTGGGCTCCCGAGGTCATGGCAAGTCACTGAGTGAGGGGCGGGGAAGGGAGAGGAGGCAGAACAATTACGGCGCACCGTGCTGGGGGGGTGGTGAATCAGTTGGAATGCGGGCGGCTGTATTCGCGGTCGATGATGCGTGATTAGGGCAGGGGGCAGTCCTTCGTAAACGTAGACCCTCGTAATGGGCATCTAAGTCAACGTGGCGGTTGATACTACCAGCATCGGAGTACCAAGCCTCGAGAAATTCCCTCGCTCGCTTTGTGTTAGCCATGACGACGACCTCAGTGCCATCCCGATTGAATCGGTGGTCGTACTCGAGTGCATGGGCAAAGACGAGGAACAGGGGTCTCGCCGACGGAAAGCTAGTTTGTGTTCGTTGATACGGGTGCCAAGGCATCGATCTGTATGGCCAACATACACGCAAGGGCAAGTAGCACACGAAATGCGATAAATTACGTTCGTTTGTTGCTCTTTGGGGATGGGATCCTTCACTCGAGATAGTGCCGCGCGTGGTGAAGATGCCGGTTTGAGGGCAACGTAACGGACTGCCCCCTGCCCTAATCACGCATCAACGACCGCGAATACAGCCGCCCGCATTCCAACTGATTCACCACCCCCCCCCAGCACGGTGCGCCGTAATTGTTCTGCCTCCTCTCCCTTCCCCGCCCCTCACTCAGTGACCTGCCATGACCTCGGGAGCCCACCCCACCTCATCTCACACGTCAGTGGTCTGTTATGTCCTATCACACTAACTGGTCTACTGTGACAACATAACTTTCTCCCTCGTTTTCATTACGTCTGACGACGGGTTGGAGTCACCAGCTCGAAAATTCACGAGAACAACTCGAATTTTCCAAAGAACCTCTTCTATTTTTCATTATATCACCTCGGAATGCAAATCCCCTCTGAGTTACAACATATTTAAGTATCCCCGGCTCTTAAACGATCCAGGTATTTAACGCATCTATGGGGAATTATAACTGCTGCAGCAAAGCAGCTTCCGTCAAAAGTTTAGGAAGCGAGGTTGACAAAGTATTACACTGATATCGCAGACGCGGCTCTTTCCCAGCCGTGTAGAGTCTATAAAATTCAAGCGTCATCAGACTCCAGTAGTTTTGTGTGTCAACCTCCTGTTGTTTATGCCATCTAGTTGGTAAAACTAGAGGGTGATGCTAATAAAATAATTGTCGCAGGAAAGCCAGCCGTGACGTGGAGGCTGACGGAGATTCCACGGAGTCCAATCATCAGCGAAAACACAGAGACTTTATAAGTACATTTCTCATGACACAAAATAGAGTAGTCATATCCGGAGAGTGAAGTAGAGCTACCTGCCATCTAAGCAGTTCGGTTGTACACCTGTGAACATTTTTGAGTCAAATTAGGTCTTCAAAGATGTACGTATTTTACGCCTACTCGGGGAATTCAATCCGTAGAAGCAGCAAAGAAGTTTTCGTCGAAAGTGTAGTAATGGCCGATGAAGAGCCTTTGATTTCACATCAGGATATTATTCCTAATGCCTGTTTGAGTGAATTTGCCCCAATAAATTTGATCTAGATTGTGAAACATTCATCATCAACATACCTTTGCAAGCAGAGCTTTTGGCAAAAAATGGTCTCCATCATTGTGCACCTCTTTCTGTAGCAGTAGGTAATAATTGATATGATTTTTCCTCGCAAATATAGACGTAGCGATTGAGGCAGATTGTATGCTTTTCCCCATCATCATTCAGCTCTAGGTCATCAGAAGATGTCATTTGTGGATTGAAAGTTAGTTGCCGTACTCCTTCTTATGTAAACATCAATACATTTTCTATCGCCTGATTCCGTTTGATCTACTCGAAAAAATACAACGTCCTTATATTTAGGCGCATAACTATGATTCGATATACATTTGATGGATACAAAATTGAACCAGTTAATCTGCCATCAACGCCTGACTTTATAATAGATTAGGAAGAAATAAGATTGTCGTTCGTAAGGGAGTCACCAATTGTGAAAGGTAAAGTAGTCGATAATGAGAATAGTCAGGGAAGACGAAACTGATATAGAGCTGTTGACAAAGTACAGTACGCCAAGGCGTCACAGACTCACCCGTGAATAATCATACGTATGCGATAGCATGGCGACTGCATCCGATAAATATTGCAGCCCCTTGTACATAAACCACCCGTATCTGCTTTTGTCTCCAATGATATGCTCGAGTGGTAATCCGAAACGTCAGACTTATAAGGCCCTTGCCCCAGCGACCATGTATGTTTCTTCAAGAAGCTATATTATCGACGAGCTAGATGAGCTCGATCTCCAACTGCGAAAGAGCGGGCCGCAGGGCGTGCTGAGGGCGTTGACAGTGCTTTAATAGATAACTTGAAAAAACTGTACATCTCCATAGGCCGTTTGGACATCTGAGTAAGGAGCGTGGCTGAAAGAATGCCAAAGGACGTGCAAAAATCAGCTTCACTTCCGGTGGCAAATTGTCCATGATCAAAGCCTGACTTTATCGGAGATTAGCAAGAAGGAAGATTGCTGTTCGTAAGGGATTCACAAATTCTGGAAGGCGGTATTGTCGACAAGACAAAGATTCCCAATCAAAGGTCAGGGAAGACGGAGTAATTTGGGCAATATTTTCAATATTTCCATTTACCGTAATAATTTTTTTTCTGTGGTCAAATCTGAGTGATCGCGTACCCGAAATTAGCGAACGGTTAGGCTGATGCTCTGATATTCGCATTTTCCTCTCTTTTGAGACACGTTTTACTCAAACTTCTGAGTTAATCAATTAGAACCATGTGCTCCCACTAACGTCAAATTGTTGCCTTGGTTTCTAACCCTCGATCGTCGGTGGTCACACATCTCTTATGACGCACGTGCACATATAAATACACGGAGAATTCGCCTACGCCAGCAGAGTTTGCATCTCAAAGTAAGTTGCAACCGTAAACTGCACTGAGAATATTAGCACAGTTTAACCCATTCTTAAATATACCTTCTTGACTTATTTCCTGATTGATTTGGTTTTAGTAAGCATGTTCATCGCCAGTATTCTTCCTGCACTTTTTGCCTGTGTGCTCGGTAGGTTAAATGTTAAAATAATGTCCTACTATTGGGTTTGTGATCTCTAATTAAGGTTGGCAAATATACGTATATGTTACCTCTCTGAACTCAAATTACAGGCGCCGATGTGTCCGTTTTGCATTTAACGTCGAACTCAAACATCACTTTGCCTTTTATTGGCATACAGCAGCTGCAAGTAAGTCGTAAATTCTTTTGCATTTTTTCGATGATAATTATCTTCCTGCGTAATCTGACACTTTGATATATTGCGGTCGGTCTTGCATAGAAATGCGGGAATTCAAGAGGGATCGAAATCCACATCGTGTAAAACAGGTGAGCCATTTTATCAGTTATTAACAAGCGAGCACCTTATTTCTAATGATTCGACGTCTGAAGACATTTGGGGTATTTATTCATGTTTCCCTAATCGAAAACGTTTTAAAAGTCATTGCTCTTGATTCGCTTCTTATAGCATGCGTTTGTTTATTTCTTAATGTGTTCCGTTGGCAGTCAGATTCCCTTTGGTGCTTTAGCGACATGGATCATGCAATATTCACCGGATATTAAAATGGTGAAATGGGAACCATCGTCGCCAATTCCGCTTTCTTCCCTGTGTTCTGATTAAGGTCAAAAATAAACGAATGTGATGACTCTCTTATCT